>BOPP01000022.1:8636757-8661105 GCA_017312745.1 Gryllus bimaculatus
GCGGGTGTCGGGAGCAGAGGGTGGGGTTGGCGGGCGGGCGGAGCAGCCATCGACCGTGGGCGGAGGCGACTAACGCGAGCGTTCGATAGCGCCTGCACGCGGCGCCGCCACCGCCGTCGCCGTTCCACTGCCCCCGATGGGATGGAGGCGCCAGGGCTCCGCCCCTCCCCCGCAAGCCCACGTAAGGACCTCGAGCGCGCAGCGCCCCATGGCCGGGGCCTCCAATCATCGGTTTCATTGGCTGAGGCTTGAAGTGCCGAGAATGGCCGCAGTGAGGTATGTGTTTCGTAAAATAGTGTGAACTCTATTATTAATTAATTAAATTTTTATAAGTCAAATACTTTTAAAGACTACTTGGAGCTTTCTGCTACAAGTACCATCTATAGAGGTTTTCTACAGCTTCGGGATTATTTGCTCCATATTATCATATTAAGTCCAATTATAAATTAAGGTAGCAACGAGCGGGTTTGGCAAAAGAGAACATTAACAACGAATGTTTTATAAGACTGATAATGTAAAGACTTAAATTTTCCACTAACAGCCCAACAGATCTCAAGAAAACGTTAATTATAACGGGAGTGTATCAATGCATCGGTTACATGATAGGCCAACCAAATAAAAGTAATGTCTACTTAGGAGAGTTTTTCGTTTTGAGTAAGTTCGCTATAAAATGTCACAGTAAAAGAAGAAATGTTTTTGCGTAAACATTTTATATCTTTTGCTTAATGTACTATGCATTATACAAAGTGTCAACTCAACATTACTCTCTGCAGCCTCAGGCAGACAACAGTTTTCAGATGCACAAATACAAATACCACGTACCGCAATCCGTTGTGGTGGCACAACTGCATTGCAGCAGAATATCTCGTTCACTTGCTATACCTTGGTCTGAAGAGGATTGGGAGTTTTGCTATACATGACTATGAGAGGTTATAAGAATTTCGTATTTTGTGAGAAGAAAGGTTGGTATAGTTTCTTAATAATTTATGGACATATTTTTCAATGGCCGAGGTGGCTAAGAGCGTGTACCGACCCAGCGCTTCGGTCCGAAGGGTCGAAGATTCGAGTCTCGCCGTGGGAATGGTTGTTTATCCCTAGTCTCACATGTATGTGCTATCGTGGAGGTCCTCCCGTTCTGCTGATCCCACATCAGAGGAGCCCGTGTTGGTGCCTAACGTATAGTCGAATATGCGTCCCAACGAGACGTACAGGGCAACAGTCTGTCGGCTGGATAAAGGCCCTATGAAACAAATTAAGTTGAACAGTTTATTACGTGAGCCATATGAATTTTTATAGTGTTATTATTATTATTATTATTATTATTATTATTATTATTATTATTATTATTAATTATTATTATTATTTATTAATATTATTATTATTTATTATTATTATTAATTATTATTATTAATTATTATTATTATTATTATTATTTGTATCACCAGCCATGATGATAGAATAAAAATATTTCAAACATTGACAAACTCAATTATTTAACGTTTTAATTTATACTGACCAAATTCCGCGTTCTCAATTACTAATTTCAAGTGTTACACTACAGTAGTTATACCTATATGACAATACATTATTAGCAATTACAAATATATAATTAAACATATT
The DNA here is from genome assembly GCA_017312745.1 of Gryllus bimaculatus. Taxonomy (NCBI): domain Eukaryota; kingdom Metazoa; phylum Arthropoda; class Insecta; order Orthoptera; family Gryllidae; genus Gryllus; species Gryllus bimaculatus. Next base: position 8,638,378 of record BOPP01000022.1, read on the forward strand.
ATTCATTACATCTGAAAAGTAAATCCATAGAAATTAATTTTGCAACTGAAAGTCTGTGTACCAATGGATTGAAAAGGTTCAGTGTGATCCTTATTCACCTTAAGGCGGCTCAACACATTCGGTTTTCGACGAGCAGCTCGTCCAATCCCGAACAGCTAATGTCTTCGGCGAATGTTCGCTCCCTTGATGTTTCCGACACGCGGTGGGTAGGGGGAATGCCGAATGTTCGGCGCTCGGCGAATCGCAAGCAACCCTTTTCCTCGCCACTTTATCCGGCGCAGCGAACTCTGGGGAGACCACGACGGCTTGACCCCCTACAAGTAACAATCAATCCCCTACTAGTTCTGTAGGCAACAATCTATGCTAATACAGGTGAATTCAACGACAAGTAATCGACACCGATACCACAAAGAGTATTGCATGATTAGTTATGATATTTGTTCAGACACGTCTTCAGGATTGTCTCATTGTTCACACAAAGTGTGGTAAAAAGTAATAAAACACAAACGCGACGAATAAATAATTTAAACAATATTTTGATATGTGCGCAACGATCATTACTTTTCGCCTATCGCTAAGAGCAGATTGGTCCCTAATATACTCCGCCAGCGGCCAGTAGCGATGCGACAGGACTGATACCTAAGAGTTTGCTAGAGGCTAATAGCAGCGTGCAAGATAAAAAGAATGTTAATCTAATACAAATGTACTGTAAAATAAAATAAAATTGTAGTATTTCATTGAAATATGAATCATTTACATTAAAATTAATAATCTTTAACACCGTGGTTTCCATAAAATTGATCTTTTTTCTCTTTCACAAAGATTCTATATGAAGAAAGCCCTAGCGGCGCCGGTTAGTTTGCTTGTTCACAAGAAGTGACAAAGTCTCGGTGGAAATATAATGCATGTGTGTTAATTTATTTGTTGGGGTTTACGGGTTCTTCAACTGTCGAGAAAGTGGAGAACCCACAGAAACCCTGCGGTGAGCTCTCTATCGCATATTCTACATGGACACTGGGAAAAGCGAAGCGCATCTGCCCGGTCGCGGGATGGGCTGCTGGACTTTCCTGGGCCGCTATCTTGTTTCACATACTGCTGCTTGTTCGATGCCCGGAAGAAGGGAACATGCGAGGTCCGCGCCTGGCTTTAACTCGAGAGTTGAGTACATTAGAGGGTATTAGTTTTCTGGTGGCAAGTTTTCCCATGTTAGGGGCCATTTCCTTCGCCCCGCGGTTTGATCTCTCTTCAGCGGATTTAAAGCCAGGGAGCGATAGAAGGATACGCTTGGAAATGGATTGAAGTCCTTCGGCCTAGCCACATTCTCCCATCTAATGTAATGACACGAATTGACTTTCAAATAAACAAATTCGTAAACAATAACCACAACAACAAAATACGCCATTTAAAGATCTGTTAAAAAATAATATTCGATTTCCATTGGAAGTTTGATTCCCACCACGCCGCCGTTGTCCGTCACTCAGAGAATGATTCACTGCACAACTGGAGGAGCACGTTTTTTCAGAATACCATCACCGGGGTTCAAATCGCGGTAATTTCACTTAAGGGCTTTCGAAGACGAAATGAGGTCGCGGGAGATTTGAGGATTATTACAAGCAGCTTCTCACCCCGCCTCTGCCCAATCCATTTACTTTCCAATCGTTTTTCGCTATCTCGATGTTACTTTAAATCACACTCAAGGGCGGCCAGTGAAGATAAAATCCTATTTTAATCCGTCCGTAGTGGCAGTGAAAGGATAATATGATAACGTCCTAGAGCATTACGGATCTTACACCGCATCAGAAAGATGGACGTTTTTATGGCCCTGGAAATTATTTCTTCAGAAAAAGAAAGAAAGAAAAGCCAAAAAAAGAAATCCGGATTCTATCACATTCTAGATTCGAGAAATCATCGCACAGGATCCATTAGGTCCACATTTCAAGCCAAAAGCCAGTAATTCAAGCACCGCTCATTTCATTTCGATATACTGATGGTCAAACGGATTTGCACAGGATTCTCTCGTCTTCCTCTCAGTGTCCTCTCCTCTCATTTCCCCACCCTCATTCGCATCCTCTTCATAATTATCATTCCATTTATTCTCTCCAACCCGCTACCTCTGTGCTATCTCCATGTGGACTTAAGCGTCAGTGCAGGTGCCACTTTCCCTATAAATACGAACTGTCTGCTCCTCTCCCGTCTCACACGGGGCTCGTCGCCAACCTTTTCTACGCCTCCGTCGATCTCATCGGCCGCGTTGCTTCACTACGGAGATCGACAGCGCTACTCTTGAACTCAAAGGTCTCATCACATTGCGATGCGTTGATGGATAATTGGAAATCATCAAGAAATGTTCTTCTTCCATTTAATCAAATGTATCACCCTGTCGGTAATTTGCGCACAACTAATTATAGAAAGTCTATCCAGATAGCTGAGATCGCTAAGGCAGTAGTGTCGTGGAGATCTCGAATCGAAGGATCGAGGACAGTCTCGAGCATGGATATATTTGTGATCGTCCCTTCACCCTTAATCATCATCCTATCACTTCATTAAAATAAGGATTAATACGTCCCTGTGCGAGGATGAAGTCCTTGCCCTTAATGTGATGTGCAGTGGGCTAATAAAAAATATAGAAAGGAAGGTAAAGGGCAGAGCAAAGATGTGCACAATAATAGACATTAGATAAAAGTCATTTGAAAGGTGTGCGGTAATATGTATCGTAGGGAAGGACACACATTATTGGAACTCTACAAGCTTTGCTCAAATAGAAGACAAATAGAAGTTATGTGGATATGGCGAAATAGAAACATAATGAAGCATGAGGGATTTTCCATAGCGAGTTTTTCATTTCGGCAAGCAAAAGCAAGTTTTTATGCAATCTGACAACTAAGATTTCATTAAAGAAGGAAAAAAATAAAAGCACCCGAAGGGTGTGTGCTATGTTAATTTTCACAGTATTCACGTGCCAAGACAAATGTAATTTGTTTTTTTCTGTGATGAATACCCTTAGTTGCAGATGTTTCTCTTCCTGTCCTTGCGTTTGATGGAGCAATTCTCAGTCGGGACGTTGACTAAAATCACTACCTTACCAATCCCGTTTCTACTTCTTCATCCAAACGCCAATACCATGCATCATCTCATCCCAATATGTCACCCGAACAGCAGTGTGTAGAAAAAAAATCAAAACTATCAGTATCCTTCCTCAGTTTTCTTTTAGAATTTATTATTTTTCAGTGAGCCAGATTTACGGTAAATCTTTAAGAATTATCTATTATCTTTCATGTTTAGTTATTTAATTAAAACATTTTCATTATTTTATCGATGATTATTTTTTAATATTACCTTTACAAGAAGTTGCTTTAAAGAATTTGACGGAGTGAAAAAGGGTAGTTTGTATTACGAGTAGACTCTACGTAATTAATGTTTGGGTAGACCATGAAATGCGTGAAAGATTTCCCCGGAAACTTAAACAAGATTGCCAGCTGATTCGTACAACATACGTTAGATGACAGTAAATCGAATTGAATTGAATTGAATTTGCCTTATTTTACGTGGCGAGACTCGGGCCATCAGGCCCGCTCTTCCGTCTGACCACGCAAATTTCGCTACGCTCCTTTCACCAACTAGGAGAGAAAGGAGGTATTTCTTGGGCGAGAAACAGGCGATTTGAATTTAGCTCAGAGGCGTCATTTAGGCTTGAGGATCTTTTACATGCAAGTAAATCTACGATTCCGCCCAATCCCACCCAATCCGCCCAATTCCACCCAATAGGAATAATTCAACTGTTCAAGCGGGAAATTTGAATTTAAATTAAAATACTTTGAAGGTTTTTTAGGTAGTGCTCCTATGAAATGTTTGATTTAGTTTTATTTTTTTGTTAGTGAACATTGAAATTAATAAGTAAAAACTTTTTGCAATAGGAAGTTATATCTTAATATTTAAAAATACTTAGTTCTGACTATTCTCATAACTACAGCAGATGGGAGGAACCTTAAGGGATAAAACAATTTCTTCACTTTCCTATTTTCACTGTCCTTGCTCCTCAAATATCCACGCTTTAAAAGGTTACCACGGAAATATTTACATGTGCATGATTATTTCTTATGGCTTAACGGAAAATGCTGACCGAGACCCCGTACTCCCGAAAGATGATCAATTTTAAATAACATGTTCTAAAATTAACAGCAAGTCAATGTGATATATCATATACTCATGTCGTACACAACAAAGACGCTATGACTTTTAGAGCACACCCTATACTATGGACTAAAAATTAACAGTACTCAATTATCAAAGTAAATTTGAACGAATTAACACATAAATCAAAAATGATGTATAAAGTAAAAAACTTAAAAATCAAACTCACTGCCTACGTCGTTTTGGCTGTTTTTAGAAAGTTTCATCGTAATCTGAAAAGCCACCCCAAACCGCACATCTTTTGATGCATTTCCGCCCAATGAACAGTATTCCGCGAAGTCAATTTTTATCCGGCGGGAGAGAGCCGTTTTCCAGCCCAATGAGCGGAATTCCGCGCAATCTGGCAACCCTGAACGCAAACACACATTAAACATTTCCAATGTTCCTCTAATTATCTACAAAACCAATCTTTTTCCCTTCTAAACATTTGCAGGGTGTGTGGTTGCACCACAGGGTGTGTGGTTGCACCACGTTATACCGAACGTCCGCCTGCTTGTCTAGGCATCCGAAAAGTCGGGTAACAACAGGGAAAGTTTACATGACGGGCGCATGCGCACAAAGCAAAGGGCAAAGGCAACGCCAGGGGGTACGGTTACGAACACCAGTTACGCAAGGGGTGCAGGCGCGGTATTCTTGGGTCATGCGTCATCTGGCAGAAGCATCGCAGAACGAAACGTCCCGTTGATGCGAAGCGTCCCCTCGGGATGGGGGGGGGAGGGGGGCGAACGCGAAGCGCCGCCATATTGTTTCACGTGCGCCTGCTTCTCAGGCGATGATTAATACGGCTCGCAATTACGTGCTGGGGTTGATGAAAGACGCGCTTGGCGGGCGCATGTGTTCGTCGTAATGCCCGCGGTGATGCCAATTGTGAGCGGTCCGAGATCCGCGCAACATCCGTTCGAGGAAACGCTGTCGAACCGCCAAATGTGGCAACAATCTCCTTTGGGTTCATTTGTTATCGACGTATTTCTATTGTCTATAAGTCGCGGTCTTGATATCTAAAAATAAAGGTAACTAAAATTGATAACAAAATGTTATTGGGTGATGATACCGAGAAACACGTATGGCATCAGGAGAGAAAAATGCATTTGGCAGATCGTCAGCAATATTTGCAATAGGCATTTCATTACGTGACAGTATAGGTAAAGCACGGAATGCAGAGGAATGCAACCCATGCTACACCGTCAAGAGATGAAGAATAGCAGCAAGCAATTGGCAAGGGCCAGCGTCTTGAGATATATGACTGGCTCAATGCAGAATACGCAATCCATCTTCAGAGGTGGTTGAAGTGGAATAGGAACACAACAGTTGTAGGACGTAGGAATAAAGAAAGCGGTGCACATGAAGGGAGAGTTTTGTAGGGATCATATGGAGAGAAACAAGGAAACAGGGTCTCTGTGAAAGGTGGAAAATGCGGGGCAGAGCGGTAGAAACGGCGAGGACGACGAAGAACGGGTGTAGGGAATTCGAGAAGATGAAGAAAAAGGAGCGACGAAGAAAGATGGAAGCCAGAGAAGAGAGGAAAAAACGAGACCACAATGATGTAGGAGAGAGACGGGAAACGCGAGGAAGTGGTGGCGATGACGGTGAATGCCGCAGAGGCGGCGTGAACGAGCGAGACAATTGAGGCGACAGGTAAAAGGCGTCCCTGGTTGAAAGGGTCGCAAGCAGCGACAGAAACGACAAAGGCGTCGGAGACATCCAGAACAACGAGCTGTCAAAGAGCGACAGGTATGACGAGGGCGCCCACGGAGGCGATCGAAGAGTGCGGTGCGCGAGGCCGCACAGGGCGATGACAGGAGCTTCGAACTCGCACGCGGTGACGGGACAGCCCGGCGCGTGGGGGCGTCGGGGTGAGCGGCGGAGCAGGTGGGGTAGCGACGGCGTAGGGTGCCGCTCATCGGACCGAGCGCCTGCGGCGGCGCGCGCAGCTGACGCAAACGCGTCCGCGGAGCGCCGCCCGCGCCGCCGGCCCGCCCACCGCATCGCCCGCATCGCCCCCAGCGCCGCCCCGCAGCGCAGCAGGAGGCCTTCAGGTCTTACATAAAGCGCACGATCGAAGCATCCGCCGCCTCCATTAATCAAGGGGAGGCGCTAACGACGCTCCTCCATTCGACCTTCGTGCGCCGCGCCCATCCTTCGCATCCCCCACGCCCCGCCCTCCCCAGCGCCCCATCCCCGCACCTCGTCGCTCAACCTCTCCAACCTGCATCACTCGTTCCCTACCAGCTCTCATCACCTGCACCAGTCCTCATCCAGCGTCTCCATCCCGCGCCCCCTCGCCTCACTCCGCCACAGACCCCATCACCATCCCTCTCTTCCCCATCCGCCCCACCTGCACACCTCCCAGCTCTCTAAATTTCTCAACTTTACCGCTCACCATCGATCACCCTCACTAACCCTCACCAACAGCCCTCTGCAGCGCCCCCTTCCCGTCACCCCTCCCCGCTCACCACCGCTGTCCCTCGTCCACCCACCACCTGCACCAGTCCTCCCCAGCGCTCCCATCCCCTTCACCCCTTCAAGCGTCACTTAACCCCGCTCTCCCTCGTCTTCGTCGTCCGCCCTCCCAAGCGCCCCTCCCCGCCGCCATCGCCGTCGAGGTCCGCTCTACCTATTCCTCCTTCCGTTCTCTCTCGTCCACCTTCGACCTTCCTCGTACCACCTCCCAAGCGCCCCCATACCCGTCCGCATCGCTTACCCCTAGCATTGCCCACGCCTTGTCCCCCTCGCCCGCCCCGCCCCTTCCACCGTATTCGGCGCCGCATTATGCAAATGGGCAGAACCGTTCGATGCCCTCTGTCGTCGCCAAGCGGAAAAAGCCGCCTTCGCCGTGCCTCTTTGACCGATGGATCGGAAGGAAAACGCAGAAATACTAAATAAGGAAACAAAATCCACATTCTGAGCGTTCCGAACAGAAATGGAAACCTTAAAAATGAATGGGAGTTCTCTCAAATGCCAGAGGAAACGAAAAACCAGCAAACGTACAATTTGAATATTTTTAAAAGGAAGAGGGAGGGTGGACTTTTACTGCAACATTTTGCCTAATGATTTTAAGTTATGTTTACTTATAGAAGATGTGAATACACTCCAACACCAAAACTATTTTTATAACCGGCTTAGACACCGTGAGCACGGATTTTGAAACAACACAAAAGTCAGGCGAATTAACAAATCAGGGATTAAGAGACAGTAAATTATCAATGACTGTGAATATTAATGAATGTTAATTCTCTCTAGCTTTTGCGTAGTTGAAATTATGATCTTGAGTATTAACACGAGAAATGTAATTATACGCGAAGGCACATTGACTAGAAGAAGGGATGAAGAATTTGTTCGCAGTTGTTTTAAATGACAGAAAAGTGGACTTCTTTTTCGTCTTATTATTTGTTGAAGATAGCACGACAATCCTCCAAGTAAAATTAGACAAAATGAATTACGTAACACAATTCTCCCAATGTCTTTTTCTGGATATTCGTTTTCACTTTTTTCCTCGTTGTTTTTTTAGAAGATTACATTTGGAAATACTTCGTGGGGTACTTCGAGCTCCTATGTTTTCGCCTTTCGCTGGATTATTTTCAAAAGAACGAGTAGAAACTGCACAATTTACTTATTATTGACGATTTTTTGAAGTGCATCAATTTCTTAGTCGGGAACAACGTCACGTCACTAAAAATAAGACCGAATGCAAAAAGGTTATCTTAATGTAAAACGTTGATTTAATGTAAAAATATGCTTGCAGATACTTAATTTCCTTAATAGTTTTTTCAGGAAATATGAAAATAAAAATATATTTTTAGCAGTTTTAAATTTAACGTGATAAAATGTGTGTGTTGTGCACGCAACTTTACTGCATTACGACCAAAGAACGGATTGCCCTGCAGATTAATGTCAGTTAACATAAACTAGGCCGGGCTTTTTGAAGCTGGCAAGCTTCTGAAGTTCGTTGTTCACATGCTGTGATCTAGCAGTGACTAGGCAAAATGCATGTCATTCGATCGACTGGCAATGCGGGACATGGAACCTATCGTGACGGAGGAAGGAGAAAAGGGACATGGAATGAGGAAAAGAGAACGCGATCACGCAAGCCATCGGGTTCCCTTCCCTTGCATCTTCTTTTCTATTTTTCTCCGTACGCGTACTATGCGATGGGTACTTCGTAGTATTTCTTGAATCTTCTCATCGTAGCGTCCATGCGCGATTATATTTATGAAGGATTGTGATACTCAGTTTATCGGAATTTCAAAACGAGTTCGAGGGGATCTAAAAACAAATGCAGACATTGCTAACACTGCTAAATAAATATTACGCCGTGTTTTTTTTAATATTTTTTTTCGCGTACAGGCCAACTTGCACCACGCGTGCATTCTGCTTCAGCAGGTACAAGTACCTTTCTGGGCGGGGGGAACAGCATTTTATCTGATTTTTATCGCTCAAGGATGTTAGCCCTGGGAGTATGGGCGATGATATGATATTGATGGTGAGGGTTGAATGGACGGCACACACACACACACACACACACACACACACACACACACAAATACACCCATGCACGAGACAGGACTCGAACCCGGGGTGTTCTGGTCTGAGACCACTACGGCACTACTGACCTAACGATCTCGGTCATCTGACATGCACTACGTTGTTTATTATTTCAAAATAGCATTTGTTTTGGAAACTATTATTTTGCATCAGAGTGATGAAATGATATCTAAGACCCGGAATCATGTCATACATTTACAGGAATATTTGTATTATTTAATAGGTGCTTGTAGAGGCTGCCACATCCGTCCTAGATTTAAAAGATACGATCCATGCGTTGCGAAAATTGAAATGGGTGAGGATATGTTCATCTCCCCTGAAATTTGTCTGAGATCGGACGAATCAGAAGACAATTCTTAAGGAAGCATTTTTCACGATGATTAAAAACCTAGTTGATAGAGAAGGTACAATGTGAAAAGTTATACCATTTTACTAAACATTTAATGTTTTTGTTTGTGAGAAATGTGTTTTATTTTCTCAAGATGGATCTGTGCTTATGACACCAATTCAATGTTACTCTTTTGGAGTGTAATGAACGTCTAATTAAAAGATTTCCAATATTTATTTACTCCCAAATATAATGGAATCCGTTACAACCTGTTTTCAAAAATCGGGAAACATTATCTTCTTATTGAAAAATAATTTAATGAGGGGGTTTTTGTAATGTCTACAGACGATTCATGTAATAGCAACGTAGCTTACATAATGACTGCTATGTTGATAAAATATTGTAGTTTCCTGATGATACTAGTTATCTGAGCACTGGCAGTGAAAGGAAAATTACTCTATAAGACCTACGCTTTGAATAAAAAGAATATAGTGAGAACGTGAGATAAAGAATGGATGGTAAATAATGTTAACACGAATGGATCCGCATAATGGGTAATAGAAAGCAAGAAATGACCATATAAATATGAATATAAAAGAATGCCTTGTCATGTGGCATTGTTAAAAATTTTAAAACGTCATCTTCGAACGAACCTCAGGTTTACAACACTCCTGGTCGTGTTTCTATGCATTGTGGGAAATACTGGGCGCCACAAGCCTGTAGGACTTCTAGGAACACAAGGGACACTTGATCCAGATAATATTTCAGGTAAAACACTATCGTCGCAAACAATAACAATGGTGACTGATCATATTATACAAAAGAAATTGATACTTCACATAAAGACGGATTTTAACTTTTTTCATTTTTAATCCCGCACATTTTTGAGATTAAAAATGCACTGCTGAGAGTGCGATGCCTCTCCAAAGTTCTGTTAAAAGCAGTTATTTTCCTTCGCAAAACCGTTTTTAATTCAACGCCTACTATCTTCACACTTGGGAAAAAAATAACCATTTTATTCTCGAGCTATCCACCTTTATTTACCTTTATATACCTTTATATACCTTTATATACCTTTATATACCTTTATATACCTTTATATACCTTTATTAAGGCAAATTTTCAGTCGAGTCAGGTAACGATGTAAACGACTTCAACTTTCATACCATATAATATACACCTAAGCAGCATGACGTTTAACAGGAGATGAAAAACAGTCATAATACCTTGGAGGGACGGCGTTTCGGGGCGATTATAAGCATTCCATCCCAAAGAAGGAAGCATTTTACTTCGTAATCCGCCTCGTAGCGAGCGCCCTTCCGGAGTGAAAGTGGTAGCTGCAATCGGCGGCGCGGCCTCAGCCGCACACCTGGTGTCCGGCTCACCTTCGACCTCTGGTGGGAGGGCGAGAATCGGTCGGCGCCGTAAGGAAAGTCTGGCCTCTTCGGGATCGAAACCCAGGACCTCATGATATCCCAGATTTTTGTTCACAAGACCTATTATTTTCACTATTCCACTCGTGAAATTAAAACTAAAAGTGTTTAACTAATAATAAATGCGCTAATTAGGGCATTTATAATTAATATAATAAAATGCATAATTAATAAAATGCTTCAACCAGGGCGGTGAATCAAAAAAACAACAAAATACGCCATTTCTAGCCGCTTTTCTAACAGCTCTTTCTACTAGCCAATAATAAGCTGCGACTCGTCTATATGAAGAGACGGTATGAATCGATCGCTGTGTTGATGTGCAAAAAACTGCGTACATACTCTAACATGACCTGTTTTATTTTAACATGCTTTCAGTTATTTTCAATATTTGGCGCATTTTGGAAGTCTGTTGGGCGTAATTTCATTCGTAGAATAGTCCTATTAAATACCACTTGTGATTTATCAGAGAATTTTCAAAGTACCTTGTCGCTTCGTGAGTCGGAAGATTTATCGACTATTTCCACAGCAGTCCTGGTACTACTTTTGATAATTCGCAGAACACAATTGTATTGTATTTCTGCATCATTTCCACATCTCTGGGCTGCTCCCTACGGATTACCCTTTCACCAAAGTGCGGTCAGTAAGACATACGTGATAGTCGTACAGCTTAATATTCTTAGGTGTGTGGTCAAAAGACAAATTAACGTAAGTAGTGTGTAAACGATGTTCCAATTAATGTTGAAAGTTTGACATCACTATTTATTCAGTGAAAACTAAAAATATTAGTTTCAATATGAGTTGATATACTCACTAAAGATTGAATAAATATTTCTTTTGAATACTATTCTGCATATTTGGCAGTTTTGTTTTTGAGAAATATCAGCCTTAAGTATTATTTAAGAAGAAACGGATTCTAGAAAAGGCCCATACTATAGATATCCATAGTCTAAACTTTATAAGGAGATTCAACATACTTTTAAAGATATTGAATAATCTTATCAATTACAGAAACTTTCGGTCAGGTGGATAAAGTAGCGTTGCAAGTGAACGAAGAATTTTACTGCTTTAATCACTTCTTCGAAAATTAACAAACCAATAGAGATTAATCTAATTAAACAAGTGCACAAGCGTTACATTGACGCAAAAACAGCTTTTTATTGAAATAATAAATATGTTTTTGGAAATGCATGTTTTCAGAACAATACGTTATCTATACACTCACTTAAACGTAAAAAAAGTTCTCAGAACCTCTTCGGTAGTTATGCTATAATCTCCGACTGCCTCGCTTATCCCGGTTCCCTTGTGCGCTAGTCAATGGGAGCGATATTATTAATAAATTCCCAGCCGATTACGAGTATTCGGAAGGAGGGAGGCCGTTTACGGAGCTCTCCGCATCGCTTAGTGGTCCCGCGGCGCACAGAGCATCACCGCTCCCGCTTGCATCTCGCCCTGCGCACTGCTGCATGGGCCGAGATTCCGCCCAAGGGGTGGCGTACGCCGAGGCGGCGCCTTATGAGGAGGTGAAAGGCGAGGGCGGTAGGGACGATGGCGGGGTGAGGGTCATGGCGGTGGCGAGGGCGGTGGCGGTGACGAGGGCGGTGGCGAGGGAGTTGCGAGGGCGGTGGCGAGGGCGGTGGCGAGGGCGGCGGGCGAGGGGCGGCGGGACGAGGCTGGCGGACGAGGCGGCGGCGAGGGCGGCGACTGAGGGCGGCCGAGGAGGGCGTCGGCGAAGGCGGCGGCGAGCGGCGGCGAGGGCGGCGGGCGAGCGGACGGGCGGCGAGGGCGGCCGGCGAGGGCGAAGGGCGGCGAGGGCGGCGGCGAGGGCGGCGGCGAGGCGGCGGCCGAAGGGCGGCGGGCGAGGGCGGCGGCCCGTGGGGCGGCGGCGAGGGCGGCGGCGAGGGCGGCGGCGAGGGCGGCGGCGAGGGCGGCGGCGAGGGCGGCGGCGAGGGCGGCGGCGAGGGCGGCGGCGAGGGCGGCGGCGAGGGCGGCGGCGAGGGCGGCGGCGAGGGCGGCGGCGAGGGCGGGCGGCGAGGGCGGCGGCGAGGGCGGCGGGCGACGGGGCGGCGGTGAGGGCGGCGGCGAGGGCGGGGACGAGGGTTGAGGCGGTGTGGGGCAGGGGCAGAGACAGCGTAAGGGAGGGCCAGCGTGGCGGCAGCGGCAGAAAGCACGGCAGCGCGCGACAGAGGCTGGGGCGATAGCCCAGCTGCATAGGCACGAGATTCCGCCCCGGAGGTCACGTACGTCGGGGCGGCGCCTTATGAGGAGGTGAACCGGCGAGGGCGAGGGCGAGGGCGAGGGCAAGGCAGGGAGGGTCGGCGAGGCGGCAGCGGCGCGACAGAGGCTGCGGCGACGGCCGTGACCCGGTATAAATAGCGGGATCGATAACAACCTCCAGCCGTGCAGCGGCTCCCGCCCACCCTTGCTCCACCCCCTCCTTCGCGCCCACACGTCTCGTTTCCTTCCTCGTTCGCCACCTGCGGCTATTCTACTTTGGCCTTCGGTCCGCTGCGCTGGGCTTCGTGACGTTCTGGTGCGCCCTCTGTCTCTCTGCCGCCTCTTCATCGTTAACACCTGAGTCGATTCTCACGGATAATTCCAATTATCGAAATATGAGAGCAATTAATGCACACAAAGTCTTCGATTCAACCGGGTTAAAAAATATAATTTTGAATGTAAAACGAAAATTGTTTATAAGATGAACATTAATAAGATAATTCAACACACCAGGATGGAACATGATTGTAAAATATTTATTTTATTATTAAGACGGATCTCGAGTTGCATTCAACGAATATCCCCAAAGCTTACTTGAAACGTCAATCATGTGAAATGTTGAAGCAGATAAATTGAAAAATAGTTCCAGAAATAAAGCATTAAGCCGCAGCCGCCGCCACCACCACCATCCCATTCCAAACCATCACCACTATCAGCCCTCTCCACCAAAACCAACTCCACCACCGTATCACCAAAACCTTAACCAACAATAGCACCATGAGTTATCACCAATTATACTATCACACCAATACCACAAATAACATCAACACCACCAATTCATCACCTAAAACCGCCAATTTCCACCAACCCCGTACATCATTAACCTACAACCACCACCATCACCACGAACACTGCCAACACCACTATCATGTACACCCTCAGCACCGCCGCCAAGATTATCACCACTGAGGACAAAACCAAGACCAATAACATTCTCACAATTATCATCTATACTTTAATAAATATAAACCAATTGTGCTCTTTGAAGTCACAAAGCCATGAACTGACATATCAGAGGGCGCTGTTCTGTTTCACTACCAGCAGCGCTATATTTTTATTGCACAAACCTTTCTTGCAATTGTACGTCGCAAACCCAAAGCCAAGGAGGAGCTGGAAGGGCAGGGAACGTTCAATTCTAACAAAAACAATGGGAAGGAATTTTTTTGTGAGTAAATTGTCGCATTCCTATCGTAGCACTAGTTATTTTAATTGCAACATCCATCCCATTTGGCAATCACAATAACATCTTGTAAGTATTTAAGTAAGAGAAGATAAATCTGACTTTATTTATATACAAAATCATCAATGACAGCTTTAGAATTTCCAAATAGCGCTGCTCAGCCGGATCTCCGTTTGCAATCCGTAATGGCACTGATGAATGACATGTTATAAAACATAGCTCTAAAATTAAATGAAGATGCATCCAGAAAAAATCACCACCAACGTCTTTGTTCTGCACACTTCATTAAAACCCGAAAAAAATTCTTCTTAAATTCTACAAACATTTTCCAGAATGTTCTCGTCACTTACAAACGGATGCCTCTAAGAAATTACCACACGGAATCTCTTTAGAACAACAAACTTTACAGAGAACGTAATAAAGCAAAGAAAATCCCAAAGAACTTCTAGAAATAAGCCAGCAAATAATGAAAAGCATTGTAATGAGAGCGTTTCAGAGCTGAGAAATTTTAGGAAACACGCCACCCTGCTCAGTCATTTGTCTCGGTGACAGGTCACAGGAGCACGCAACGGGGCCTGCTGACATTGCAGGGGAAAGGTCGCGGCAGGAAGGTGGGTTGGGGGCTCGCTGACGTCACGACGCGTTCACAGGGTGGTCCCCCTCCCAAAGCCCGCATTCCAACCGCCGCAGTGCAGATGATCCCCCGCTCCTTGAATGTGAAGCAAGACCGAAATTGTCGCGATGTCTGTGACATTGGTTGTCATATTCCATCAGCGGGAGAACTCTTCAGTAAAATAATTTCATGGCAGATTGCTGGATTCTGTATCGCATTAAATGTCAGTATGTGTTGTAAATATACTTCGGGAGTGAACGTTCACAAAAACATTCTCAACAAAAAATGTTTCCCCATTTGAACTAAAGCATACTTGTTTATTTCAACAGAATGTATTGTTAATGTTGTTTTCTTTTAAACAGTGATGGAAACGTGTCATTCTACAAAATAAATTATCTCACCATTTACTGCTTTGAATGGCAATGTATGTAGGTAACATAAGTTTTAAGACAAGTGATTTAAGGTTGAGGTAAATGCAATAATATTAAGTCTTGATGCAGCGAATATCTGTTGTTTTTTTTGCAAGATTATACACATGAAGCATTAAATTCTCGTGTAGGTAATTCAATTATCTAGACATAAATCAACGAACTTTTTTATTCCAAAGGAAAAATAAAGCCACCAGCGAACGTAAAACATCCAGAACTCCTCTTAGCGTATGTAGTTGATGCAACGTGTACAAAAATTAAAAGTTCTGCAAACACGAAGGAAAACTTGCCATATTGTATGCTCGCAGAATAGAACTATGCATATTAACGACGCAAGTTGCAGCGCTAACTCAGAATAATTAATCGTGAGATGGCGTGGCGAAATATTGAGTCAAACGATATATTCTCGTACAAACAGAACCATTAATTACGGAGAAAATGGAATTAGGGGGAGAGGTGAGAGCGAAAGTTGGCGCCAATGCATATAAATGTGCTATGCCGCCTCACCCCGCATCATACCCACCCACTACCCTCGAGCTCGCTCCCATTCGACCCCCCCCCCCCTCATCGCCCCACCCTGATTCGGTCCTTTCTGAAGCTACCCCTCCCCGCCACCACCCGGCCCAGCCCGACCCAGCCCAACCCGATCCAATCCGATCCATTCCGAACCAACGCGACCAGATCCGATCCGACCCACCTCGACACGTGTTCTTGACTGACCCGACCCGACCCGACCCACACCGCAGTGCAGTTCCGTTCAGCCCCCGACGCCCGCAGTGCCCCGCGCCCCGGTGGAGGGGGCGCAGCGCCACCGGAGGGGTTGGGGCGAGTGCGGAGGTGAACGCTCGCTTCGAACCCGGGGCCTGCGCGTCGCCAGAGGCGACGGAGGTCATGCACAGCGAAGGTTGCACGATGGTGGGGGAGGGGGAGAGAGAGACTAGAAATCGGCTGAGAGGTTGACGGGGACGGAGATAATGGGAAAGAAAACAGAGAAGGTGAGCAAGGATAGCAAATGAAATAATGAAAAATAAGAGATAGAAAAAAAAACTTGCGCAAGAGAGGAGGAAAAGAAACAAAAGGAGGGCTATAGAGCGAACTGAATTAACGAAATAAAAGAGAGAAAGTAAAAACCGGAAAAAGAAAGAAAAAGAAGGAAAGAAAGAAAAAGGAAAAAGAAAGGGACAAAATGTTTGAAGCAAAAAGACGAAAGAACGAAGCAAAATAATGGCGTTATAGTCTAGGATGTGTAAAGGAACAAGCGTAATAAAACTTTGACGGGGAGTATCGAGACAAAAGTATTGAGGTCTGCTTAGGAGGAGAAATAGGAAAAAACTAAATGAGATAGACAACCGAAAGGATAATGATATTAAATTCATCCGAAATAAAATAAGGATTAATAAGAATACTTCCTGAATTCGAGTATCGGGCATGCCTAATAGAAATTGTAGAGGAAACTTGACTGCGGAGAATTCCGAAAGCTTCTACTTTCAATCTTGAGACATGTAATTAAGAAACGAACTAACTCACGACAACGGAGCTTGGAATCGGTAAAATCAGATTTTGCCGTCCCGTTGGCTCTCAGTGAATGATTACAAAGAGAATGGAATTAAATAGATGTTCTGAAAAATGAAACAAAAAAAAATTAAAGATAACAAAGGAAGAGAAAATATGACAGACGAGTTGTATAAGAAGAATGAAGTGAATATAGACAAGCAAGATATATCACTTCTCTACCTTAACACTGGCTGTGAGCTCCAGGAGAAATGCACTCGTAAGTTAGAAGTTATTTGCTTCGCTTCTAGGGAAATGGTGATTAAACGCGGCTGGTAGCACGAACGAACTCCAGAAGCAAATTAAGAAATTGAAATATTTATCATGTGCACTCGGAGGATATATACCTTCTGCGCATAGCTTGAACGCTTAAAGACTCTCTTTACAACGCCGCCGCTGTGAAGAGAGTTCGCGAACTGAAAGGTACGTCTGTTTCCCGGAACTTCCAACACCCACGAGGCGAGACTGTTCATCAAAAGATCCGCGCTGCGCCTTAACGATGGCGAAATGATAGACGTTTCCGCCTGCTCCAACTTCAAATCCTTATGGTAACATTCTCTCCGTTAACATTTTGCAGATGTTTACGATACTTATATATAAACATTTCATTAAGGTACTGTGACGAGTCGCGCACATCTAACATTTTAAACAATATTTGAACCCGAGGTGGTTTTTGTGCTTTTCCCCACTCTTTGCCTACATGAATATGCCCTTCCGCTACTAAAAAAATGCAGATTTAATATAAATATTTGGACGAGCAACAGCGTGAGGATCATTATAGAGGAGTGTGTTAGGGGATGTTGGAACTGACAAAAAGGCTTCGCAATCTGTGTGTAATTTTCGGAGTTATATATGTCCAATATGAATATTACAGGATGGTCTCTATCGTGTAGCAATAACTGCAATAACTTTTATTATATAGGACATTTTCGAAACCCGATCGGTTCATGAGTAATCGTGGGGACATTCATTTCGCAACCTTCCTCCATCACAATAATCAACTTTTACTATCGCCATGCGCATGATAGACTGACCGGGCACAATCTTCTTCTCGCAAGGTAAATCGGTCATAATAATAATAAAAAAATATTAGTGGCGTAGATTAGGAGCACGGTTAGCATGCACTGGAGGCCGTAAGTTATTCAGAACAATTTTTATTTCGTTCCGTCAGTATACATAAAAAATTAATAATTTTCTCAGGTTGGGCTGCAGCATGTACGCAATTTAAAGGCACATTAGCACTAATGCATGCGTTGCCCATTAAAAATGCGTTAGATGTGCCATGTGCACGCGTTAAGTCATTTAGTGGGTGGGAGGCGATGGGAGATAGACGGACGGTTTAGAACAAGGAAAACTCTTCTCTTCCAGTGCATGGTGTTGTGGTGGGATTGGGGAACGCTATAGCAAAGAGGACAGTTATTCTACACAAATCAGACGGCTCGCTTAGCGAGGCAGGAAATGGTAGACTGCCAAATTTGATTTACGCCCCAAAATAGTGTCACTGTAAGCGATGGAAATCCGACGGCATTATTGCCGGGCGAAGACAGGCGGTACCGGCGAGATGGTCAGACTGGGTGGAGCTGTGATCAATGAACACACTGACAACGCCAGGTTATACTGCTAATATGTTCTTAAATAACCTGTTAAGATTTTTCTTGTAAATAGGATTTTAATGTCAACCCTACATCGAGAAACGGATGAGCAGCAATCATAAGACTTCACGCAAAACCAAGGAGTCGTACGGCTTTGGTATTCGTAATTGTGTAAGATTAATTTGAACACTGCAGCGCTTTTCGAAACAATTAAATTAACGAGAGCTTCAAAGAATGTTAAAATTTGAATTCTTTATTTAACAAAAATATTTTAAACTTATTTACATAATTTCAGTATTAACAAAAAAATAGGAACCATAAAACCTAGTCAATCAAAACAGTAAGCTTTCGATATTCCAAAATGAGCTCGGTCCTCCAACGGAACGTACGAGGTTGCAAATGAAATCATCAGAACGCTCCATACGTACGGACTTTCCCCACAGCGCTTCCCCTGAGGATTACACAGCGCGGTGGAATCTTCTTCATTTAACCATTCCCGGAGCACACGACATTGCATCACGCAGAAAGCGTGTTTAGCCCCGGTGACCTCGGGGTACCGTTCACCCAGCAGCGCCGCTGAATCTGTCGACTGCTCCACGTGCCGCGCAGTGCCATCTGTCGGAGCGAAGAGGACGGTTGCGGGGCCAGGAAGGGCGGGGGCGGGACGGGGAGGGAACGAGGCCGGGTCGGCGCCAAGGCTGCGCTCCGCCCACGCCCCCCGCCCGTGCCGCCTTGTGTGGGTTGGCGCCTGTCCACGTAGCACCGAGGGGCGGAGAGGACTTCACGAACCGAGGCGGCGTTGCTTCCCTCCGCCTACCTAATGCGCCGTCCAATAACATTACACAGGCCTTCTTCTCCATTAGGGGAGCCTGTTGGATAAATCCGGTCCAGTTGCACATTTTTTCTACTTACTTATACGATGAAGACTTTGAAGTTAAAAAAGCCTTTGTTGAAAATCAATATATTCATACATTGCAAATGTGTTGTAAATTATGATAATATAGTTACATTTTTTAATATTTATCAGTACATTTACAGAAATATTTTCTTCTATCATTTAGCTGAGAGTCGAGCCAGAAAAGGAACCTTGGCGACAGCCCTAATTGGGCCGTGGTTAGAGGGCACTAGAAAAGATGCTGTTGGCGCAAAGTATCCCCACTGAGTTTCCGTAGGGTCAAAGCACTTTTATAACTCAAAGAAAAAATGAATTTACTCTCTAAACAAATTTGTCATTATTAAGGTATAAATGTTTTGATTTTTATTTAGAGCATTCAAATATTGGTAAAAATAGTAACGACAACACAAGTTTTACAAGCTTTATTTTTCGTAAGACAATATCATATTAAAAGTATTACTAGACACCGGAAAAATATGTAATATGAAACGTCAAAACACGTAGGTCTACATAAATATGTAATGAAAACTATATAATATGTAAAAAATATGTAAAATCTGATACAATATGTAATATTAAATAATATTAATTATAAAACACATTTACATAATACAAAATTACATTTATAATAAATTTTCTTAATAAAATTAAAATAATATAAACGTTTTAAAAATGATTCGTAGTTGACACGTTGATGCACACCTTGTTCCATACAACTTTCTTGTCACTAATAAAGCTCCATTTATTGCTATCCAGGACTGTAGTTTAGCAGCTACACTAGACGCAATAAAAGCCATCGAACAAAGAGGCGATATCACCGACCAGTAAGCAATCACCGAGGCGAACAACGTTCTCATGGAAGTTCTTACACCTTAGCAATTGCCGAAGTTTCTCAAAAATTAAGGTTAAAGGTCGTGAAACTTTTCACACCTAAAGGTGAAAATGATATCAGTCGCTGACGCGTATTTACAGCCCCGTGATATAACTGAAGTAGGCGCGCCCGACTGTGAGAACATCCGACCTCATCTTGCACCTCGAGACAGCAGTCAGTAATGTAGGAAAATATTTATATTTTTGAAAATACTTCTTTCAGTAAAAAAGTGTAGTTCGTCGTATGGTACCAGAGAAACTTGCGTGTGTCCGCGCGAGAATCCGTCTGTGGTTCTTTCTGTTCACCATTCAAGAGAAGCGAGATTTGACACATCTATACCTACTGCTGGAGATTTTATCCTTTTAGATCGTCCTCAAAGATTTCTTGCAAAAACGTGTTTTCGGAAATTTTAAGACACGTATAGTAGTGAAACAATGTGAATTACTATACGGACTTTCAGGCATAACATGCGTCTTTACGTCTCTATTGATCGGATTGATATTAATTATATCTAATTTAGAAACGAACAGATAAAAACAAGGCCGTTTTCATACTTGTTACACATAAATTACTTTCGTATTGCTATCGATAATTTTTCACAAAACTTACTTTGGCCATGAGTGTACGTGCCAGGCAACTAGTGTATTGTGTTTAAAAATTATTATTATTATTATTATTATTATGATTACTTTCTTTTACTACTCATTTCATTTTGCATATAGTACAATACAGGAAAACATCTGCCGAAGAAGCCTTGCTAAGTCAATGCAACATTTTTCATTTTACAGAGACTATTGTTATTAATTTGTATGTTGGGTCACGTATCCCCATTCACAGGCAGAATAATTTGTTGGGGCAAATATTCATGGTTTTCGCAATACTTCGGAGCAAAAAATTCGAAGTGTAATAAGCTTGCTAGTTATTTAGTAAAAAACTGTTTTTATTCAGAAATTATGAGAGCTGCTGCGGCAAAGGTAAACAGAATTTTGCAGTACGGTGTCTCCTCATTTCATTCCATATTTCCCAGGAAGGTTCCTAGGGCCAAACAAAAAATTATTATCGAGGATATTTGCTAAGTGAAAAATGCCGAGGTATAATATTATCTCTCAGAAATTAGAAGAGTGGTAAATCTCACCCTCATAATGTTTTTCACCAGATTTAAAAAAAAACATCCACAACGTTTCAAAATGCCCGGCAAAACGCCATGGTAGTTAATCAACTTAAAACTATCATTATGAAATGCAACAATTGCACTGACCGTCGTTACTTTTAACCGCCCTTTGTCACCGACACATCACAGGAGATCTTCGGCTATACGCCAAGGCCCACTCCACCACCGACAAGAGAAAACATCCGCGCAATCCATTAGTCAGAGGTGTTGAGTTGGCAGGCTTTCCATTCAGAGCTAACCGAACATTTAGATACACAAAACATCATTACTTGTCTATTCAATTTATTAACATAATTTTCAACAAATTGTTCGAGTGTGTATAATCTTACAATTTGGGATAGACGTTACTACAAGTTCATCATCTTCGTACATGAATTTAATATAGTTACTTTTATTTACCTTAAACTAATAAATAAAAAATATCAATGAACACTATCCAACATTTTTTTAAAAATTTATTTTACCTCATGGGGTTCATTGAATTGATATGGCCATTTATATAATTATTCACACTGATAGTTTCTTAATTCAGAAGGCTAAATGAAACCTGAAAAGTAAGAATCAATTGAACAACGTGATTTACATAGTTGGAATATGCTAACAAGAAATGAAGAAATGGGGAAAATGATGTTTTGCTGAATATACATCAAAGGATTGTGGGCGTGAGCTAGACTATAACAAACAAATTTTGTTTTAATCCAGGGCAATTTTGTAACGCATGAATTGTATCTACACGATAAGTTTGAACGTTTAGTTTAATTATGTAATTATTTTGAACACGCGGCAATAGAGTCCTTTTGGGGTATGGTTCTTCAAGCCCCGACCTCACAGAACCAATTATTCATTAAGACTAAACTAAATTATCGCGATACCTGAGTTTGACATGTCTCAGTTGCTCACGTTTAGATCTCCTCCCGTCCACCAGTAGGAAACTGAGGTATCAACTTACCAGAGTACTGGTGAGGAATTGGCCGTGTTTCTGAATCTTTCAAGATAATTCTAAATAAATTCTCGAAAAAATGAGTGTTTTGGGAATGCTAGAGCTCATAATTTGCGTTTTTGGGTTTTAAGGCACATACAGAAGTGATCAAGAGCTAATTCAATTCTACTGTGCAAGTCGAATTGAACGGCACTTCAGACCTATTTACCGAATCTATAATCTTCAAGAAGAAAAGCCTTTTGGGATCAAGGAAATTACAGTAGTGAAACGCTATGAATTATTATAGTTTCTTTCCGGTCTAAGATAGCTCTCTTGGGGTCACAGTGCGTGGGAAAGGTAACGGGGATGGTATTAATTTTAAGTGATAAGGTTACGAAAATATAACTAGAGTGAGTATTTTGTTTCAGATAAAACGATCTAATAATAGGGGCACAGGCCTCTTCTTTTCTTGTGAGCTCTTAAGATGAAGAACATTCATAATCTCCTGACGTTTACGCATAATTTAAAACATCTCAGCGATGAAAACATTTTGCAGATTTCTCAAGCTACGAATAGATCGCGTCTCCTTTGTACGCTGTCAGCAACGCCAGTCCAGAAATGTCTTTCGGAGTGAAGACTATGCAGCCACCTCTTCTACAACGGGCGTCAAGCCTGACTGCAGAGAAACTGCGACGGCGGCAGAGCAGCAGAAACGGAGGAAGGGGGCACAAGGGGGTGGG
>BOPP01000022.1:8662629-8677476 GCA_017312745.1 Gryllus bimaculatus
CCGTCCGCTCGCCCGTGTCCCAGCCCCAACCCTTTCGCGGCCCCGCCCGCATCCCAGCCCGCACTATGCGCGCACGTCCCTCAGTACCCGCGCCCACGCCCACCTCCCAGTCCCCACGCTCCGCGCCTCGCGCCCCGCGCCTTGCGCCCTCGCCCACTCGCGCGCCTGCGACAGAATAGAAAGCGGCCGGGCCGACTTATCCATCAAGCACAGCAGGCGCGCTGCCTAATGCCCCGCACCCGTAACCCCAATCAGCCCGCTACCCGCGCCGCCCCTCGCTGTGCCACGCTGCTGGCAATAATCGCGCTCGAAGCACTCGTATCCAGGTCGGATATTCGGCATTTCCCCCACGGAACGTTTTGGACCAGCTCCGGCGCCGCGCTAGCGGGAGGGAGGGAGAGAATGGGATTTCGCAGCGTAGACAGATTACGGACGGATGCTAATTAGCAGAGTTTAATGAAGCAAATATCAGCACGGGAATTGTGAGTGTGGGATGCAAGTTTGATGTTGCATTCTGATTTCGCTTCTTTACTGCAGCTTAAAGTACCGAGAACCGTTTCGGATGTTTTATTTTATGTTAAGCTTGACATTTTGAACTTTAAGTCAAGCCAAGAAGGTCACACATTTCTATTTAGTCTGCACTATCACATTTACATCCGTGCTTTAAAGAACATCCTGGAAATACTTTCAAATTTATTTCTTGTCACTTCGTGAAATTTATGGTAGACAGAGAAAAACATACGTACGTTTTCCGGGATTTTTACCTTTCTCGCTCATTTAGTAGAATCATCATTCATCGCTACCCGAAGTACATTCATTCACCCATCCAAAAATTTCATTGATCGCCATCTACGATTCAGGCGATAGAAACTCGGAGAGAAAATGCCCTGATTGAGCCCGGGACAGAGCCGGCAAGCGGCTTCAATTATGCTGCGGATTCGGCTATTCGCGGACCCACCACAATGCCTGCTCGGCGCCAAGGCGGCGGCGCCCGCCCGGCGCTAGCCACGCCGGAGATATATTAACGGCGGTGGCGGACGGCAACGGAATACGCTGGCGGCGGCGGCGGCGGCGGCAAAATTAGCAAAGGTGTTTACTATTAATTAGTATACGTCCCTGTGGGACCGTAGGCGGCCAAGTGCAGTACCCAAAATTTAGTAGTTTTTGCGACAGGAGTTATTGAATGGTGATAGTAATATTTCTTAGAAATCTGGTGGTTTGCCTTTAAATGTCACGTAAGAATCTTGACGTGAAAACATTCTAGTCATACACACGATCACAACTCGCAATACTTTGTTCCGCGCAGTGTATGTGTCGTCGCAGACACCGCAACTGTCAGAGCATTTCCCACAGAAACTCTAAAAATACATTCAGCGAATATATCAGAAGCCACACATACACTGAAGATATGAAATGTCTTTTTCGCTGTCCCATAAATATACTCTCGTACATCTTACTCTTTTCAAAACTTTAACAGAAACTTTCAAACAATTTCAACATAGGTACAGAAACAAAACAAGAATATTCATTAATTGCATAATATAAGTTTATACAAATAAGTTTGGACTGAGACAACGTCAGTGATGAAAATAATTGTATTTAAGTCGGTGTGAAAATAATTGTATTTAAGTGCGATAAACTTGTAAATTTTTGATTTTATTTCACCCGTTCACTTGTTTGAATACATAGTTATTTTAATAATATTTTTCTTAAATATAAAATTAATGTTCCCACTCAGATTAAAGTTCTTCACTCACACGAGTGTTCTTCTGGTTCGCGGGAAGATTGTTTCTAAAAGAAACAGCGCCGTTTTATTCAGTGATCCTTTGTTAGATAACTTTTTAAGAGATATTTAAGTCTTCTTTATTAAAGTGAATACCAATTAAAATCGAAAATGATGTAGGACTTTTTTCTCAATTTCTGCCAATTAAAATAATCGTAAAACCTCACAAATATGCCACTTATTTACGTTTCTTCGTTTTCTCTCAATTTTGCTCTAAGTACTGAGATTTTCTAGAATAATATATACTAAATAATTTAATTGGTAACATAATACTTTTAGTACTGTCTAAAAGGAATATCGTTAAAAATGTAGAAATATAACCAGAAAACTTGCAGATTACATTTTTGTTTAGTTTCATGGAATTTAAATTTATATAAAACTAATATTTTTGGATAAAAGAAAAAATACAAATATTTCATACAGGTAGGCTAGGTGACAAATAATAGCTAAGCAGACGTTGCTAAGCCACACGTTGCCACACAGCAGTCTACCAGCCGTGTTTACTTTCCCATCCACGTACGTCTATACGGAGTAATATACGTAATATAAGGAAAGTTACGTAATTTTATTTTGTCTCAGTCCCAGAAAACTCTCAAGTGTCCGGCCCACGCACAGCGACACCTGCGGCGCAATGGTGTTGAAGACATTTGTAACGGCGATGACACAGCGTGGCAAGCGAGGGCAAACGGCGAGGCGCCGGCCACGTGCAGGAGGGGCGGCTGGCTACAAGGGCGCGGCGCGGGGCGACGCGACGGACGCCAAGAATGCCTGGCGCGACCCCAACCATGCGGCACGGCACGGCACGTGGTGCGTTGTGGCCCACTTGCGCCGGTCGCGCACGCCGCTTCCGGAACGTCGCGAGGCCCCCGCGGGCCCCCTTCGCTATTCTGCGATTCAGTCAACTCTGCCCCTGGCAGGTAGCAGCCGTTGACTATTACATCCAATCGGGAGCTTGAATGTCACCACACCGACGTTACCATGATGAAGTTCAAGCTCCCGATTGGATGAAACTGTCAACAGCTGATACCTGCCAGGGGGCAGAGATGGAAAAATCTCAGTAGGGGGAGGGGGACAGCCTTATGAATGACCCTGAGGACCAACTATTTACAAGACATCTACGTGGTGGCAGCGGCGATTAACGTAAGAACTGGACGAGATGGCTCAGTGAAGCCATCTGTTACAGTTTCAGCCGTCCCTGATTGTGAGTACCCACGGTTCGACTGTGGCGGATTTTTGAAGGTAGCTGGATAGCTACGTCCAATTCAGCCGTTGTCTGGAAGAGAATCCCAGCGGCCGGCTGCGCCTATCGATGGACGAATGACTTAACAAACGGGCGACGGGCCGATGGGGATTGCTTCTCACACACATTTGCACTACACACACACACACACACACACACACACACATTTGCACAACACTAAAACCTCACGAGTCAAGAGACTAGTAGGGAGCTTAGATCTTGTCCCGATTTACATTCGCTCAAAAAGATATCTGAAAGATGAAAAGCCCGGCAACTTGACGTGAAGGTCAGCGCTGGATCTCACAATCCAGTGAGGGGAACACCGCCGCCATCCGGGTTTAACATGCACTACCCTCACTGAACTAATGAGCGAAGTAGTATATCCGACAGGAGATCCTAAATACGCACTCTCGATACATAATATTTAACAGTGCCAAAATCAAAAAGCAAACATGAAACAAATGTTATAAGTATTTTAACATTTTTTTCTTTTTGAATTTTTCTTGTGCTAATCCTGGATTTTCTCAATGGGAGCCTTACCAGCATTATCGCAAGGAAAAGAAAGTTCCGGCCATTTCTCCTGAAAGGACGGCGCTGCTCAGTGAACATCCGCTTTTTGCTAGATGCAATGTTCAAGCTCTGTTATGCCACTGAACGCCACGCAACTGCCGCACTCATTACATCACAAACGTTGCTAACCTCGCTCTTGGCACCAGCATTCTTCTGCAGAGCTATCTTCTGGCCTGGCGTGAAATATGGCCGAATCACAACGCAGCTCGTTTTCCGCAGTAGTACATTCTGGAAAACATCGGAGTCGTACAAGTGTGAGGCTTTATTGATTCACAGATACAGTCAATTGACAATCTACAGACATGTCATTTTTATCACCAATGTCATGCCGTGTTTGTAAACAAGCGTCCTCAGAGGAAATATGGAACTCAAACGATCAGCTGTGTTTTACTCAAGATTATTCAAATATTACAGGTGACTCAGAATTAAATGTTACAAACTTCTAGGACATGTACAAAGATCGAAAACGATCCCTCTCAGTGTGGTTTATGCAATCCGCTAGTAGATAGTCATTGACTAAAAGTGTTCACTTTCGACTCCTCTTTTTGCCCCAGAAGTTTGCAACATTCATTCTGAGTCATTCTGAATTTGCACTGAACTCTAGCAGACCGCAGAGAAAACATCGGTGAGTTCCATGCAAATGCGCGATTGATCGCAGGTTGTACCAAGCTGTTCTACACCTCGTATCAAATACGTATTTTTCGCTGATAGTGAGGAACCATGGTTTTGCTTTTGGATCGTTCATTGTTTCAGTCACTAAAGTTAAAATACTGGAATTGTATCCTAGGTGGACGCAACGGACCTGAACCGTGCTTTCTAGGAGGTTATCATTACTTCATTGAATCATTAACCCCATCTAATTCACCTTCGCCATATCAATTATATCCTTCAGTTTCCTTGATATGGGTAATCTAGAAACCCAGAACTATGTAATATTTAAAAAAATTGATTTGTAAAGAGGCTTGTTTTATAAACCGTGTGTTTTATAAACCGGGATGAATTAGTTATAAAAACACCAGCTTAATTTAAATAATGTTTAACCGCAATGCTATTCAATGAGGGTTGCCAGAATGTAGAAAAGGATAATTAATGATTAACTGTAAGAGTGTGCGTAGGTGTAATTCATTTATACAACTCGTGGTTCTTTAATTGTTTTCAGATATCACCAATTTTGAACGGGAACTTTCTTTTATTTTTTATTTTGTCTTTACTTGGGTTAAGATATGAAACTTTATCCTAATATTATCATAAACATCTTCCCGATTTTTTAAATTTATGTTTACGTTTTGATGTTTTAATTTATATATTCGTACCTGCTGGTGAGGAGTGCACTTTCAGAACATTAGTGTGATCTGCGTACTAAGTATACCGCCCCTGGTTACATCTAATCATCCTTTGATCTAAAATATTTCACATGAGGATGTCTCTATATTTTACTCAGGATATGAGTTTTAAAATACTCAAAATTCGTTTGATGAAAGTGATTAATCAATGAATACATCAATATTAACATCTGTAATAATTGTTTACTAGATAACACCTTCGAAAGATAGACATTTCAACCCCAAAAGTTCTTAATGTACTTTCCTTTCAATTTTTCAATTGCAAAATCAAATTCATACATGCGTTTCATTATTCTAAGCCACACATTTTTGACGTATTTTTTAATGGTACTCGTGCGACTGACGAAGATATTCTGCGGCATTTCTAAATCCCACGAACATCCAGCAAGCGAATTTCATTCGTGCATTCCGGAGAGGATCCTCAGACACAAGAACATCTCCTATTCCAATCATATCAAAAGGCTCTGCCAAGCGAATATGGCTGAAGGGAAGAGATGCGGTAATAATAGTTCCAGTTTATGTCGTCCTACAAAGACCAAACACTCCGAATGGCCGAGATAGTTAAGGTAGTAGTACCGTAACGATCTCGGACCGAAGAATCGTAGGTTCGAGTACCGCCTCGGGCATGGTTGTATTTGTGTTTTTTCTTTCCCCCCCTTTTATCACCATTTTACAAACATTTTCACAGTTACTATACCGTTATATCCAATAGAGGTCGCTAATGTCCTAAATGTTAGTGGACCTTGAATAACAAAAAACAAAAAAGACCAAACACTACATGATTAATCATACGTCGACAATGAATCGATGGAAAGCGTCAGAGGAAAGGTAACATATTTAAAGTTGTCATGTTATTATTTCAACAGAGGATGTCTTGAAAAAGACCTGGCATGAAATTAAAAGCGCAGTGCAAAAGAATTATTCATAATAATGGAAATACCGTACTTGCCAAATTAGAAGGATACAATATCGTGGATTTAATAAGATAAATTATTGAGAATGTATTCTGAAAAAGCTAGTAATTGCCAATGGAATTCAATATTTAAGGTGAAGTGGAATCTCTTAGCAGTTTATGGAGTACACAATTTTACGAAGCAGAAGAAAGGAAATAATAATTTCGACTTTTGAGAAGAAAGTAAAAATAAAGTGTAAAGCTCTTTCAAAAGGAAGACAAGCCTAAGAAAACAAGAAAAAATATAATTTAACAAAGATCGATGAGAGAAATTGAAATATATCGAGTTCTATCCTGTTAAAAATTAGCATTCGATGGCAACAGAATTGAAAGGTTTAATGGCTTAACGATGAGGATACGAGCAATAAAAATATATGTTTTCAGGAAGCCACACTCAAGAAACATTGCTTTCCTCCTAAAATTAGAATAGGAATATTTTATTTTATCTTGCATCGATCCATATCTACAGCAAGTATCTGCGTCACGTTTTCGCATTTTGTGCAATGCCACATAAATAAAACAACGCAGGTGTTTTGCATCTTTACAACGCGGCTATAAAAACTCCCAGGCGGCGGCCACTTATGACACTGCACCGGATGTCACACGTCCGCTTTTCTTGGCGTAAACGCCTCGCGCGCTCGCCGGGGCAGACTGAAATGGTGAGTGGAGGCTGCATGCGAGGGGTGGCGGTTCGAGGCCCGCGCCGCGCCGGAGGCATGGGCGTGGGCGCGGGCGCGGCCGGGCGGCCGAGCAGCGAGCGGCTCGTCGAATTAAGGCCACCGCCCCGCTCCGCCCCGCCCCGCCCCCGCGCCGCCTCACGCCACCCTTCCTCACCTTGCTTCCCCCCGGCCCCGCCTCGCGTTTCTTTCGCTCCGTCCCGCTTTGCTCGGCCTGGCCCGTTACGATCCACACTCCCACGTTCCGTCCCCCTCAGTCCCATTCCGCCCGCTCCGCTCAGCTCCTCTCTATTTACCCTGCTCTCCTCCTCTCTACCTGCCCCGCTCCGCTCCTCTCTACCTGTCCCGCTCCGCTCCTCTACCTGCCCCGCTCCGCTCTTCTCTACCTGCCCCGCTCCGCTCCTCTCTACCTGTCCCGCTCCGCTCCTATCTTCCCCGCTCCCCTCCTCTCTATCTGCCTCGTTTCGATCTGCTCCTCTCGCTCTGCACCGCTCCGTTCCAACCCGCTTGCTGCTTCTCTCGTTCTGCCCCGCTCCTGCCCGTCTCGTCCCGTCCCGTCCCGTCTCGTTTCGCCTCATCCCAATCCTCCTTTCCGGCCCCGATCTTCTCACTCTTCCGCCCCGTCCCGAATCGCCTCAACGCCCCCCGCCTCCTCTCGCCCCTCGCAATTCCGGCCACGTTCCATCCCGACACGCCTCCGCCCTGCCCCGCCTCGCCTACTCCGGAGTCGTCCGGGTCTGCAACGGCCTCCCCACGTCCTTCCCCTCCCCCCCCTGCTCGGACGCGCTGAGCGAGGCGCCAGCGCGGGCGCGACGACTGGCATGAAATATGAAGCGCCGGCTACGCGACCGGATCCACAACGGCGTCACGCCGTGAATTATTAACGAGAAGCATTTAATTAGTTAATATCTGAGCTTTCTACTATGTAATAAATCAATTAGGGACGGGTTTCATACGTTCTGAAACGACATGGTTGAGTGAGACTAATGCGCAGAAAACATATTAGTGACACAGTTTTCTACAAATTAGCTATGAATTTGTGAGTGTTTACATTAGGAAAAGATCGCACAGCGGGAATACAGCATCAAATTACAACCCATACTCGTAAGAATGAACAGTGGAAATCAAACATTGAGGCTATAATGCGTAAGAATTGTCGTAGAAATGACGCATATTGATTAAATGCACTTTCTATATAAAGAAAGTGTCAGTGATGCAATCGCATGTATCTTTACTGGGGTTGCCAATTTTTTTATCAAAAGAAACAAGTATTTGAGTGATATGAAGGAAATTTTCGTTAATTGATGTAACGTTTGAATCGCAAATTAAGCTTTTCTGTATAACTGCTCAGAAGATATGATTAGCTATAATCAGCGTCAAAGCGGGCAAAAGGAAAATTAGAAAGTTACGAAGTGTTTTATTTCTTTAAGAGCCACAAATATACGGCTTTTTAAGCGTTTCGAAAGACTATGGTTACTGATGCCAATCTTTCCTTTCAATTACTGAACTTAATACTAATACGATCTTAAACAAGTAAAAACTGACAATGTGCAACTGACATACGTGTAATTTCGGCAGACTTATTGGCTCAATTACAGATATTTCTACAAATGTTTCACATATTTTTTAGAATACGTACAATGCATGTTTGACAAAGCTAGACTGAGAAAAACTATTTAGGCAGTTACAAATATTAGCATAAAGAAAATAGTGAAGAAAATACACGCAGCACTGGTACACACAACGAAATTGTTTTTGCTGCTAACTATCGTAATACGGAAAGATTGTAAACGGGGAGAATGAACATTATTTACGAAGGCATATATCTTTAACTAGCTACAAGCTAGCTATGCTCGCTAGCTACGAGCGGAGAAAAATTTATCTAAAGAAGGTTGAGGAACTGGAATGTGTAACAAAGAAAATCTTGAAATGGCGGAATACAACAAACAAGAATTAATGTACGATCAAATCAAGCGAAACGCGTGAATCGTAGAACAGATTGATGTCAAAGCACACTTAGACATTTTCTTCTGCAAATAATTTAAATCTAGTTAAGTCTTTTTTCTGCCTTACATGCAAACAATTGGATTCGGTTCCGTTATATTGCCCAAGATATTAATAGAAACGTATGTACTAATTTTCTATTTTATATTCCTTGCTAATTTTAATCAAATCATTATTCTAAATCTGATGATCTTATTCTAGTTCTGATGAAACTATCGTGATTGAATCAACGATTTTTACAATGTTTGTTCGTACTGTACTTCGTACATCATTCGATCAACTACACAATCATTTGTACAATCAAATCGATCAACTACTGGCAATGAACGTGGAAGACAAACTTTGTTAAAAGCCTGAAACGCATTTGCGCGTGAGTATTCATTTTGCCGGCTCCCCCGACCTGCGCAGTTTCGGAGGCGACCTTCGCAAGGGTTTCGGCGGCGGCCAGTTCGGTAAGGACCCTGCCCCACAAACGCTCCTCCGAGCGGTCGGGCGCGGCGCCCAGCGTCCGAGGCGGTCAGTGGGGCGGCGCTTGACATCAGGCCCACCGCCGCCGTCACCGCCACAGTTGACACGCCCTCACCAACCACCGCTGCGTCGCGTGGATTTATCACCCCACGCTGTTGACAGTGAAGTCATTTTCACGAGCGGGCGGATTTAGATTTTTGA
Organism: Gryllus bimaculatus; assembly: GCA_017312745.1. NCBI lineage: Eukaryota > Metazoa > Arthropoda > Insecta > Orthoptera > Gryllidae > Gryllus > Gryllus bimaculatus. The sequence continues at coordinate 8,671,868 of BOPP01000022.1, forward strand.
ATTAAAGAGGGATACAATGTTGTTACTATGTAAAGAAAATATTATATATAAATTTTCAAACATTTTATTACATTAGCATCTTCCGATTTAAAAATATTTACACAAGACATTTAGGTTATTTATTAAAAATTCAGAATGATATTGAAGAAAAAAATGGAAAGGGTTTGAAAGTTGTGTTGGAAATTTACATTTGTATTTCTAGGTATAGTTGACATTTTCTTTCACTACAGTTTTGGGAACAGGAAAACAATTGTCTTTGTGATTTCTTGGATTCTCGAGCCTGAATAAGTAATTGTAGTAATGTCTCACATCATCGTAGAGTATTCATTATCCAAATATACACATAGGGCTAAAAGAAGGTGAAAAAGTCTTATTTCGTAAATTACACCTTACGGAATATAACTTGAGCTATGTTTTAAGAGCCAAGAACACACGTTTTTCTCCGTTACAGTTACGCACAATCGTCATGTCAGGAAAAAAAAGTTGCGTATCGTGTTGCACGGCAACGTCAAGCCCGAGCATTTTAATTATCATTTTGAAACCGACTTTTAACGAAAAAAATTTTGGGGGAGTAATACAAACAGCCGTTAACACATTTCTATACATTTCAGAATAATGTTATTGGTTATCTTACCGTGTTACACACAAAACGTTCACGAAAAAACGTGTAGCTTTGCGTAACAATGAAAATTATTATTTTTAATGTCTCAACAAGAATGTAATGCAAATAGAAAATCATACTATAACAAGTGACAAAATGTGTACGACAATGACACAAGTAGAAAAGAGTAGAAAAATATACTTTCAAAATTCCCTTTCACTCAGAACGTGGCAAGCCATCCGGCTGTGAGTGGAACTGTCTGCCGGGAGATACGCAACGTTATCCTTGAATCACGGCCACCATACAGTCCCGCGTGAAAGGGCCGTCTGCCGCCATTCGACGTCACAGCGGCGCTTGGCCCCGCTCCTGGCTCAAGGGCGAGAGCCTTCTGCTCGCGTGAACCGGCGCACAAGTTCGAGACAGCGAGGCGCCATTGTTCCCAAGAAACTTCTCCGGTCCGGGGCGAGCGAGCGAGTGGACCTCCGACGTCATCGCCGCGGCGCGGCGCCGGCGGGCCGCGAGTCTGACACGCGAGTGCTCCCCCGGGTGCCTTCTCCCGCGGGAAGCGGCCTCCCCGCGCTCACCGGTGCCTCCCCGGGACATCGTCGCGTCGGCACCTGGCACAGCCCCATCGCGACGCCTGGTTTAATTAGGAAAGCCACTCACAATACGTGATTAATGGTTTCCAAGTTGCTCAACGTGGGTGAGAGGATTAGTACTTAACATTTATTTTCTCTACTGAATGATGAGACGTAATGTAGAAAATCAGACCTACAGTTTGACCATTAACTGTTATATTGACGGACTTTTGGCTGGCGTTGATTTTTTCTTGGTAGTTATCGAACGCAAGAACAATCATTCATTCTCACAGTTTTGTTTCTTCCGTATTCAGTTAAATTTCTTCAAATATAATGAGTTTCAATGCAATAATGTTTGTAGATTTTTGTAAATTTATTTTTAAAACTAGGGTAACAGGCCTACGAATAAAAAATAAAACGGAAAAATGCCACACGAGTCAGTTGTTCAAATTAACTTCACTTGTTCACGTAAAGATGTCAACATCGGTGTTGCCAACGTTGTAAAAGAAAATTATAGCGTACTGAGTGAAAAATGCCTTTGGGTACTGCAGTTTCATCAACGCCGCCTACATAGATCTATTTAGGTGGCGCTGGTTTCACACCCTATCTATGCACCAAGATCGCAGCGCCAAAACTCGCAAACACACGTATTTGGAAATTTATCTGAATCTCCCGTCTGGTACGAAAACAAATTATCAGTTTCCCATCAGGAGATCCAAGCGTATCAAATGACACCTCATGTGTTGATTGGTGCACGAGAAGTTAACTAGCCGTGAATGATGGATCAGCACATCCGAAAATCTGCACACTCGAGTTACGCAAATAATATATAGGAACTATTATATAATATTGGTACGTTCTATCGATATATTTACTTACATCACGATAGACCTAAGTTACCGTTATAAACTTTTCTTACAATTGTAATATTTGTGATTTGCTTTCTCATACTATACAATAGAAGACTATTAAATATAAATTCGACTGCAGAAACCTGAAATACTACATTAGTGTCGTATTGAGTAGCTTATAAATGAAATAGGAAAAACCGTGATTGAGTAAAGAATAGTGTGTAACGGAATACTATGTTCATATGAATCAGCTGAACATGACCTCGACTTTCCAAACGCTTGTGCAATCGTTCAATATGATTCACGTCAACCTCAATACCTTATTCTTCAACAGATGAAGGATCAGGAGGAAGAAATGATCATAACATGACAGAAATTTACTATCTGTATTGGTGGATATTAGATTTTACATAAATGAAATTTAATCTATTTTAGTGGGGAGAAAATAATTGGAAGCAAATTAAAAATGGAGACAAAGAGGGATTAGGAATTGTGAACGTAATATTTAACTCTCCATGTGATATGTAAATTAGTGCACGGATTACCGAAAATTGGTTTAAGAATACGAGGAAGAGTTTCTCAATGGAAATTAACATCTTGAGTCGGTTCTCTTTTCGCCTTCTAATTTGAGGATTTCAGTCAGTGACCCGCCAGTGACCGCAACACGTCAGTTATGATATTAATTGTTGGTCTGAGGGTCAAAGACAAACTTCAAGATTCATTATACGTGATAAGCGTTGTGCAACTCGCATCGTGATCGAAATTAAACCGTTACGCAAGCACGCGTGCGGCTCACGCCGGGGCCCGTGCGTGACTCCCCGCCGCGAAAGGTCACTACCAAAATGACCAATAGCGCTGCACCGCTGATCGCCCACCAGGTGCGGGAGGATCCGTGCGAGGCCCCGTCTGCCACGAGGGGCCCGCTAGGAGATTCACGACGAGGAAGAGGCCCCGTGCGGGTCCTGCATACAAAAGAGATCACGACCGAAAATATGATTTGTGATCCGTTACAACTGTTACAAGGCTGCACTGATTTGCGCGTCACGCAAAGCCTGCTTAAGGATAAGAGTCGATGGTCAATGAACATGTAACGTTTGGGTAATTTGAAAACTAATTGCACATTGAGTAGTGATAATTTGAAGGAATATCGCCGTGTAACTGATACCGAGAGAATTTTGAATACTTTAAAAAACCTGCTGCATCGATGTCTAAGACATTGTTAAATGCGTTTACAGCGACAATACGTCTCTCGCAAATTACTGCTTTTAGATGCGCGCTTGCATGACTGAAATAAATGATAATTAAATATATGTGAAACTAACACTAATTGTCACGAAACTTTAACTGTGTATAAACTTGAATCTGCTGGCCTCCCAGGAAAGAGAATTTTGACTTTTAAAATAAAATTGTGCAATCATCAGTTTTGGATTTTACAATATAATATTTCAATCACTTCTCCCTCACTTACAATCATCAATTTGGATTTTACAATATAATATTTCAATCACATTTCTCCTCACTTAGTCTTGGAAAATTTATATTTGAACTAGCGTACCGTGCGAGAACTCTCGCATGTTAAACCCACCCTAATTTTTTCTAAGGTTATCGTGAAACTGAAACATGAAATATGTGGTCAGATTCCATCGTAGTTAGGTATGCAGTATTTGAAGACCAGGACAAAATATTAAATCAATGGTTACACTAAACGCTTAAGAAACAATCTTCACCGGTATCCAGTAACTATTAACAATACAACTAGTTGTTGCTGCGAGAGCGAATCTTCAATTAGTAAGTATGCAAATAAACATTGTCAGTCACTCCAAACCACGGTCTACACGGAAATCGTAAATATGAGACGGAGGCCTTCTAAACGAGACGTCACAAAGATGATCACCAGCAAAATTTTAAGTTTTAAGGCGCTAAATCGTTTCAGTTGGGAGTTATTTAACGAAATAGCGCGTCTCGAAAACATACACGTTGGCGTTAGAATCCCTGTGAAACAATCGTATGTTTAAATACACAGGCGATGATTCCAACGGTGCCAGTGAATGGTTTCCAGAAAATAAACATTGAACGAACCTCGTTTAAAGAATTAAGTAATTTATACACATATATAAGTACACTATGTGTTGCTTTGCCCTTATGATACATATCCGAATAAAAATGTTTTACTAATAACCCACTTGCACTACTTATAAAATGTAGATGAATTGGATCAAGTGTTGGCTCATGCCATCACTTACTCTTAGTAAGCGAATCAAACGAAATACAAGAATTTAATTATTAAAGTTAAATGATTGAACTTATTAGAATATTTGTTTATCAGTTTTAGAACACGAATATCTAAACTAATTGACGGTACGCCTTACAAGTCTCTTAAAGCGCAATTTCAATTGTAATTTAATAGATCTTAGGCGTCCTGGAATATCGAATTGGGACTCCTTTGTGCTGAAATAGAGCAGTAGTAGGTACCATGAAATTATTTGTTTTTATTTATATTGTTTCAAAGAAGGAAAATAGCGTTGACAAATAAATTAACTTATCATTAAGGTGCAAATAACTTTGTGGGGTTTTAGTAAATGCAAAATATATATTATCATGCATTTGTCAGATTGATTATTTCGTGTATCCGGGCTTGTCATTTGCTGTGGTTTTTAGCCCCGTAAGTGTAGTTGTTGTACCTCGGGAGTTGGCGGAATACCTACCCCCCTAGAATGTGATATTCGGCGCCGAACTAGGCATCAGCTTCTGGGCGGGTGGCCCCTTCAGTTTTCTCTGCGCCGGGGGACCGCCCCAGCCGGGACAGGCTCTAAACTCCCGGTATGTGTGGTAGTGTGTAAGATGAGAGGAAGGGATAAGAATGAGGAGGGAAAGATCGCGCACAGTCCATGGCCCGTTTGTTAACGTACAGTTCTGGCAGTCATCCGGTGTTGATAGGAGATGTTAATTACTACGAAAATTAGAGCAACTGGCCGCTAGAATTTTACTGCGGACAGTTCGAGCTCGACCCAACTGCTAGTCGAAAACCCTGCCACCGCCAGGACATGAACCTAGGGGCCTCAAAGACAGAGACACTGCAAAGTGAATAGCGGTTGCAACAAGCTAACCCAGCCGGTCATGTTTTTGTCAGTGACTGTATACTTTCCCGTTGGCAGGGCGTCGAAGAGTCAAAGAGTGAAAGACGCCATTGGATCACTAGGTCGCGGACTACATCAGAGCAATCTGTTCTCACTTCCACGTTACCTTTGCGCTTCACAAAGAAAGCAACCTCGCTAGGAAACTAGAGAAGAAGTGTTCCAGGCCGAGCGCAATGCAATGCAAGCAAAAATCTAACCAATCCATCACTATTGGAAAGTCGCTTTAACTGTAAACGAGACTACACACTGCGGACGTGAACAATTTTACTACGAAGATTAACATTAAAGATATAAAAAACTATTTTCTAAAAAATATCCATCTCCTATTTAAAACAAATTAAGAAAGATTTTCGAGATAAGTATATTAAATATAATTGAATATCTTCTGTTAGAAAAAATGAATATCTTCTGTTAGAAAAAATGAATATCTTCTGTTAGAAAA
>BOPP01000022.1:8684402-8709653 GCA_017312745.1 Gryllus bimaculatus
GGCGGGCGCTTTGCTTTGTCGGCAGCGCGTGGGACGTTCGTTTAGACGCAGCGGTGATTGGCATTGTTTTGCTTACGCGAGTGAGTGAGATGGTGACTCAGACGCCTTAGGTATTGTCCTTGCTGTATGAGTTTCCAATGCCCTTGGCTAGAAGACACCGCCATTTATTGCTGGTAGAGTGTGTGTGCGGAATGAGAAAAAGTTACCGATGAAAACATTATTAATTTTAATTTTATTATTTTAACCAATTACCTTTTAAATGTTATGTTGACCATATTTTATATTCATGATATTTACCTTCTTTATGAGCTTAAGAAAATTGCCAACTAACACCCGCACAGCTTCCACTAAAACGAAATCCTCTCTGCATGCAAATGAAGACCTCTTGCGATGAACCCGGTACCAGTCGTTGCCTTTCATCCGTTCTACTAGCGAAGTTTCCAGTGACCGCCCCTCGTTTTCCCTCATCTTCGGGGTTCTGGTTAGTCAGTTTTCATAGCTGCCACGTAATTCAATTTTTCTTCATAACTTAGAATTATATATATATATATATATATATATATATATATATATATATATATATACATGCTTTTAATATGAATGGGATAACTCTACGTGCTTTTCAAAATTAATATGATGCCCTTGGCATTTTAATGGAACAACTTGTTATTTGGTGGGATAATAGGCAGATACGCATGTCGCATGGTTTCGGTAATTCAAGCGTACTTGTGCTTCCACTGCGCCTTAAAGTCAAAGGGTCGATTTATAATAACACATAAATGTTTCAGGAAAGTGCTTGCTCGAACAAAATAAACCAACACGATTGACCCTCGATACACTTTTTTATCCAGCGGTGCCCATGGTTCTCTCACAACTTCTCCACATTCCCGGTACATTCCTGGCCTTGAAGAAATAGCCCGTTGCTAGCGCCAGTGCTCAATTTTAAACCGGTTCAGGCGAGGCTTTTGTCTTGATTCATTTCTTGCCGCAAAAGGGCGCAGACGTCTAAAAACTTTGTTGCATTTTTTCACAAAAAATGGTTGGAATCTCAAGAATGGCTTAGTGTAACAGATTTGCTCCTTTAATCTTAGGGTCTGTTAGAGCAAATTCTAAAAAATAAAAAAGATTAATTTTATTAATCCGGTAACACTTTAAGTAACTGACTACCAAGATTTTTCGAACCGTTCTTGTCGTTTACTCTCAACCAAAAATGTTTAACTTCACTTACCGAACAATCTGAATTCTCGAAGTACTGTCGAAATGTAATCATATGCTACATTTTAAAGTAGGAGTGTTTATTTTCCAAAGACGAGTGGTTATTGTCGATTATTCTCGTTAAAATACCTCATAATTAATATATTTAATTTAGTCTGAATGTTGCAATGCAATTCACGTTTCCCGATGTTGGGCACAAAATGGATTCACGCTTGAAGTCTGTGGACGTAACGAATTCCGAAGAGATTGATCTTTTGTTACCATGGATTTAAATAAAGCACCGATATCCTTTGTTCGCATCTTACATTCTTCCGTCCTCTGTCCTGATGCCAAATTTAATCACAGCACAGTGCTCGCATAGATTTTATGACTTCTCCGAACTAAACACAATTAGAAGGGGAGTCACGCCACACACACTCAATCGAAGAAGAGAAGGGGAGGAAAGGAAACGATGTATAACGGAATTCTTCAACATAAGAGATGGGACATTAGGCATAAGACGTCCATTCAGAGAGCTGACGAACTATGTAACCTCTTTGGAAACAGATATTGACCGTCAAGACCGTCTGATAGCTTTTGAAGTGTATTTACAATGAATGTTTATTTTTCTACTAGAATACCTGCATCGTAATTCTGACTAATGATTTTAGAGTCTGATGCGCGGACTCATTCAGTACAATTTTAGGATTGCATGCCCGTAACACAGCTTAACCAACGTCACAACAGGAAAACACTAGCCTAATCTTGATGCATGAACCAAATCTTTAAATGTAAATTAAGACTTCCCCAAATTTAAAATTCATTAAAATGAACATTTCTTAAAACTGTTGAAATAACCGTTATAATAAAAAATTATATGAACGAGGTCACTGGACAAACTATAACGTAACTTTTGTCAATTACAACTGAGCACCAAACTAAGATGAACCCCTCCCGAGAGTTGCGAAAGTACGATTCATTTACGACGAATTATTTAAACGATATCCTCGGCAAAATATTTTAATATCTCCACTACGAAATATTTCCGATGCTATCATTCAAGAAGCATGAGCTTCACAGGCGAGAAACTTTTGGAAAGCTCGCCCTCTCGTGCGAAACGATCAACCAAACCGCCTTGCGCAGGAAGTTGGCAAGCAGCGCGCACAGACGTTACAGCTGTGCGGTAACAAGTGAAGTGCAACAGCAATTTAACTCCATTCCAACAGAGTTGTAAAATGATCGCACAACATGCGGGAAAGCGTGCCTAGTGTACTCAAGATCAGTTTCTTTATACTTTTTACAACAATTAGTCGCAAGAAATACCAAATATTGCCACATAGTAGTAAATAAAGCAATTAATTCGTCTAAATGTTCTGAAAATGCAGAATAATGGATATCTGATAGCAGTTGCATCTTGGGAAAGTACCGACATGTAATAAGACGTGTTCCTCCATTGATGTGACGAGTTGAGGGATTAGTTGTACTTTTGTAGTAAGATCTTCCGGTGGTGACTTGTCTCAACCAGTCCGAGGAGTACAACTTGTGCAACTCCGAACAGTGTGGGGCCCATAAACTCGTGGAAGTTTCTCGTGAACTATGGTTGAAACAACTATCAACCTCTTTTCCTCACTGACTGAGCGAAAGTAGAAAACTAATAAAATGAGGATTGTATGTGAATGGGTAGGAACAATAATGCATTATTGTTGAACACGTGAGTGTCAATTCAAAACATATGTAAAAATGTGTAATCATATCAACATACAATGGATGTTACTACTAATGAAGTAGTAAAAAGTTTAAATATACCTAAAATGTTGAAATCCATGTACATAAGACGCTCAAGATCAAATACATTCTAACTACATAATGTAGTTGGTCTTGAAAACGTAATGACAATTATTAATTGGATTGTTGGTGAAGTAGATACCTTTTTATTATGATAAATAAATAAAGATATTGTTAGGTATCAATATTTTAATTCAACTTATGATCATTTCGATCGCGTAGCGATCATCTTCAGAGCTTGCAGCTTCTGGGCCGAAAACAAAGTTCTGCAGGCAGAACGCCATGATCGCTACGCGATCGAAATGATCATAAGTTGAATTAAAATATTGATACCTGACAATATCTTTATTTATTTATCATTATTTATCAACGTAATGACAAATGACAAAATACTAGTGTTCATTCTATTACTTTTCAGATATGATTTAAATCTAGTATTTATTATACACAAACCGTTGATAACAGCAAGCCATAACACATCTAGGACTCAGTAACTTTTATTTAATGCAAATAGCACGAAATTTGGTTGAACAGAAAGCTCACATTTTTTGTATACAGGAACCCTTATTTTTAATTACATAGATCACCAGGGCGGAATCTCGGATGTCTACAAATTATTGTTTATTTTTTATAGGTTCCAATTATTTTAGAAAGCTGAAAATCATTTAATTTATATCTAATGATTTTTATGACCAAGGATGATGCAATTTATCACAAGAGTTGTGATAAATTGCATCATTCTAAAGATCTTCAGGAGCATTCACCGTTACTGTTCGTAGAAATTTGAGTTATTACAGCGTCTTTGGCTGTGAATAAAAACGTCCGAACTACTCAGTCGAAAGCTGAACATTTAGAATACATTTTAAAAATATTTGTTGCATTTATGTTGTAGTATAATATAGTTTAATACATTACTACGATCTGTCAATGCATCCGCCTTTTTTGACACAATTCATTTAGCTTCATGTATCATTAAATACAAAAATTAACGCGAGAATTTCGATTCTTTCTACTTTTGGACAAGAAATTGAATTTTTTTTGTTTTAAAAAGCACAAGTATGCTATTTGTTATATCGATTTATTAATTTATCCATATTGTAAAAAAAACATTAATAATATCAAAATTTAAGCGGTGGAAGCCGGACGATTTACACCTTGTTAATGATAGGGCTAAACTAACTTCCTCTTTCAAGAAAGAAATAAAGCAATGTATGCACGATATCTCAAATACTGATTTTATTTATTATCGTCCAAACGTAAAGGATCTGAACACTTATAACAACGCAAATACTGGTTGTATTTATTAGCCTCCAAACTTGAAAGATTTGAACAACGTAGAAGAATATTCCGTTTCAATAGCGAAGTCTTCCACGCCAGAACCACATGACGCAAACCACGTGACTCACGCCGTGCGCGAAACCCCACCCTCGCTCGGGCGCGGCCCGCGGCTGCCACCGAAATCTCGCGCGCCACCTGGGCGGAGGGAGACGCCGCGCCGGCCGCAGGTGCTGCGGGGGCGGTTACTCACCAGAGCGCGCTGTGCGCGAGGTCAGCGACTACGTCTGCGGCGGCGGGGTGATGGCCAAGCGCACCGCGCGCGCGCCATCTGCAACAGAAGACAGCCGTCACTCGCGCCCACGCCGCAGTTCCGCCGCCCTCGCCCCCGCACTTGCGCCGCGTCGCTCCGCGCCGCACCGGCTCCGGTTCCGGTCAGACGGAGACCAGAGATGCGACATCGATGTCGGTGTTCTTAGGACTATTCTTTCAAGTAGAAATGTTTCAAAAGAAAATCCTGCATATGCACTATAAGGAAAATCGAAAATGTTGTTTCATGTTGTTCAGTATTTCTCCAAACCTAAAGAAATGAGGGGAGTTTTCACAAATTCTGAACAATACTATCACTAGTCATAAGTGTTGTTTCATGTCTTTCAGTACTTCTCCAAAACTAATGTCATGAGGTAGGTTTCACACAATTAAAAAACAATACTATCACTATTCGTAGTAAACAGTTAAATATTTCTGAAAAATAATTGAACTGTTTTGTATTAACTATATTTACCAAGATCTGTATGAAAACTGTCTTGGATTAACAGTGGAATATCCTGCTATCCACTATAAATTAAGAATGTGATACCTCACATATAATTACGATCACTGAAAATGTTTCGAGAAGGGACATATGTGACAGACGATTGCCTGACAGTGCATACGTACACTCCCTAATCTTCATATTTTAAAATTAGCGTAGTTTGTCTTGAACATAACGTAATAGGCAATTAAGGGCAGATAGGCGTACATTCTATTAATTTTATAATATTATTAAAATTTTGTGTTTTTAAATCAAATCAGTTAATAAAAGCATGTGCTAACATTTTCATTTAAAGAAGAAGAAATAGAAGAAGAAGAAGACAAAGAAGAACAATTTGGTAGAAAGATTAAATTTCTTTCTAAAGGCTAACCCTTAGCGTTTTAAATGTTTAGATAATTTTGAAATCTATTTTTTTTTAATTGAAATAAATACAATAAAAAATGTATTCCATGTTCTCCTTGGCGCCCGTGGCATGAGTTACTCCTACGGTAAAAGCAAAGAGAAGCAAGAGCAACAATTGGGCATTGCGGCAGATGGTCCGTATCAAAGAAAAAGAGAGCCGGCCGCAACGCGAGGGTGGGGAAGTTTAGAACGGCGGAAGCAGTGGAATGAACTGACAGGATGGATACAGTGGTGTCTGGTTTCGAGAAAAAAAATGCTTATGACCAGGCGGCGAATGTCTTGAATAGCGAAAGAGTCGAGGGCGTTAAGGACAACGAAAGGGATGTGAGTATTGAGGATGGCCAGAGAGGCGAGGCACAGAACGACATGAAACGGCGAGGACGGCGGAAATAAAGGAAACATCAGGAAAAATGCTAAAAATTGAAATGAAGAGAGGGCGAGAGAGATGCCGAGAGGGCGAGAGAGATGAAGGGAGAGAGGAAGAGAGCGAAAATCGAACCAGAGAGCGCGCGCGCGAGTGAGTGAGCGAGAGGGAGAGAGAGAAAGAGGGAGAGGGAGAGGAAGGGAGGGAGAGGGAGAGGGAGAGGAAGGGAGGGAGAGGGAGAGGAAGGGAGGGAGAGGAAGGGATGGAGAGGGACAGGAAGTGAGGGAGAGGGAGAGGAAGGGAGGGAGTGGGAGAGGAATGGAGGGAGAGGGAGAGGAAGAGAGGGAGGGGGAGAGGAAGGGAGAGAGAGGGAGAAAGGGAGTAAGGGAGGGAACCGACGAGCACCGCGGCGAGGCTGAGATGGTGCTCATGAGAAGAGGTTTGCATGCGTGGCCGGGAATTAGAGTGGCCTCATCTGCAGCAGAGGAAGCTGAGAGCCGAGTGGCGCGAGCCCAAGGTAGCGGCCGCGCTGCGTTGGCGTCGGCCAGGGCGCCGCGCCGTGAGCAGCGCCAGAGCGCCTGCGGTTCAGGAGGGTGAGGAGCACTTCGGGACCGCTACTTCGCAACGTCTCGTGTAGAGAAAGGTCGAGATGCGTGACGTCACGTCTGGCGCAGCGCGGAGGCCGCATAGCGTTCCTGTGTGGATTCTCAGACACGACGTAGGACGGCAGAGTCACACAAAACAGATCACTAATAAACGTTTTTGAATTTTCATGTAGTTGAGAGTTTCGGGTTGAACGAAATCCTATTTCGCTCTATTGAAGTATTTCCAAATATTAAATAACGAATTTGTGTAAATGATTCTCGATTGCTAAAAAAGGAAAGAAATGTAATGTTACAAATAAATGATACGAACTCAAGATTAACAAATAATTAATATGAATAATATCGAGTGAAGTGGTTTAGTGCGCTGGATTAGCAATCGGGAGGTCCGGGTTCGATTCCCGGGCCGGCTTTCCAGACCGGGGTTTTCGTGGTTTCCCTCAGTGACAAGGCGAATGGTGGGATGGTTCCAAAACCCAACGAACACTTCCCAATACACCCACCTAAGACTTCTTATCGTCATGCTAGTCCTTTTACACCTCATAATCACCTATAATAATAATAATAATAATAATAATAATAATAATAATAACAATAAAAACAATAAAAACAATAACGACAATAACAACAGTAACAACAATAACAACAATAACAACAACAATAATAATAATAATAATAATAATAATAATAATAATAATAATAATAATAATAATAATAATAATGTCAGTATCCTATCGTTCCCTAATTGATATTTAACGCAAACAACCTTGGCATAACCAAGGGATGCAGCCGAAAGGCTGATCCCCATAATTCCACACGTTGATCACTCCAGGATATAAAAGGAGGGTCGGTCAGAAATTAACGCTCCTCATTTTTTTAAAAAAATATTTACTTGAAGAACCTTAAATTTGCACAAAACATTAATACATGGTTATTCTACTGGCTCTATTTTTTCACGTAATTCTCATCGACTCACACAGCCTTTCGCCAGCGTGAAACAAGGGCGTACATGCCTTGCCAGTATCAAGTCTTTTCCTGACGGCGTTGCCTTTCCTTCACTTCGAGTCATCTTCAATTTTTTCTCCGTGAATAATGTTTTTTATTGGCTTAAAGTGATTGAAGGGTTGAGAGGGCTAAAAAAATGTGTGGTGGATGGGGAAACACAGTCCAATTTTGTCTGTACTTTTGTCGCTGCTCTTGCCGCGACACTTGTCTGTAGGCGTGCGTTTTCGTGTAAGAGTAAGCTTCATGCACAGTTCTTGTGTGATTGAACTCGCGTTAACTGCTTCTTTATGGTATTAAGGGTGTACAATGTAAGAATTTGAAATAATGGTACTGTCATTGGGCATAAAATCAACATGAATGACCCCAAAAGACGGTGACTCGACTGTGGCGGGATGCTCGACGCGCTGTAAATCATGGAGATCGCGTTCTTCACTTTCCGAAGCTCTAATTTACCGAAACGTCCAACGGTACTCCTGGCGACAGTAGAGGTGCCGTACACTGCACACAAGCGTTTGTGGATGTTCACGATAGTTTCCTTCTGGCAGCGAGGAACTCAATCACAGCTCGCTGATTGTAACGTTCGTCGTCTACAGCCGCCATTTTAAAAGTACGTTACGGAGGTACTATCTGTAGAAGAGGCTTGAAACTTCGTGCACTAACGCTGGAAAAACGAAACTTTGAAGGATTAACAACTACAACTGTCTACCATTGTTATTGTTTGAATAAAAAATGAGAGACATAACTTTCTGACCGACCGTCACACAACTGGGACTCGGAAAGAGAAATGTTTTGTGTGGTCAGTAGTGGCCTCCATACGCGAACAATAATAATAATAATAATAATAATAATAATAATAATAATGATAATAATAAATAACAATACGAATCTTAAACATATTATAGCAATTACAAATAACGTAATGCACATTTCATAAATTGTAAAATTACTATTTGGCTGAAAGCTTTGTTTCACAAATATCTTCATTCAAGTTTCCCTTCTCAATTAAGCTTATTCACTTGCAGGTAAGTACACAAAATATCAATTATAAACTTCAAAGAAAAACGAACATATTTATTATTCATCTTGAATTTCTGTAAAAAAGAAAAAAAGTGCCGTAGAGACCTACTGCACCCAAAACGCAATTCTCATCGAGATGTCAAAGTCACGCCTCGTCGCGCGGGCCAATTCGAGTGGACGCCCAAGAGTCGAGATAGTGCCGGTAATTAGAGGAGTAACGGCGAGGCCTCGCCAATGTGAGTGGTTGTGTTAGAGTACCCCTTAGCAGTTTCGTATAATCCGCTTTAACGACTCTTAGACACACTTTGTGATCAGCTTCGCTGCAACGTCATGCTGTTCAGCACATTCTTCCTAGCGCCCAAGCAAGGAGCGAGAGAGGAAACAGCTCATAACACAAAGAACGCTCGGGTTTGGCACAGCCGAATATATATAGATTCGTTGCGCCCGAGTCTGAAAAAAACTCTTTAAATTAAAATATATCATTAATATTAAAAAATACATAAAAATAACGAGCTTATACAGAACATCTTTCATAACTCCATATTATGAATAAATCATTTGTACACAGAAACTCATCTACTAATGTAGTCTCTCTCTCCCTTTTTATCTCTCTCTCCCTCTTTTTCTCTCTCTCCCTCTCTCGCATGCGCACGCGTGCGCGCGCTCACACACACACATTTACTTTTTCAAACGCTCTCCCTCTTTCCTCAAAACGCTAGTTACATAATGTTTCCTCTGAATGTGTGATGAAGATTGTGCCGGATTTCACAGTAACTGACAAACGAAAGCGGAATGTCCAATGCGGGAAAACAGAGCACTTAGCATTCGTTATCTGAGTGAATTTCTACAGTGTTGTCACCGTGTTTGCAGAGCGTACCAGTTGACATGTCGGCGGTGTCGGCGCGAGTGTTGCGTGGTTCACACGCTTTTCAGTTATAAGGGCGGCGGTCGCGGGCACACGCACGCACGCACGTACCCTCGCTCGCTCACATGCACGCACGCAGGCCCCCACGGGTTGCGGTGAACGCACTTCCACGAGCGACGCACGCGCAGTCCGCCCACGCCGCGCTGCCAACGGCGCGGACAATACGTGGAAAGAGTGGGGGTCCGATAGCGGTGGTGAAGGCGATTGTAGGATCAAGGGGCGAGGGGCGGTGTGGCGATGTGGCTATGGGAACAGGCGCGGTGACAGAAATGACGCAGGTTGTAATGATGGGGGAGGTGGCGGTGTGGTAGAGGTGGTGTGGTCAAGTAGGGGTGGGAGTGGCGATGGTCGTGGAATTGGTGATCTTCACGGGCGTGGAATTGGTGTACGTGGTTGCGGTGATGGTTGCGATGGTGATGGTGGTGGTGGTGGTGGTGGGGGCGCCGGTATTGGCAGTGGTAATGATGGTGGTGGTGATGGTGGTGATGATGGTGGTGGTGATGGTGGTGGTAATTGTGATGGTGGTGATGGTGGTGATGGTGTAGTTGTTGGTGGTGACGCTGATGGTAATGGTGGTGGCGCTGGTGGTGGTGATTGTGATGGTGCTGGTGGTGGCGCTGGTGCTGGTGGTGGTGGTAATGGTAGTGGCGGTGGTGGTAGTGATAGTGGCGGCGGTGGCGGCGGTGCCGGCAGGAACGTCGGCAGCAGAGAATGCATGTGACCCACTTACGCGTGCTGTGGTGCAGCCGGCGGAGATTATTTTAGGGATTTAAAAAGTTAAATGGCCGAGCTTTTACAATGGATCTCAAAGCATATTCATGAAAGTGGTAGACATAAGGTACTGCACATATATCATGGGGAGGTTTGGTTAGTGTGGTTCCGGTAGTTTATATGTAGAGTAAATTCTAGGACGATAGGCGGGGGGGGAGTCCATCCATTTTGTCTCTTTATATCGCTTACAACTTAGAATCTCTACACAGCCAGACTCTGAAATTTTTCTTTAATTTACGACGAATTCTCATTCCTTAAGACACTATTAAAAGTTATTTTAACATTTCGTTCTTAAACGATTGTAGGAAAGACCCGAAACGACATATCAAGTGAAATGGATTTTAATAAACAGTGGATTTTTTGGATTCAAAAATCTTCTCTCGAAGTTTTTAATAAGTTTATTATGTCTATTCTACTTACGCTATAGCTTACGATTTTTCATTTATTGAGTCTGGATATTACAAGTTATATAACAAATAGCTAAATATATTTGCAACTTTTGCGATTTAAATCTTACATTAACTTATGCACTAACACAGGTTCCGTTAAGCGCCCTCTAATTAGGGTGGTTCGAGAACTGGCTATGTCTATTAATATGGCTAGAGTGAGTTGCTTTCTTGGAAGGCCGAATAGATTTGATTCGAGATTCTTATCAGCCTGATATTTTTTCAGTACCGAATATTTTTTCTGTGCCAGTACTTTGAGTATTGTTTTGGTTGCGTATAGAAACTTCAGTATCCTATTTAGTGAAAGTTTTTCAAATTGTTTGGTTAAAGATGTAAGAAGAGAACTTATTAAACGGTAGCTATCGGAATTAGAAGCGTTTTTGTTTGATTTTAATATGGGGGGGGGGTAATATCATGTTTTTATGATGGAAGAAAATGTTCGATTTTGAAGCCCGAGTTGAATATTATTTAAATAGCTCATTGCTGTAGAGAGTAGAGTAATATTGTGTATGTTATCATGTCTTGATCATTTATTGTTACGAAGCCTTTTTATAATTTTTGTTAGTTCAGAAGAGGAAGATTACGATAATTTGTGATTTCGACCATGGCCATAGAATAATAAAGATCAGATTATTATGCCCGCGTAAGATTTTGTAATGTCGAGTGTGAAGGTGGTTTCGAAATAGTTTGCAAGTTATTCTACCATGGATTCAGAAGTTAGTGCTTTGCCACTCGATCTATTTACGTTAGACAGTTTTTTAAGCATTTTTTTATTTAATTTCCACAGTCTTACTAGTAATTAATGATTTTATAAGGGCATTATAGTGCCACTTATTATGATTTTTTATTAAACTTTTCGACGATGTTTCAGATTAAATGTAGCTCTTTTTTATCTGCTTGTTCACAGTTTAGCCCAAAGCCTCCTGGTTTTATTTTTAACTCCTATTACATATACGATTTGTTTGGTTATTTTTTGTACATATTTCTTGCAGGTTTTTAAGTAATTGCTGTTGTTATTGTTGAATTCCAAACTTAATTATATTGGTAATTGTAAATAAAGTATGTTCTATTTGAAAGTTGCTATTATATTTTTTGCATTTGAGAGTAGAATTGTTTATTATTTGCAAATTTTTTGCCAGTTAATGTTTAGGGTATTATTTTTGGGCAGAGGAGCGGGTTGCGGTTTTAATTTTTGCCATGAGAGTACGCCATAGCTTACTAAAAACATATTAAACAATCAATCCATTCCTGAAGATTACTTGGAAATCTAGCTGAAGCATGAATCATTTGTTGCCCCGCAAAATAGTCCACTACGAATCTGAAATGCCTAGATTCCACTGTCCTCTGAGATACTCGTTTTTAACATTTGCTTGCTTCATTTTGATTCTGTGTCTTTTATAAAACGTAAAATTAGAATTTAATTTAGAATTCCTTTTTTATAACATTTAATCGTTATGTAAATATCTTATATGATATAAAATAGGATTTCGATATTTTCACTCTACATTAATTGTCTCAGCTACTTCTCACGAGAAATTAAGACATGTTAAAAGAGAACAAATGAAGTGTAAGCAGAAAAATTATCATTCCAGGAAACGTGCTTGATCTGCATTATTGAGTCCTTAATGTGCTTGCCTCCATCTGTGAACCCACTCGCAGAGGGCAATTGCATAAAAAGACATATTGCTTTTCTTGCGAACTGCATGCACACACGCGACAACTCTCTCACAGGTCCGAGATAAGAATCGCGCCATAAACGAAAAAGGGTTCGCCTTCACACACCTATATTTTAGAGAAAATGCGAGATAAAAATGATTTCAAACGATAAACCATTTCCATATTTTTCATGCAAATTTGTTCTCCGAAGACCACTTTTCCCATTCTTTAGTGATAACGACAATAATAAACTGAATATTAAAAAATGAGTAACAGAGTTTCCTATT
Source organism: Gryllus bimaculatus (assembly GCA_017312745.1). Taxonomy (NCBI): domain Eukaryota; kingdom Metazoa; phylum Arthropoda; class Insecta; order Orthoptera; family Gryllidae; genus Gryllus; species Gryllus bimaculatus. Next base: position 8,696,946 of record BOPP01000022.1, read on the forward strand.
TAAATGTGCTTGAAGCTGAACTGATTTTCTCCGCAGAGATTCGAGAAATTCGGTAAATACTCAAAGCTAATAATTTTTAATTAAATCCTTACTTAATAAACATTAAGTAGAAGTGTAGAACATAGCAGGCATTATTGTCTACTTTACTGTATTTTGCTTACTTGACATGTATTTCAACTAGAATAAAATGTCGAACAAAAACTCAAATTGTGCTTTTTTCTAGAAAAATACAAATATTCTGCAGTTTACTTCTTATCTTAACTGAATATTTTATGTTGAACGAGATATATTTACGTGCGAACAGTATGCAGAACCGCCTTCCAGGAATTATTTAAGTATACTGTATGCAATTTCAATTTGTTATGAAAACAACGAAATTAACCCAGCTAAATCTACGTCTCCGACCTACTTCACTTTCCGAGTACATATGGTCTAATTTGGAAACACACATCAAACGAACAACGAAGGCGGATGTTAGGATTTGCCGTCCATCACTGGTTCCATAGACAGACGTCAGTTCTCATTCACAGTTCACAGGCAGCTAATGTGTGAGCACAGAAATTCTTACGCCATCACGAACGAACTCTCTATATACACGGTCGTTATGAATAGTAAACTACAACGGCTGTCACCCGCCAGACTTACAGCATATGCCAATTATGCACTGCCTAGTTGCACCTCGCAAATAGCTCCAAAAATACCACATTCTTTTTAGCTCTCTGATAGTAATACATTTCAAAAATAGACATTTCTTTAGGTCAAAGAATAAATATAATTTTAAAATAATATACCGTTTGTAGATGAAATTTCATGGAGATAATTCACGTGACAGCCAGTATAAAAAGTAAAACACTCTTTGGGCAAAAATCACCGGTTCCACAAAGGGTAAAACCGTTCTCCTGCAAAATGATATTTTTATTTATTTTCCTTGCTGCGCACTGACGATATCCACAATGGAAAACAACACAACCGTTGCTGCCATAGTTGCTTCTTCTAATATCGTCATCGTTATAATTATTTTCCTTCCACGCTGACACTTGCCGACACTGCCCCACTTTTCCCTGAAACTGTCACCAACGAGGCGTTTCTTTTTACGCTCCCATACCACTAGGGCAACCCATCTCCATCGCCACATCCTCCGTACCCACCATCTTCACCGTGACCGCCATAATATCTACGCCGCGGGCGCCCCGGGGGACCATGCCGCCCCCCGAGTTCCCGAAGCGGTCGCATTTTAAAAATACCGCACCGCGCTTCTCATGGATGTGACGTCAAGGTCGCTGAGCCTCGCGGCCCGCGGTCGGTGCGGCACCAGCGGCGACGACGGCGGTGGCAATGGCGGTGGAAATGGCAATGGCAGTGACGGTGGAAATGGCAATGGCAGTGACAGTGGCAATGGCAGTGGCAGCGAAAATAACAGGGGAAGTGACACGGGAAGTGACACGGGAAGTGACACGGGAAGTGACACGGGAAGTGACACGGGAAGTGACAGGGGAAGTGACAGGGGAAGTGACACGGGAAGTGATAGTAAGTAGCAGTGACAGCAGCAGTGACAACAGCAGTGACAACAGCAGTGACAGCAGCAGTGACAGCAGCAGTGACAGCAGCAGTGACAGCAGCAGTGACAGCAGCAGTGACAGTAGCAGTGACAGTAGCAGTGACAGTGACAGGGCAAGTGACAGCGGCTGCGGACGCTGTGGCAGAAGAAGCGAGGAGGGAGTACAGCCCGCGCCGCTCCAGGAGTGTCGTATGGCGATGGCGAACGCGAAGAAGGGGGAACCAGTTTGGACAGCTTCATTCCTTGATCGTACGCGGGTTCTTGCAAAGATCACAAAATATCTCAAGGAAGAAGCGAGGAAAGGAGACGGTCGCGATGACATAGAAAGGTCTTCGGCAGCAAAAATTGGCATTGGTGTGGTTAAAAAGTGTAAGGAACTGCTATCAAATGAAATAGCATGTGAATGAGGAAGAAGAATTTCGCCAACATCTGTTCTATTTTTTAATAGTCTCTAGAGTAATTTCCTTATTTAAATATACTGCTTCTGCTTGATTAGCTGCAATCTACCCTTACTGATTTTATTTGTTTGAGTGCTCTAGAGCAGTCCCCTCCCACTGAACAGAGAACACTGGTGTCTGCATGCAAAACTGCGGAACTGTTTGACGGTCGCTTGAAATACGTCCGCGACTTCCTGCCAGATAACTTTCAGCAATAACAGGACACGGAACAAGCGCAGAGGACGCGGGAATAGGGGACGCTGCAAGAGGAAGGGGATGGGGAGGGGAAAGGGAGGGGAAGGGGGAGCGGTGCCTCGGCACACGGCGCACTGCAGCTAGGTGGGCAGGTCGCGGTTCAATAAACGCCAAAAGACCGCAGTGGGCGGCGGTGGCTGAACCTTCTCGGTGGTCGCCTTGGTCAATGCAGGGACTGAATTCTCGCGGTAGGTGTGGCTCCAAAATTCGACGAACCAAAGTTTTCTGGCCAACATGGATAAACTCTGCGGGATATTGCCTTTGGTTAATATTTGGTTAATTATTTAATTTACCCATAACATAGGGAAGTAATATTAAACGAATCGAAAAATTAGGACCAGATTTAGTTTCTATACTTAAAAATATTTGAGCTTTTAAATCACGTGTTTCTGAATACCTTTCACTTGAAAATCTACGGTCCCTCGGTAGAGGTGTTAGCAACCTAGCTTCTAAAAGTGCGTGCGTTCAAACCCATCTGAGTTGATTTTCGAAGGGCGGAAAATCCTAAGTAACATTTAAAAGAACCTTGGTGAAATGCCCGACAAAATAAAACACCCACCCAGATTAGAACACACATTCGCTCTGCAATGGAACGATGACTGGTGAAATGACAATCTATTGATGGCAGTGAATGTGAGACAAAAATCTGATGCCAAATTCCAAAAGGCCCAATAATTCAGTCCAAGCTTAGGATGAGGTTTGGAGACATTTTTCCCTAGTGTACCAATATAAAACTACATTATTACAGAAAAAATACTGAATAAATTGTACATTTTCAAATTATTGTTTATTTTCAATATTGTAATGTGTGAAAAATTAATTTGGTTTTAAAAATTAATTTTACGCGTTTCGGTATATCATAAATTTCTTTTCAATGTCTAGGAACTCTCAGACACCGGTTGTGATTTAATAAACACCAATGACTGCGCCAAGAGAGTTCCTTTCAGGCTAGCCGTGGTGGTTACTTGCTTATGAACGAGCAGGCGTTACATAATTAGTTCTTTACGTAAGGCGCTCGGGCCGTTTTGCACTATTGCGCCAATGTAAATACTCTCGCCGCTCTCCCGGTGCTTTAAGAGACTCCAGTTTTCATGACCGTGAAGAATGAATTATTACTTCTAAGGCCACTTATGCGGAGACGAAAAGTTGTGGAGGGCAGGGAATACACGACAGCCTGCTTCAAACGCAGCATTAAATATTTGTTCAATAGGATCCCTTCAATGAGAAACCAAGATGCTTCAGAATATCAGACTTTTTGATTAGTGAATTTCAGGTAAATGGTCTCTAAATCTACTTGTTCAAAGAAAAAAGATTTAACAAGCATCTACACCGAAGAAATAACGTCGGAGTCAGTAACAAATAATTAGGCTAGTGGTCATGAATTCGAAGAAATAGAAAAAAATGATGAAGGCTTCCTAAGCAAACTCTTATAACTCTTGAATAAATTCCAATAGGTTTACCTCATTGTAAGGTAATTGTAATAATAATGAAAAACCGTACCAAATTTTCAGCAAAAAAACGGACAGAAATTGATTTTGAAAAGTGGCAGTGAATATCACATCACAATTAATACCACAAATGTTTAGGCATAAAAAAACCCATTTTCCCTCCAAATACAATTCATCTCGATATTTTCGCCTGTAGGTGTAAGAATATTGTGAATACGAAATATTACACTATTTAAAGGAGCATTACCAATATTTTATTATACTTTTTAAGATTTTGGAAAAGTGGAATACAAACGCTTTAAAAGGAGAAAGCAGAAAATCCCAACAATAACGTACGAAAACCATTGTCTCCACTTAACCCTTTAATAGTCCAAAAATTACACCACCCCAAAATTTTAATTTTTTCAAGTGTAAGTATTATCTCCGTCAAGCAATGTTGTTGTCCGCGAAAATTTTATTACACGGCGTTTGTTCATATACTTTGGCATCTTTGTCGAAAATTTAACAGGGATTTTGAAGCTCCAATGAAACCGTATTATTACTTTTATGTCTATAAAATATTATATTAACAGTTCAATACTGAAAGGCAAATTAAAAGTCAGAACTCACTGACATTAGAATTTTATTTTTTATATTACCTTATAATGTAAATTCTCGTCTTTTTTCGGAAAATTTCTGCATTCATTGTTAACAAGACGTAGTGGATATTTTGGGGTTCGATTTACTTTAGCCGTTTTCGCGGGTATTTAATTTGGGATCAGATCTTTGTAGAAATATTTTATTATACAATTATTCACTTGGGGCAGATTAATCCAACAACTCGCAGACAAAGAAAAGAGAAATAAACGCATAACCTTCCGAAGTGGCCTTTGAGAAGATATTCTGGGATTGTTAGCGTTGTATTTTAAGGCGTGTACGAGACGGGAGCCGTCGCGGTGAGCTGGTGACACCGATCGTGTTTCTAATTTCGTTCTTTTTCCTTCGTTTATTTTTACTACCAAAAAATGGAATATGAAATACATAAAATACTCATTTTTTTACCTTAAATGACTTGCAATGGAAATGAAAAGAAAATTATAAAATTTGTCGTCTTGAGATGTTTTGTTTTAGTTTCGTAATATTTTGGTTCAATCTCTGCTGTAAATTACTCTGCGAAACTAAATTATATTTAATGGCAACATCAATGCAAAAATTAAAAATAGTAATGAAATATATTACTACAATATTAATAGAATATTCTATCATTTTATAATTTTGATAACTTCAGGACTCCGTATTTTCAATTGCAACTTGGAATATTAATTTCAAACAGTGCAATATCTGTCAGGTGCTGGTTCACTTCATATTGCAGATCTCTTCTTCTTGAAATAATCATTAAAATTTGTTGAAATTACCTAATTTTTACTATTTTTTATGGAACTTAAAATTGGGGATTGCAAATACAAATATAAACCGCACTTTGTATTCTTTGAAATCATTAACTGACAATGAAATTCCGTCGTATTTTATATACTGAGTATCGTGAGCGTTTCAGCGTTTGTTTACTGGCTCCAACAGTTACTTAAATGTTCTGGAGGTCAACACCCACTAACCAGTAGCCGATAAGGGTGTGCGTCATTAACAGGGCCACAGAAATGCGTTTGTCTTCGAGAAGCATTATCCTAAAATGTCTTAGTCACAAAACTTTCCTACAAGCAGACAAAAAGTCTCCGACAGCTTGCAGCTCCGATTAGCAAAACTGTTGACTAAAAATTTTCAAGTAACCGTTAATGCAGTTTACAATTTTTAGCTAGTTGAAGCGAAAACTATCGTCTACATCCCATTGGGGAAATATCGACATATTTATTCCCTATAGAATCTGTGTTTTTATTAAATAGAAGCGTCTTTTACTATTTGGCGAGGGCTATCAATTGACCCTGCAAAAGTTCTGCAAAAATTCACTCCAATAATTTAAGATATACCAGAATCAGTATTGTATACTAGGGATAACGCGTCAAAAATGATGGGTCGAAATTAAATTCTCTTACTCATTGTAATGGATAATAGAAAACAATCGAATTTATTTCAGACAAAATTGAAGGTTTTCTCCATTTCAAACTTTCCTTTATTATTAGTGTTTTATCTTACTAATTTACAATGCGGGCACAAACTAAAACAAAACTAAGCAGCCTCAGGCCTGTGAGAAGTGTCAATGGCTTCGTTAGATACCTAGAAACTGGAGACAAATAAAAAACAATAGAACAATTTCAAAATTGACTCTTCCAGTTCCTCAACCTCCGAAACCGATCACGCCCGACGAAAACTACTGAATTGTACCGCCAGATGTCGTTCCAATAGCACATTTTATGGCGACCTGTTTTTAATTTTTTATCGCAGATGGAAACATACCAGAAAAACCGCGTTTGGCGCCGTATCCTTAAACCATAAGAAATCATATGTAAAAAGCTCTAAGTTTCTATCTTGCTTCGTTTGCACAAACTAAACGACAAATTCTCGGGGGCACAGGAAATTGTTTTACAGAAAAGAGTTGTGGGTAATATGACTTTCAAATAGTAGCATACACCATGAGGATATGAACACTGAAAATTTAATTTGAATAAATCTTAGGGGAATATATAATAAATTTTTAGGCTCGCAGATTCCTCAAATATTATAATAAAGCCTTCTTAATTATTTTCTGAACTCAATTCTGTCAAATTGAGTTATCGAAAGCAATAGTAATTGTTACTGAATATTTATTGCCCACAGTCATTCCGAATATTCACCACATACATTTTATATATTCAGCAATTTTATATATTCAGTCATTGCTGGGTGGTAATCAAACAATAAAACGTAGGTCAGCTGAAAATCGTTCTAGATAAGCAGCGTGTTTCTCAGCGGGCTTCTCTAACAAAACAGATAGACTCGGTGTATTGGCATTCCCGAGGACGCTGCGATGAACCATCACTTCTACTCGAGTAATCACAAAGGCAGCTGCTAAGAAAACCCCTCTGATTTGCGTCAGACAGCTTCATGATTTCGGGACGTACAATTATGAGATGAAACTGCGTCTTAGCAATACTTTGAAATCATTTCTGATCCCAAAATATTCTTCTCATGGTGCAAGACAAATTTGTATACGTAACATTATTTTGTACACTATCAATTAATAGGAATGGGAAATTTGCTCAAATACATAATGGCATATAACATTCATTACCTACATTAAGTGAGACTATGATGGGAATTATGAGTTCTCAATACCTGCAACAATGTGGCAATATAAACACAATTGTATAAAAGCAAAGATAGTTCGGGACAACAACAATTGAGTACAAAATTGTTTTTGTTTATTCGGAGAGAGGAAGCATAGATCACATGCTCCCTCCTTGCTTTTCTGAGGGATGGATCGCGAGGCCAGGGGTTGAACTTGTTACTTCTGTTTGTCTCATTTAGAGTGAATGACCTAAATCGACCTCAGCAACGAGAATTAAACACGTGGAGCAAACCGAATATGCGAAGCAAAATATGTAAATTGCAAGCAACATGTAAATTGTAAATTAATTCGAAGGGATTTTTAATCGTTAACATTCTGAACTTGCATTAAAGATATTCAATACTGAAAAAATATTAAATTCAATTAAAAAAAACAGAAACTGATAATTCGAGTTCCATGACCACGTCAAAGCCCATTTTATTTTGTCTAAAGATGTAATACATTTCAACCTATTGCTCCTCACATTTACAAACGTATCCTGTATCTGGGGAGTACTATCCTGTATCTGGGGAGTACCCCGACGCAAGGGACGCGATGCGAACACTCGCTGCGAGGCGCATTTTCGAAACCGGAGCTTGGGCGAAGGTCAGAGCGCTGCAGCTGCATCCGAGGCGGTTCGCGGCGACCCCAAACACCCCCACCCCCGTCCCTTAAGTCGTGTCACTGCCCGCGAACGCTCCTGAACGTACACCACCCGCGCGCTCGCATGGCAAGAAACGCTTGCTTGGAAGGAGCTGAAAATAGTCAAAATAATCGAGGGCAACGAAAGTCTAAAACTGGCCTACAGAATGGAGGGAAAATCCACAGAAAACAAAATTTGACCAAAAATGAGTGTTTGAAAATTGTAAAAATATTTATTTTAATATATATGTTACTAATTTTCAATGCGCACTGAAATTTAAAGATAACTATGCTTCTGACTCTGGAGGAAATAATGGTGAGCCAAATCTGGATATCAGCAATAAATCAATACACGAGAGCTTTGACCTACGAATATACCACGGGAGTGCTTACAACCCGCATTTGAATACAGGAATCCACCTGCACATTGTGTGACAATGTATTGCAATAGTGCGGTCCAAAGACAAAGGGGTGCGCCTCCAGAAAATAAGAAAATACTGGGGTAAAAATTACTGAATGATAAGCAATTCCGGGCGCGTAAAATACTCAGGTCATTAGTCCCGTAAGTGTAGTGTAATTTTTATGACTCCCCGCAGGGTGGCGAGAGCCGGCGCCGAACTACCCGTTAGCTTGAACGGCTTTCCCCAACAAGGTATCTCCCTCAACAGGGCACCGCCACATCCGGAACTCTAAGCTCCCAACTCGTCTGCAACTGGTCTAGTGGTAGTGTAGTGAACATAATGGTAAGAGTATGTAAGGAAAGGGTGAGGATAAGACATGAAAGAGGAAGGCAAGATTGCGAGCGGTCCGTAGACTGCTCCGACACTCTTCCGGCGTTGTTCAACTAACAATCAGAGCAGCCGGCCGCTAGAATTCTTCTCCAGACAACGGATGAATTCCACCTAGTTATGTAGCTAGTGTCGAAAACTCTGCACTGTCGCATTGACTGCAGTAGCACCAATTGATAACCTGAATCACGTAAGCCGTTCTGGAGCGAAGACGTTTACGAGCCAGACATATGGATTTACTGCAATACTTACAAACATTACAATTACTGCAATACAAAATAATTGACAAGATATGAAATGCACGACGTTCGAGGGGAATAAGGCACCTAAGGCTCTTCCCTTGCATTGCAAAGCTACTAGCGCAAGAATTGCCAACCTTATCCTGGCATCATCCTTAAAAAAAATTGTTTCAAAAATACTACTTACTCTTAGCGGAAATATGTAATGCAACATAAATTACATAAAGTAACTTACACAAAGAACATGAACAAACGTTTTGGAAAACTGTTGTCAAAATGTTTTATATTTTGGACCCTGTTCTGCCACAATTTCTCCGATCGCTAAAAGCAGATTCATCCCGATGTCCGAATGGCATTGGGCCCACGTGCTATACAGTGCACGCGCACCGGGCACAGCTTGGTGGGACCTTGGCCTCCGTGCCCCTTGGGCGATGGCCGATAGTGTCTCGCTCGCTCCCCTCCCCGTCTGCTCCGTCCTCGCTCCCGGTGGCGGCGAACGCATGAAACTCGGTCCCCCAAATCAAAAAATCAAAAAAAAGTTGATAATAAGGGAGCATTTGCAAATTTCCCTGTGTCCGAAAGTTTGGTTTTGCATTCTGCAAACTGTCAAGGCTGTATGGGAACGACACTGCAAACCCGTGGATATTGGGGAGTTCTGCAAGGTTATTTGCACGGTTCCAAAAAAATGGTCCTGTGTTAATAATTCATTTCAAAAATTATATTCATACTGTGAGCAATTTAACTGTCCCGACAGAACAGTAACTATATATTTTTAAAATATACTAAAAGTCATAAAAATTATCATCTTAAGCCCGTATATTTTTAATGCATCTGAAATATTTGCTTTATTTTTTATTTTTAAAGATTCTATTTAGTTTTTCATAAATATTAGATTATCCTATTGAGAACACTGTTGTGTCCAGATTTGGACTTCAAATGCTCACAAAAATTATACGAAATGTGGAAATGTTTCAAAATGATGGCGTAACTGAATACTACTGTGAAATAAAGACATGCCATAGAGGCCGCCAGAGTATCTACTCTTAATATTTCACGTTCGTCTTCATATCAATCACAAACATCGAAAGCACTCTGCACTTATTGTGAAGAAGGATGCTCATATTAAGATTTAAATCCGCCAAATTACTTCTTCTCTTAAAAGAGCCTTCTTCTCTTACAAGAAATCTACTTTATCACCATCATACAACTCAATATATATATTAGACAATTAAACAAATGACCTGTCTGGATTCGCAGTACCGTCGAGAAAACGATAGACCCGGAAACAGACTACGAAAATAGACTCAACCATATTTTGCAGGTACTCTCTCATTATCAAAACATATTTGACGCTACCTGCCAATGTAATCACATTATAAAATAACCTTTAAGTTCCGACATCTTTTATTTGAAACAACATTTCCTTTCTTCCATCCAAAGATGATCAAACACAAAATTTTCGATCCCTAACAATAATCAACCTTCGAACGTCCAAAGATTCGAATCTGACTACGTCGAATAAAAATATCGCTAATTCCAGCTGAGCCAATATTACTGTGTCAATTTATTCTCACCTATTTTCGTTTTCAAACAGAGTAAAGAAGATTTTTAAAATGTTTCGTCATACTGTACTGCTATATCAAACTAAATCAAACAAGCGGAACGCAAATCATCTCTTAACGATCGTCATCTGTAAAGGATTTAACAGTTCACTGTTGAATGCCTATGAATACATGTATTCCGAAAATGGCTTATTTTCTCATACGAAGATGATTTTACGAAAAGTATTGAACGATACTCAGCCGGTAACACAAAAACAGACTCATTTGGTTGAAAACCGAGATAATCGAGTCAGTTTACAAACCGCAACCGCATCAATTATTAGTTGTTTATCAACCTAGTGACGTTAATAACTATTTCTGCTTCGGGGGGCCTTGCCCCTTAGTGCGAAGCGTGGAGGCGGGACGGGCGTTCTCTCCAGGAGGCCGTGACTCACGCTGCTCTCGCGGCGGCCACCGCGGATGCCCCTCCCGCGCCGCCCACGCCTCCCCGCCGCTTTGTTTATTAGTTCGCGGCGTTGTCGCGCGGCCCGTCTTACATTTTGGCCAAGGAGGTTGGAAGCAGGAAGACGTTTCTGCAGGGAGGGTTTAAAACCTAGCTTTTAAAGAAATGGAAGTTATTTTGGTGAATCTCAAAAGTGTATGTTTTTTTGCACCAAAACGCAAACGTACTTCCCGTGTCTTTAATGCCTCCCTGCCGTTGGGTTCTTTGTCCTTGCATGTCGGCGATGGTGTGTTGTCGCGCTGACGTCAACATTATCTATCTATCTATCTATCTATCTATCTATCTATCTATCTATCTATTTTTTTTTAGTGAGGGGAACTGTGGAAATCTTCAAAAGACGAAGAGGAGCCCGCACTCCTCAACAGTGTGAGATTTTTACCCACTAAAACCACAAACCCTTTGTGTTCCTGGCGTTATCCACCCTGGAACCGCAGTTATGCATTACTTCAGGATGTCTATCTATCTATCTATCTATCTATCTATCTATCTATCTATCTATCTATCTATCTATTAAAACGAACTTGGATAGTGCGTATACTTGCAAAAATTTTTACCACGAAAATAATCACCAAAAGTGCCTTGCTAGGCTAGTAATATAATAATAGCAACTTACTCGTATTTTATTTCGCTGAAAGTTGAAGTCCTACGATATCATTCCTTCTCGCCAATATTCATAGACTGCAAAGAAGTTCAAAATGAAATAGCTTGCATTTGTTAGATGGTGCACACTCCTTCCATCAACCTACGAGACGAATGAAGCACATTTATCATCAGTAAGTCAAACAGTTTAAAATACGTCACCGGCGTGCACGTTGGTTATTTTCCCTCTCTTGAAAGAATACTGTAGTAGGGCAAAGGCCTTTACTTTCAAACATGAGAGTTCCAGCGGGAATGTATTCTGTAGTTTCCCAACACCCCAGAGAGGATAGTGATGGATTACTTGGCCATCCAGGAGCACCTTTAGATGTAAGGATTCCTTTTATTTGTACGTTTATATGAATTTCAAATATGTATTTTTTTCAATGATTAATGTCCACAATAATAAAGAAAAGACAATGAAGGCGTATTCCGAAAAAAACAAAGAAAAGATATCTGTATTTTTGTTAATGAATGTCAATAACAATCTTTACCTCTGCATTGACATTTTGTTTGGCCCACAATTGCCACTGGTATTGAAAATCAAACCGAATTTATAGTTATCAAAGTTGAGGAAGAGGAGAGAATTAAAATTATCAAATGACCCGCTGCGAAGACTGTTGGAGACATTCAAGAATGTTATTCATTATTTAAATAATAACTAACTTTTTAAACATTAACACAAATGAATTACATTTTATAAATTAATTTCGGTATGTCTAGGTAGAAAAAATAACGTATGTGTTGCACGACAAAGTTAATATTCTTCTTTTAAAATAGGTAATATGATACACATGCTACGTAATTATTTTCTGTTCCTTCATAAACATAAATGAATATAACAGACAATAGAACAAGTTTGTCGCTATATTCTTTCATCATTCTTTTGGTGCACATGCTTATATTCATGCTTATATTCATCATCATAAGTCTTCAAATTTACAGTTTTGGGAGAAAGCTTATTAAGTCGCAAAAATAACTACATATATTGTAGTAAGAAACATGTCCCTTAGGTGTGATAAATGGCTCATTTACGCTGTTTTATTAAAACGATGCAAACTTATTTTTCCCATTCATGAGCAATACATGACGAAAACGAGCACACACACACACACACACACACACACACACACACACACACACAAACTATAACGAATTTGTGAGAATGGTTACTTTCAGGATATTTCCAATTAAACTACAAAAAGGAGCAATGACATAAACGATATGACAGAATAACTTCATTACTTGCAGGGCACTTAATTTTTACGCGAGTCGCAGCGAGAACCGCGAGCCCATTTCGGACACGAAACTTCTCGAATTTCCAGGCGCGCACGCGAGCAAACCCCCAATAATCTGCGGTTGTTTCGCAACGGCTGCGTCCAGCGATCTCCGAAGCGAGCTCC
>BOPP01000022.1:8709671-8727411 GCA_017312745.1 Gryllus bimaculatus
CGCCCCACCTCTCCTCGCCCCGCCGTACACTGGCCCCAAACACATCGAAATATGCGAACAATATATGAAGGGCTTGGGGCAATAACAAGATAAGCCGGACCAAGCACAGCAATGGTGATCCCGGTACTCCAAATGTTAATTTCTCGATTTCGGTCGAAGTATGTTTCACCCGAAGCTCTTCCATAAGTATGAAGAAGATACATACGTGTAATCCACACTTTCACCAAAATAGAGATAATACTTACGAACAGCTGCACACTTTCTGTGGGTTGGCGTGGTTTGTTTTTTACTTCCCCACCCCCTTCATACGCATGTTCCCTCTATACATAATATGGTAATGAAAGATGGTGGTTTTGTACTATATATAGATAAAAAGTAATGTGCTATAAAATGTAAATATTACATAATAATAAATGATTAATAAAAATACCGCTAAAACGTACGCTAAACTCTTTAATACGTACAGCTGTTAATAAGTAAGTAGCGCAGATTAAGTAAGTCTAAGATTTAATCTGCAAACATTAGCGTTTTAGGAAACTACGATATAAAGAAAACAAAAATAAATAGAAAAATTGTATTTCTCGAAAAACAATAAATAATTGAGCAAAAATAAAGGAATGAAACCTTTCAAAATGAAATAAAACAGCTAAGAATTTTGCTGCAATTACAATACAAGTCAAATAAATCTCGCAAAATGATAATATGGAAATAGATCATATGCTATATTTATATTTGGAAACGTTGGACATTAAAAGGAATTATGTTCAAAAGACTCGAAACCACCTAACACATTCTCTGCGCATCTTCTTGGAGCAATTTCGGACACTGATCGTCGTTATCTGCAGCCGCGCAGCGCGAGTTGCGTCAATTGGGGGATCGGCGCGGCCGAATCTCAGCTGTCGCCGCCGCCGCCGTTGGCACAGCTCCAGCGCGCCGCCTGGGACTTCGCTCCCCGCTCCCCGCCCCCTGCACCCCACCCCACCCCTGTTGTTTGGGAAGCCGCGCGACTTGGCACCGAACGACACAAAAGTATGCGGGCTGATACAAATCTTACCTCGAGAGCGAAGAAAATTATTTTTTTGAAAAGGAGTGAATGGGATTCGGAGCGAAATGTTACACGCAGGATCATTTATGAGTTAATATATTATTTACTAAACACGTTATTTATTATATCCAACAATTATTTGCTAAAGACACATTTTAGGAACACTTTTTCTATGAGAAATGTTTCATCATTTGTTAAACTCAGTATTTGAAATGTAGGAGATGCTGAAACTATAAGATAGTTACACAGATGGATACCGACAAACAAAATACATATAGTATTCCCTAATGGAAAAAAAATGTGTCTTGTGAGGTTCTGAACACAAAAGCCCCGTAGTTTCATTTTTATTGAAAATATGAGAGCAATATATGCGATCAATACCTCTGCAACAAATGACTGGAAAAATTTGAGGGAAAAAACCACATTACTAAAACGATAACTCCGTTTTAATTTTTTGAAATGTTTCAAATATGACGTGAAAAGCGACTCATTCACATATTTGTTACTAAAAATAAGTTCAAGATACAACGTTTAACCATACGATACAATCGTGTAACCGAAAACTAATGTTTCTGGCACTATAATATATAACAATGATTAATAATCAAAAGCAAACAAAACAAATTCCCTTGATTTCCCCTCAAGGATCATGCTTATTTTACACATGATGTATGATACAATTTCAATGCTCGGTCTTATTTAGAACAGAAAATCAGAGGAAATTGCTTTCACCTCTCTGTAGCTCCCAGAGCCGTTCACTCCTTGACTCATTGCCAAGGCGATTGTGAAACCAGAAACCAAACAGTGAAAAACAACACGTAATTCAATGGATACAAAACTGACACTCGGTACATTGCATATAAAATATTATTATCAATATTCATCACACATTCTGGCATCAGTCCATTGAACTCCTCTTCCGGTGCAACAATTTCGAGAAAATATCATTGATCTTATTGCCCCACGTTACTGTGAGAAGGCCGTTCAAGTGCAAGTTAAAAACCATTCAAGTGCAACTTTATGAGTAATTGAAACAAAAAAAAATGAGAGTGTATTGTGCTTCATAAAAAGGAAGAAAGGAAAGATAATGTGGGCTATCCGATTGGGTTTCACAAACATCACTGTAACCCGGTTTCTCAATGGCCATAACCCAATAAGCAATCAGCAATATAGTGACATTATTTCTTAGATCAGCACTCTTTGTGAAAACTCTAGATCAGTGGTGGCTGGTACCCCAACAAACTGGGGGGTTACAGCTCCATCGAATGACGAGAACGTAATTTTCAAAATTCAGTTACATTAATATGTAATAAAATGCAAGCAATTCGTAAAACGAACCTTTAAAAAATCTGTATTAAAACATTACTTGCACAATTTTATGTGAAATGCCCGTAATATGTATGCAAACCCCATGCATATAAAATTTAACAACGTGAGCGATAGTAAAAAAATACATTCGTATCATTTTCCAAAACAGGAAAAGAATACATAAAAATAACATTAATGTCATAACAAAAAACAAATAAAGAAAAAAATTGGAGCAGTTTTCGACAAAATGTCATTTAATGTTTCTGAAAATGTGTAGTTTTGAGCTTCTTTTTAGAGAAAACTTGAGTATTCAAGAAATTTCATAAGAAAACATTTGAAGCAATTGTATTCTTAAATTCAGTAATGTATACAAATGTGCGTAATGTAAATATTAAGGACATAAGATAGGTATAAAAACTAATGTGTTATTTTTTTTGAAAAATCAAAATGCATTTATGTTATGTTAATAAGTGGATTTAAGAATACCTATACGAGTACCAAACATTTGCAGAAATAATTTTGAGCAGTTTTTGAGAAAAATCTTGTCTTAAAATTACCCAAATTTCACTTGTGAAAACCACAAAACTTTAATAAAATGTTCATGACTTTAATTAAAAAACTAATCGTGGAGAAAAACATTGTTTTTGAAGAAATAAAATCTATACCTTCATATGTAGTTGACAGAGGGAGTCTAATAACATTTGAAGTTTTCAAACTTCAAGGTTAACGGAGAAAAGCTGACCTATGTCATCTGTATAAGGGTATTCCTCTTCTTTTTATCAAGAAATTTAGAGAAAATCGTTTGAAGGCATTTTTGAAAAAAAATTGAAAATATGCTGACATAATGCAAATTTTGGAATAGTTAAAAAACTGTAAAGTAATGTAACACTGTAACTGCAATTTTTGTAAAGCAATATTTTTTACATTCCTTCATTTTTGCTTACTATGTCCAATTACTTAGGCGTAATCTTCACGCAGAAGTTTCGTCAGAGAAGAATGTGAGGGATATATAGGAGAACTGGCTGGGAGAAAGAACAAAAAGACTGAAGTACGTGGCGTGAAATGGCCAGGGTGAGGACATAATGTAAAAGAGCAATATGGTAGCCTTGGAACTGCACAATTTGAAGCCCGTACTTCATCTCGAAAGATAATACGGTTTTCTCTCGAGTGCCTTCATTAAAAGTTCATCTCCAGGACGATAAAGTGGAGATTCTTAACTATTTTATTGACTTTTCGTTTATGGCGATGACGTCAGAAGAGAATATCGTCTCCGAAGCGTTAATAAAATATTGAAGTTTAAAAGAAACAAAAGAAGATTGAACACGTCGTTGAGAACTAATGGAAAGGAAATAACTTTCTCGAACACTTTACAGCCCTTTAATGCGAATTCATTACGTTTTTACGAGAACTGTCTTCGATGCTTGAGACAGATTAGAGAAGTAAAATTTGGATTTCGGTGAACTCCCGGAGAAGGAAAATGGCTACGTCACGTCTGAAGTTCACAAAGAGCGATGATGATGTGGAGCAAATTTGTTGACACTTGATGTAAAGGAAATATTACAAAAGCAACACTCAGGCACACTTAATAAGGACATTGTAAATAAATTGACACAAAAGAAATAAGCACGTACTTTCACCACTATCAAATATGAATATCGAATGGGAACATAGTCGAGATATTTTTCACTTCATTTAGGGGCAATACCATTCTATTTTTAGGCCAGATTTTGAGTTAGTTTTATATTCTCTCGATAGTCTTATTATTCAGCTGTCTTCAAATTTTCCACCGTAATTACTGCAAACCTGTCCTGAACATTATTTTTTGTGGGTCAAAAGAACGTAGACATAATTAATAATGAATGCTTGTACTCGTATGGTTCAGCTCATTCATTGTCAATCCTGTTTATGTTTCAGGATAGAATTACTGTCTGCATTCCATTTCGTAAATAGAAAACAAATGAAAAAAAACTTTTAGTGAGGATCGATGTGATTCGATGTTCAGTCACATCCCAATCCTTCAGACGGCACGGAGCATTGTCTTGAGCGAACATAAACTGCGCCAGCGGAGTCCGGGCGCCGCCGTTCGGAGAGGTAAAGAGGGGGGGCGGTGACGGGGCAGGAGTGGGGGAGGCGGGGGCGGACGGGCGTGGCGCGGCCCGCTGCGCAAGTCGGTCGCCGAGTTCCACGCTGCCGCCGCTCTCTCCACCACCGCCGCCGCCGCCGCCGCCGCCGCCGCCAGAGCACGTCGTAACAATGCGGAGGAATACTCCTCGCTCGGCGACACCGCGTCCACTGCAACGCGTCCCGATATACTCGTCGCGCCACGCCACTACCTACTCATTACATTCCTTAAGGATCGTCAGATTGGTTCTTATTGCTTTATAAAGTCAAGATAAGAAATTATAATATCCGTTTACAATGCGTGCAGAAACTGGAAGAAAAGTACGCAGCCTCCGCCCTTTTGAGAAGTGTTTAAGGTTTCGTGAGATACCCAGTAACTCGAGAAAAATACAAAAAGAGTAAAAGGGTTTCGATTTTGAATGAAAATTGCAAATCTGTTATTGTAAAATTTTGCCTGATCTCAAATTGCGAATGCTGCTGCATTTTCACACTCGGTGAGTCACTGCTGACGACACATCTGACAGCGTGCATCAATGTAAAAGGCCGCCTGCAATTCAATATTTCATATCTACATGTTGTGTTATGGAAAAGCAAAAGCTTGGTATTCTTGGTACGAAAAGAAATGTATTGTATTACCTTATTGCAGTCTTCACAATGACTGCAATAAATTAAACGTTTTAACAAAAACAGTGTTGTATTTGTTGTCCACTAACAGTGTGCTTGCTTCACTTCGCAAAACTAATTTGTGTGCTTTTCTCCATCAGCATTTTTGCTGCTGCGGGCTACTAGTCGTTTTCTAATCGTCAACAAATCGGTTGTCACAGGTTTTAAATGAAGCTTTAATTACTGAATAGAGACTGCCGTAATGTGGAATTATGTTTACATTATTTATTACACATTGTTTAATACTTTTTAGAAACTAATATAAAGTATGAGGTAAATATGAAAATATTTCAGACAGATTTATAAATCATTTAAAAAAACATTAGGATAAATATTGGCGATTTGTAAAAAAAAAAAAAAACGAACACTCCTGTTCCTACTAAAGCCAATGCAACCCCTTAAGCCTTGGTTAGATAACAGGAAAGTATTGTACATGGAAGACAGAAATACTGGCTTCACTTTGTTTCTCTTCAATACAAGAACTGACCCATAAAAAATCAGGTAGCTTCTGTGAGAGGAGTGGAAAGTAGCAGAAACGTGAACTGTGTAAAAAGCATCACATTTTGTTACTCTAGACTGGAGCTAACACTACACGTTCAACAATACCGTTCTGAGACTCTTAAGGACTCGTTTTTCCACTTTTCCAATTTGATCTGATATGCGGCCATATTTTTATACCATCGTTTTACGGCAATCGTGAAAAGACGCAAATGAATTTGATACTGATGTCAACAGAAACTTAAAACCAATCGCGAAAAAAAATCGCGGTGGATTTGTTGAGAGTACCGACACAAGTTTCTTTTACAAATCGAACGATAAAAGAATGCAATAGATTGCCTTCAAAAGCATTTGAACCCTGTGCTAATAGCGTTCAACAGTCCGGAAAATCAATTTAGGGCATTATTAAATAAATGAGGGACTTAACTGCGAATAGTAGGTTATAGAGCAATGCGTAAGTAATATATTGTGAAGTGAGGTACGGTGCAGTGTAGAAAAGAAAAGTAATGTAAGAAGTGATTAAAGGGTCATAGTGAAGTGAAGTGAAGTGCACTTGGAAAAAAAAATCAGTGTGGAGTTATTTTATAGATGTTTCTTTTTTTAAGGTAATTTCAATATTTTATGGATTAGACAGTTTTTATATAATTATTATTTGTATTATTAATGTTATTTTTATTATTGTATTTATTATTATTAACGTAGTTGTATCAGCTGTTTTTATTGTTTCTATGATTATCATTGTACCATTATTATTATTATTATTATTATTATTATTATTATTATTATTATTATGGCTATTATTATTACTATAATTATCACTATTATTATTACTATATAATCTGCATGTTAGCTGTATTATGTTATTTATGTAATTAGCTGCCACCGGATGATGCCCATTTGCAGTTCAAATAAATGTATCTTATTATCTAAGTTATGTCGATCCTCTGAGGAAGGTCACTTTGAAAATTAGAAATCTTGTCAAGTTCATTCCGCCACGTATAGGAACAAAGAGCCGTATTCCATCCCCCCCCCATTATGAACACGACACAAGTAGTCATGACGATGATAACCGTACTTAATTCATAACACATCCAACATGCAGTGCAGAGAAACGGCTGTATAATGGCGACAGCGCCTTGGAGCTCGCGGATTACAGGAGCTTCATCAGAAACCCAGAAGCCCTGAATGACAGCTAACGAGCGCCTCCGCGGATGCAAAGGCGGGGGTGGGGGCGAGGCAGCTGGCGCCAGGCGGTGCCTGGGAAAGTGGCCGCGGTGCCGGAGGGAAGGGAAGCAAAGAGGAAGGTGACAACAGGCAATGCTGAGGAGATGCGGATCGCAGAGGCAGAATCCAAGGCGGCGACAGAAGGAAGGAGATAGTGAAAGAAATAGAACTTAGGCGAAACAGGATAGAACAAAGAACAGGTGACAACAGAGGATAGTGTGGCTACAAAAATGCAAAGCTTGCCGAGGCGTCGGTTATTATGCCCGGACTGACGAAGGTTGTAAAAATAAAGACAAAACGTGATACGTGGCGACTGTATACACCGCATGGGGAGAAAGATGGCGAAAATGTAATATTGTGAAGATGATTGAAAAGTCCGTGAAAATGGTGGTTGAAGTCAACAAAGACAATTTAAAAGAAATATTGCAAATTAAAGAGAAATTATAAATAGTCATTTATTTTGATAAATAAATAAAGATATTGTCTGGTATCAATACTTTTTATTTAGCTTATGATCGTTTCGATCGCATAGCGATCATCCTCAGAGCTTGCAGCTTCCGGGCCGAAAATACAGTTCTGACACACACCAGCGATCTAATTAATAAAAAGTCATTTATTTATTTATGATTTTAATGAACATTATTAGTTTCTCCTCAAGATTGTCTGCGATATTTCGTCAATTTTTTAGGACGTTATAACGTGACTTCCACGACTTATGAAAAACATTCCATCTAGTTGGAAAATATTCTCAGGAAATTTGAACGAAATACTACTAATCATATAAAACTACTAATCACATACGGAAAAAACACTACGTTTTCCAAGACGTAATTCAAGCTGGTAGCGCACTGGCTGCCAGAAAAGTATATTTCTTCATGATAAAAAATGTTTTATAGAACGTATTTTATAGTATAAAAGTAATTAAAATACATAAAATGAACTACTTGAGAACAGAGCTTGTAAAGATGGAAGGACTGTAAAAACCATCTCTCGAAAATTCGTCGGTTCAAATATCTTGTAGAGAATGAGTGTATTTGAACTCAGTTATTTGCACATTTATAAGTATGAATCTAAGTTTCAAACCTTAGTTTAAAAGTGGCGATACAGTACAATCGGCCTCCACCCCATATACAATTATGATAGCAGATTATCGACGTTGGGAGACACATCATCCACGCGAGGTCACAAAGACGAAACGCGAGAGACAATAAAGAAAAACATACAGGAGAATTACTATTAAAATTACTCTTTACTAACGAGTGTGCCCTGCATTCGGGAACGACCGGAGATCGAATGCATCTATCTAATCGGTGGCTGCAAGAGTGGCTCCTGATTATGAAAACCCAATGACAAACATATGTTCGTCACATAATTCGAACATATGTTAATGTATTTTTCATAGTTCTGTATTGCTACATTAACTCCAATTAAACCACACGTAACTGCCGGTGACTGAAAAAAAAGAGATGGATTTAATGACGGCGTGTATACTCCTCATCCAGGAAAATGTATCTTTTATTTACATGAATTTTTGTAGTAGGAAGGTGGTAACACGAAAATTATTAACGACACACGTCCAAATATCACAAGTAACGGAGTTGATTATGATCCTCGGCTATTTGCTATCTGTCCGCCTAATGACGTTTAGTAACCATCGAAACGAATATTTATGGGACAGTTGCACGTCATTTTGAAATCGGGTCTCTCCATTCGGCTCGCGATCTGCAGCTCGGGCGGACGAGCGGGCGGGCGGGTTGAATTACATTTTTATAAATTAATTTTGTTATGACATGGCGTAGAAAAAATTATATCTATGTTTGCACGGCAAAGGTAATATTCTTCTTTTAAAATAGGTAATGTGAGCTTTGTAATTATTTCGTTCCTTCATTAACATAAATGAATATAACAACAATAGAACAAGTTTGTGACGCTTTATTCTTCATCATCCTTCGGGCCACTTGCTTATATTCATGAGAACGACGTCATCATCGTAGCGTACTTCAAAATTTACAATTACAAATTTGGGAGCAAGCTTACAACAGTCGCAAAAAATAACTACATGATATTGTAGTAAGAAACATGTCCCTTACGTGTAATAAATAGCCCTCATTTACGCTTTTTATTAAAACGATGCAAACTTATGTTCCCATGTCATTGAGCAATACATGACGAAAAACGAGCACGCACGCACGCACGCACGCACACACACACACACACCACCACCAAACTATAACGAATTTGTGAGAATGGTTACTTCCACTTCAGGGATATTCCCAATTAAACTTACAAAAAAGAGCAATGACATAAACAATATGACAGAATAAACTTCATTACTTGCAGGCAATTAATTTTAACGCCCGAGTCGCAGCGAGAACCGGCGAGCCATTTCGCGACCCGAAACTTCTCGAATTTCCAGCGCGCGCACGCGAGCCAACCTCAATAATTCTTGCGGGTTGTTTCGCAACGCTGCCGTCCAGCCCGATCTCCGCAAGCGAGCTTCCCGCCACTCTGTCTCCCGCCCCGCCACTCTTCGCCCCGCCGCACACTGGCCCCAAACACATCGAAAATATCGCGCAACAATAGATGAAGCGGCTTGGCGGCAATAACAAGATAAGCCGGACCAGCGCCACAGTAATCGTGATCCGGTATCTCCAAATGTTGATTTCTCGATTTCCGGCCGAAGTTATTTTCACCGTAAGCTCTTCCATTAAGTATGAAGAAGATACATACGTGTAATCCACACTTTCACCAAAATAGAATTATTACTTACGAACAGCTGCACACTTTCTGTGGTTGCGTGGTTTGTTTTTACTTCCCCACCCCCTTTCCATACGCATGTTCCCTCTATACATATATGGTAATGAAAGATGGTGGCGTTTGTACATTACATATAAAAAAGTAATGTGCCTATAAAATGTAAATATTGCCATAATAATAAATGAATTAATAAAAATACCGCTAAAACGTACGCTAAACTCTTTATATTACGTACAGCTGTTTAATAAGTAAGCTAGCGCAGATTAAGTAAGTGCCTAGATTTAATCTGCAAAGCATTAGCGCTTTAGAAACTACGATAAAATAAAGAAACAAAAATAAATAGAAAAAATTGTATTCTCGAAAACAATAAATAATTGAGCCAAAAATAAAGGAATGAAAACCTTTCAAAATGAAATAAAAACAGCCTAAAGAATTTGCCTGCAATTACATTTACAAGTCAAATAAATCTCGCAAATGATAAATATGGAAATAGATCATATGCTATATTTATATTTGGAAACGTTGGACATTAAAAGGAATTATGTTCAAAGACTCGAAAAACCACCTAACAACATTCTCTGCGCATCTTCTGGAGCAATTTCGGACTACTGATTCGTCGTTATCAGCAGGCGCGCAGCGCGAGGTGCGTCAAATTGGGGATCGGCGCGCGCCCCGGAAATCTCAGCTGTCGCCGCCCGCCGCCGCCGTTGGCCACCCAGCTCCAGCGCGCCGCCCTGGACTTCGCCCGCCCGCCCCCTGCACCCCACCCACCCCTGTTGTTTGGGAAAGCCGCGCGACTTGGCACCGAACGACACAAAAGTATGCGGCGCTGATACAAATCTTACCTCGAGAGCGAAGCAATGAATTTCTTGAAAAGGAGTGGAATGGGATTCCGGACCGAAATGTTACACGCAGATCGTTAATTGAGTTAATATATTGATTTACTAAAACACGTTTCATTTATTATAATCCAACAAATTATTTGCGAAAAAGACACATTTGAAGGGAAACCACCTTTTTCTACGAGAAATGTTTCATCATTGTGTTAAACTCAGTATTGAAATGTAGGAGATGCTTGAAAACTATAAGATAGTTACACAAGATGGATACCGACAAACAAAAATACATATAGTATTCCTAATTGCCGAAAAAACCGCTGTTGTGAGGTTCTGACACAAAAAGCCCCGTAGTTTTCATTCTTATTGAAAATATGAGCAGCAATATATCCGCAATCAATACCTCAGCGACAAATGACTGGAAAAATTGAGGGAAAAAAACCACATTACCATAAAACGATAAACCCCTCCGTTTTTTAATTTTTTGAAATATTTCAAAATATGGAACGTGCAAAAGCGGACCTCATTCACATATGTTAGTTTTTTTTTTTTTCACTAAAAAATAAGTTCAAGATACAACGTTTAACCATACGATTACAATCGTTGTAACCGAAAACTAATGTTTCTGGCGACTATAATATATAAAACCAATGATTAATAATTTCCAAAAGCAAACCCAAAACAAATTCCTTTTGATTTCCCCTCAAAAGATCATTTGCTTAATTACCACATGATGTATGATACAATTTCAATGCCGCTCGGTCTTATTTAGAAACAGAAATCAGAGGAAATCTGCTTTCACCTCTCTGTAGCTCCCAGAGCCGTTTCACTCCTTTGACTCATTGCCAAGCGATTGTGAAACCAGAAACCAAAGCAGTTGAAAAACAACACGTAATTCAATGAACGCAAACTGACACCGGTACATTGGCATATAAAATATTATTATCAATATTCATCACACATTCGGCATCAGTCCCATTGAAACTCCTCTTCCGGTGCCAACAATTTCGAGAAAAATCATTGATCTTATTCCCCACGTTACTTGAGAGGGGCCCCGTTCAAGTGCCCAGGTTAAAAACCCATTTCCCCAAGGTGCAACTTTATGAGTAATGAAAAACAAAAAAATGAGAGTGTATTGTGCGCTTCATAAAAAAGAAGGAAAGGAAGGATAATGTGGGGCTATCCCATTGGGTTTCACCAAACATCACTGTAACCCGTTTCTCAATGGCCATAAACCCAAATAAGCAATCAAAGCAACTATAGTGACATTATTTCTCTGATCCAGCACTCTTTGTAAAACTCTAGATCAGTGGTGGCTGCGCTACCCCAACAAAACTTCGGGGTTACAGCTCCAAAATCGCAATGACGAGAACGTATTTTCAAAATTCAGTTACATTAATATGTAATTAAAATGCAAGCAATTCGTAAACGAACCTTGGTTAAAATCTGTATTAAAACATTACTTGCCACAATTTTTATGTGAAAATGCCCGAAATATGTATGCAAACCCCATGCATATAAAATTTAATACGTGAGCGATAGTAAAAAAAAATACATTCGTATCATTTTCCAAAACAGAAAAGAATACATAAAAATGACATTAATGTCCATATTATCCCACATTAGCACAATTCCTTACAAACAAAAAACAATAAAGAAAAAAATTGGAGCAGTTTCCCCGACAAAATGTCATTTAATGTTTCTGAAAATGTGTAGTTTTAGCTTCCTTTTTAGGAAAAAACTTGAGCTAATTTCAAAAAAAATTTCATAAGAAAAACATTTTGAAGCCAAATTGATTCTTAACATTCAGTAATTGCTATAAAGAATGTGCGTAATGTAAATATTAAGACGATAAGATAGGTATAAAAACTAATGCATGTAATTTTTTGAAAAATCAAAATACATTATATGTTATGGTTAATAAGTGGATTTAAGAATACTTATACGAGTACAAAACATTTGCAGCCCAATAATTTTGAGCAGTTTTTGCCAGAAAAATCTTGTCTTAAAAAATTACCCAAATTCACTTGTGAAAACTAGGAAAAACTTTAATAAAATTGCTTCATGACTTTAATTAAAAAACTAATCGTGGAGAAAAAAACATTGTTTTGAAGAAATAAAAATCTATACCTTCATATGTAGTTGACAGAGGGAATTCGGAATAACATTTGAAGTTTTCAAACTTCAAGGTTAACGGAGAAAAGCTATCTATGTCATCTTTTATAAGGGTATTCCTCTTCGTTTTATCAAGAAATATAGAGAAAAATCGTTTGAAGCCATTTGAAAAAAAACTGAAAATATGCTGACATATTCTGACCCAATGCAAATTTAGAATAGGTAAAAAACTGCTAAATTATGTAAACACTGTAACTGCAAATTTTTGTGAAGCAATATTTTTACATTCCCTTCATTTTTGCTTGCAATGTCCAATTACTTAGCGTAATCTTGCACGCAGATGTTTCAGAGAGACTGTCGAGGGATATAAAGCGAGAACTGGCTGGGAGAAAGCTACAAAAGACTGAAGGCACGCTGCGTGAAATGGCCAGGGCGAGGACATAATGTAAACAGAGCAATATGGTTAGCCTTAGCGCAACTGCACAATTTGAAGCACGTACTTCATCTCGAAAGATAATACGCGTTTTCTCTCAAGTGCCTTCATTAAAATTCATCTCCAGGGACGATAATAGTGAGATTCTTAACTATTTTATTGACTTTTCGTTTATGGCGTGACGTCAGAAGAGAATCGTCTCCGAAGAGTTAAATTAAAATATTGAAGTTTAAAAGAAACAAAAGAAGAAGATTGAAAACACGTCGTTGAAGGAACTAATTTGGAAAGGAAATAACTTCTCCGAACACTTTACAGCCTTTATGCGAATTCCATTACCGTTTTTACGAAGAACTGTCTTCCCCGATGCTTGAGGACAGATTAGAAGAAGGTAAAATTTTGGATTTCGGTGAACTCCCGGAGAAGGAAAAAATGGCTCGTCACGTCTGAAGTCACAAAGAGCGATGATTGATGTGGAGGCAAATATTGTTGACACTTGATGTAAAGGCAAGATTACGAAAAGCCAACACTCAGCTTACACTTAATAACCCACGAGTAAATAAAATTGACACGAAAGAAATCTATACGTACTCTTCAACCACTAAATGAATTATGAATACCGAATGGGAACATAGTCGAGATAGTTGTCACTTTCATTTAGGGCGCAATCTACCATCCCTATTTTTAGGCCAATTTGAGTTCGCTTTTATATCCCTCGATAGGTCTTAGTTATTTATGTCTTCAAAATTTTCCACGTAATAACTTGCAAACCTGTCCCATGAACATAATTGATTCTGTGAGGTCAAAAAGAACGTAGACATAATTAATAATGAATGGCTTGTATGGATAAGCTCATTTATTGTCAAATCCTGTTTATGTTTCATGAAGAATTACTCTCTTGCAATCCATTTTGTAAATAGAAAACAAATGAAAAAAGCTTTTAGTGAGGATCGATGTGATTCGGATGTTTCAGTCCACGTCCGAATCTTCAGACGGCACGGAGCATTGGTCTTGAGCGACATAAACTGCGCCCCACGCGGAGTCCGGGCCCCGCCCGCCGTTGAGAGGTAAAAAGAGGGGGGGGGGGTCCTGGTGACGGGCAGGAGTGGCGGGAGGCGCGGGGCGGACGGGCGTGGCGCGCGCCCCCGTGCGCAAGTCGCCGTCGCCGAGTTCCACGCTGCCGCCGCTCTCTCCACCACCGCGCGCCGCAACGTCGCCAGGAGCCACGTCGTAACAATGCGGAGGAATACTCTCGCTCGGCGACACCGCGTCCACTGCAACGCCGTCGCCGATATTTACTCGTCGCGCCACGCCACTTACCTACTCTATACATTCTTAAGATCGTCAGGATTGGTTCTTATTGCTTGATAAAGTCAAGATAAGAAATTATAATATCCGTTTACAATGCGTGCCAGAACTGGAAGAAAAGTACCGCAGCCTCCGCCCTTTTGAGAAGTGTCTAAGGTTTCGTGAGATACCCAGGAACTCGAGAAAAATACCCAAAAAAGAGTAAAAGGGTTTTCGATTTTTGAATGAAAAATTGCAAATCTGGTATTGTAAAATGTGCCTGATGGCTCAATTGCGAAATACTGCTGCATTTTCACACTCCGGTGAGGCACTTGCTGACCGACAACATCTGACAGCGTGCATCAATGTAAAAGGCCCCGCCTGCCAATTCAATATTTCATATCTACATGTTGTGTTTATGGCAAAAAGCAAAAGCCTTTGGTATCTTGGTACGAAAAGAAATGTATTGTATTACCTTATTGCCAGTCTTCACAATGACTGCCAATAAATTAACGTTTTACAAAAAACAGTGTTGATTTTGTTGTCCACTAACACGTGGGTTGCCTTCACTCGCCAAAACTAATTTAGTGTGCTTTCTCCATCAGCATTTTTGCTGCTGCCGGCGCTACTAGTCGTTTCTAATCGTCAACAATCGGTTGTCACTGTTTAAAATGAAGCTTTAATACTGAAATAGAGACTGCCGTAAGGTGGAATTATGTTTACACTATGTTATTTACACATTGTTTAATACTTTTTTAGAAAACTAATATAAAGTATGAGGTAAATATGAAAATATTCAGACAGATTTATAAATCATTAAAAAACATTAGGATAAATATTGGCGATTTGTTAAAAAAAAAAAACGAAAACACTCCTGTTCCTACTAAAGCCCAATGCAACCCCTTAAGCCCCTTGGTTAGATAACAGGAAAGTATTGTACACGGGAGACCAGAAATAACGGCGTCACTTTGTTGCTCTTCATACAAGCAAGCTGACCCATAAAAAACCAGGTAGCTTCTGTCAGAGCAGGAGTGGAAAGTAGCAGAAACGTGCAACTGTGTTAAAAAAGCCATCACATTTTGTTACTCTAGACTGCGAGCTAACTACTACACGTTCAACAATTACCGTTCTGCCAGGACTCTTAAGGTCGCGTTTTTCCACTTTTCCAATTTGAATCTGATAGCTTGCCATATTTTTTTATTACCGATCGTTTACGCAACGTTGAAGGAAGGACGCAAATAAATTTTATACTTGATGTCAACAGAAACTTAAAACCAATCGCCGAAAAAAAAAATTCGCGATGGATTTGTTGAGAGTTACCAACCACAAGTTTGCTTTTACAAATCGAACGATAAAAGAATGGCCAATAGATTGCCTGCAAAGCATTTGAACGCCCTGTGTTTTTATAATAGCGTTTCGTCCGGAAAATCAATTTAGGGCCATTATGAATTAAATGAGGGACTTAACTGCGAATAGCTAGGTTATAGAGCAATGCGTAAAGTAATATTATTGTGAAGTGCAGGTCGTGGTGCACTGTAGAAACAGCAGAAGTAATGTAGGAAGCTGATTAAGGGTCATAGTGCAAGTGCCAGTTGGAAAAAAAATCAGTGTGGAGTTATTTTATAAGATGTTTCTTTTTTTAAGTAATTTTCAATATTTTAGGGCATTAGATGTTTCTTATATCAGTATATTTGTATTATTAATTTATTTTTATTACTTGTAATTTATTATTATTAACGTTGTTGTATCAGCTGTTTTTATTGTTTCTATGATTTATTCATTGCTACGATTATTATTTTATTATTATATATTATTATTGCTATTATTATTTCTATAATTATCACTATATTATTACTATATAATCTTGCATGTTAGCTGTATTATGTTATTAATGTAATAGCTGCCACCGCGATTATGCCCATTTGCAGTTCAAATTAAATGTATCTTATTTATCTAAGTTAAGTCATCCCCTCTGAGAAGGTCACTTGATAATTAGAAGCCTTTCAAGTTCATTCCGCCACGTATAGGAAAACAAAGAGCGCTATTCCATTCCCCCCCCCCATATGATAACGACGACACAAGTAGTCATGACCGATGATACCGCACTTAATTTCATAACAACATGCCACATGGATCAGAGAAACGCTGTATAATGGACGACGGATGTGCTCCTTCCGCACACACACAGCTCGCGGTATTTAGCAGGAGAGTCGTTCATCAGAGAACCCAGAAAATACACTGCTGTGGAAATGTCGACAGCTAACGATCGCCTCACGACGCAGAGACAGTAAGGCGGGCGTGGAGAAGCAATAGGCAGCGGCGCCAGGCAGCGGTCCTGGGAAAGTGGCCGCGGCTGACGGAGAAGGAAGCAAAGAAGGAAGTGACAACTGGCAATGCTGAGGAGATGCGGATCCAAGGCGGCGAGAGAAGGAAGGAGACAGTGAAAGAAATAGAACAGGCGTCGGGTATATGCCCGGACTGACGAAGGCTGTTATAAAATAAAGACAAACAAAACGTGATACGTGGCGACTGTATACCACAGCCGCATGGGGAGAAGAATGGCGAAAATGTAATTATTGCAGAGATTATCGCCAAGTCCATGACGATGGTGGGTGTAGCCAAACCCAAAGAAAATTTCCAAAATAAATATTGCATATTTAAAGACCCACAAATTACAAAATCTCTCATTATTTATGCATTTTAATGCAACATTGATACTTTCTCCCCCGTATTGGTCTGGCGATGTTTCGTCAAATTTTCAGAACGTTATAACGTGACTTCCACGACTTATGAAAAAACATTCGATCTAGTTTGAAAGTCTTTCGTTCAAATTTCCTGAGAATACCACCAATCAAAGACGGGAAAAACCACCACCACGTTTTCCAAGAATTAATCCAAGCTGGTAGCGCATTCGCCGCTAACAAAGTATATTTCTTTATGATAAAAAATTTTATGGCAACGTATTTTATAGTAATAAGTAAAAAATACATAAAATAAACTATTTGAGAAGCTCGAGCTTGTAATGCATGAAAAGGGCTGTAACTGACCATCTCTCAAAAATTCGTCGCCGTTCGATCTCTTATAGAGATATGTGTATTTGAAACTCAGTTATATGCCCATTTATAATTATGAATCTAAAAGCTTCGAACCTTAGTGTAAAAGTTGGCGATACAAACAACCCGGGCCTTCAACCCCCAACATAAAATGATGATAGCCAGATTATCGAACTCGGAGGACACCATTATCCCCCACCGCGGGGTTAAACAAAGTGGGGAGGCCCGGGGAGGGGAGGGAGGGGTGGGCTGGTCGTCTGCGTGAGAAAGCGAGCGGGCGCTTTCGCTTTCCCGCGCCGCCCGGCCACACGTGCGTGAGGCGCTACGGCGCTGAGGCGTGCCGGGCGCGCGCGCCGTGCTGTGCGGGCGAATGTTGCGTACGCACGCGCGTGGGCGCGGTGCG
>BOPP01000022.1:8727436-8747490 GCA_017312745.1 Gryllus bimaculatus
GAGGGTGGGGCGATTTCATCTGATCGTTGCAACACATTTGCCAGCCCGCCCGTGTCCCACAGGCCGGTCTACGCCGCGCCAGCGGCTTCGCCTCGCCTCACCTCGCCCCGACGCGCCTGGCAGGGTGGTCGGGTGTGTGTCGCGCCACACAGTGGAGTGGCGCCGCGCAGTCACTCTTTGTGGTCCATAGATACAATGAGGTAGCGCAATCCTTTGCGCAGCCGATTCAGTCAATTTATATCCCATTGAACTGTGCAGTATATGGGTGGGTTAGGAAGCAGTTGAAGTTTCCGGAAATGTCAACTGCTATGGTCATTACACTCGTTAGTGTGGAGAGTGAGTCTGATGCCCGGAGGCGGCAATGTTTCTCCCACTGCGGATGATGAGATCCGACGCCGACCTTCACGTTGGTTTGCAAGTGATTTCCACTTCCGGAACAAGCACTAAGCTCCCAATGTGTCTCCCGTGTGTGGAAGTGAATTGCGTGTGTGTGTGTGTGTGTGAATGTAAGGGGAGAGGAAAGAACAAGGGTGAGGAAGGAGAGAACGACTTCGGTATTAGCCTAGTATTGGTCGAAAAGAAAAAAAGTTAAAATGAAAAAGAAAAAAATGAGAAAAAAAACGTAAAACTATCGATCAGAGCAGTCGCCGCTAGGATTCTTCTCCAGGTAGCAGCTGAAATAATCATGTGTATACGAATAATAATGTGTCGAAAAACCTCCACTGACACCCACATGACGAATCTAGGACCTCCCAGTCTAAGTCGCTGCAGACAGTTGCACAGCTCCATCTGGGCTAAACTAGCCAAGTATTACTTCTATTCTCGAAACTCTTCGTAATGCCTTCTCTTGTTTTCATACCTCCTCAATAACAGCTGGCTGCTGGGGCTATCGGAGAGAATATTAAATGGCGGCGGTGCGTAAGGAGGCGTTACACTCTGTATCTTGCGTTACTGTCTGTGACTAGAGACTCGACTTTTCGTTTCGGAGCGCGCGGTGGCATCCCAGGCCTCAACGTCTCACGCCGATTTCTAAACGGTGCCATGCACGACAAACGCTTCTTTCTTCGCAGCAATTCACACAAGTAGTGTATATTCATTCATATATTCATGAACTCATTTCTGCATCATGTATGTTTAAAATGAATTTACTTCTCCAAAAAGATTTCAAATGTTACCTTCGATAAAGCAAGATCAGTCTAGTAGTTAAATGATGGCCAAGGTAATAACACTTACATGCTTCGTAAATTCTGCCAAATGGATGTGAAATATGAAGAGATAATGCCTAATAAGAAAACTCATCAAAGGATTACTTTCAATAGACGAACATGGGTCTGTAAATATTGTTTGTATTTGCCTCGATGAGAGAGAACACATGAGATAATGAATCTAAACGGCGATGAAACGCATTGATGTGTTCTACTGTTAACCTCCTGCAGATTTTTATGACCTCATACGTACATTTAAATTTCGAAGCACTGGTTGTCGAACAAATTTAGTGTTTTGGTAATCAAAGGTAAACAACGCATATTAAATTCTTTGAAGCATAGAGCTTCTTAAGTTAACGAGCATGACGTCAGTTTTATTAATGAAATCAAGTCAAAGGTCTACAATACCTACAATCATTTTAACATGCGAGCACTTGAGAGACATTTTGAAAAAACGATCTCAAATTTATCTTATTCAGTTTTGCGAACAGCGTCTGTCGCCGAAAGTAGATCGAGTAAATTACTTCAGTGTATGGGCGGTATAGAACGGGATGTTCGACGTTCACGCCCAGGAAATGAAATGCGAAGAGAAGACGGCGCCGCATATTGTCCGCGTTCCTCTTGCACATCTCGTTCCTCGCTTTCGCTTCTCACATTCTCTTCCCCCTGCCCCTCCCACTTCCACTTCCATTCAACTTCCACCCGCTTCCTTTCAGCGCTTCTGAAAGGACCCTGACGCGCTGAGTCGCTCGGTTTCCATTTTGTGAGGTGCCCGCGAGCGCGTATCTCCAGAATGTTCAATATTCAATTCAAATTATTTGAATACTCTCTCTCTCTCTCTCTCTCTCTCTCTCTCTCTCTCTCTCTCTCTCTCTATTTTTCTCTTTCTCTCTCTCTCTATTTTTCTCTCTCTCTCTCCCCCTCTCTCTTTCTCTCTCTCTCCCTCCCTCCCCCCTCTCTCTCAAAAAAAAGAAGAATAAAAAAATTAATATCTAGGCTGGCATATCATTTCTACTCAGTTCCTCTCCTTTCCGTCCATTGATAAGTCTACTCATACTGCTGTTCCTAATTGCTTCAGAATAGTATTATAATTCATAAATCTGACATCATTTGGCCCCGCACAATTGTATTTTACAACAGCGTCAGAACCAAAAGCTCTGATTTGTGCTGGTAAGCATCTGTCTTTCAGTGAAAACATCGCAGGTTCTCTCGACCGACTTTGAACCTGGCGATCGTGTAGGATTAAACTAGTCATAAACATCATCTCACGTCACGCAGAAAGTGAAATATACATGGCTAACTGCGATTTCTTTTCCTTTTTCGACTTTCAACGTCGATTACTTCATCCAACCGGTACCAGTGGACATGGATACTTCGGTAAGACATAATCATTATCTTGCTGCACAACAGGGAACTCAGGTATTGTCAAAGAGGCGTTGGGAAACGAAGAGCGTCGGCAGGCGCTTGGCGCGTTCCTGAAGGACGCGGGCGCGCGGCGGAAGGTGGAGAGCCGCGTGGGCGGAGGCGGAGGCGGAGTGCCGCTTCCCCGGGAGGAAGCGCGGGAGGAAATTCCGCGCGCGGCAACTTCAGCGCTGCGGAAGGTGAAGGCAAAATCGTACGGCAGCACTTCTCGAACTACCCTTCAGCTTTAATAAAATGAAGCGGGTGTGGGGGGGAACTTCAACCTTATACGATAGTTACAAAACGTGCTGCAATGCACACGATACATTAGTGGGGTTACGTTATGCAGAATTAGTCTGTCTGTACTAGCACAACAGCCTCTGACGGGGCCAAGGCCTCCCAACGGCGTCCTGGCCTTGCGGTCATGAGTTAAGGAGTACGTGTGGTTAACATGTAGATATCCCTACGCCGTATTCTGGTCTTCTCAATCTGAGAAGTGAGATTTATCATCGCCAGACAGCAAGGAATACTGGGACATGGCAAGGAAAACGCTCACTATAATCTTGCCTGACCGGGAATCAAACCCAGGAGTCGCGTCATGGAAAGCGAGCACGGCGACCAGTGAGCTATCCGTGGGGACTATATAGAATAATAGCCAGGGCTTGGATTTTGATTTAAAAATTGTTTGAAAATGACCTATAAAAGACTTTAATTACTTTAAAAACTTAAAAGTAAGGAGAAATGACCTAATTTTTTTTAAATATTCAAAATGTGTCTGAAAATGTTTAATTATTTAATGAATTTTACAGTTTTAAATAAAATTTATTTTCATAAATTTATGTTGAATATAAAGTCTTCATTTTAGGAGGAAATGAGTTAATGCGATTTCATTAAACATTCAGTAACCAAAAGATAGGAAAAGGAGAAAAATGCGTAAAATGACGAAAATGACACAAAGGTTCAAAAATAATACTTAAAAATCGAAAAATGGTAAAAAATGACAAAGAATACCCATAACTATACATCTGTATCACCTACGTGTCACGATAAATATACATTTACAAGTGAGCTACGTATACAATGCGCCAGTGAAAAAATGACATGTCTTCAAAATCCGAGCCCTGATTATAACACACAATAAACTATTAAAATTTCTTCAATTCTATTATGAAATTTTATAGTTTCTACAAAAGTCATAAAATATTCAACCTGCGACCTAAAGAGTGTACGGAACCTTTTTCACTAAAGCTTCATGATCGCTAACTCAAACATTGGCTCGCCAGCGCTGGACAGAGGTCCAACGGTCAATGGTAGAATTAAACACCAATCTGTAGCCAACTGAATTCAATAACAGACAGTTAAATCTTAGCATCATCTCTCACCACCACCACCACCACCACCACAATATCCACTTCTCTCGCGCCTCAGCAACCCCAGGACAACAGCGTGCTCATCGGTGGTGAACCGAATTCAAGAGAACGCGCGATCGTCAGAGACTGAAACGTACAAAAACCAACCGTTCCCACCACCACGAATTCCGCATCTTAAGCGCCCAAGCAACCGCACAACAATCGACCGCTCAACAAGCTCGCGCCGCGGATTGTCGAGCGCGCGGGGCGGCGACGTGTCCCGGGCAACGGCAGAGGCTCTGAGGCCGCGGCCAGGAGCTGTTGGAGCTGCTCTCGATCCAACGAGCTCCTCCGACGCTTCCCGTCGCTGATGGTGTGAGCGCAGCACGCTCCGCGGCCGCAGCAGCGCTTTGCCACGATTCGCCGCCCGGGTCTCCCCCGGCGCCTCGCCCTCGCCCTCGCGCTCGCGCGCGCCCGCGCTTCGCCCGCCGCAGACCCAGTCGCCCTCGCCGGCGTCGCCCCCGCGCGCCACGCCCATGCCCGCCATGCAGGTGCACGCACAACGAACGCTCTTTCTGCCTTTCCTTATTTCTCCTTCTGCCTTTCCCTATTTCTCCTTCTGCCTTTCCCTATTTCTCCTTCTGCCTTTCCCTATTTCTCCTTCTGCCTTTCCCTATTTCTCCTTCTGCCTTTCCCTATTTCTCCTTCTGCCTTTCCCTATTTCTCCTTCTGCCTTCCTTATCTCTCCTTCTGCCTTTCCTTATTTCTCCTTCTGCCTTTCCTTATTTCTCCTTCTGCCTTTCCTTATTTCTCCTTCTGCCTTTCTTTGTTTCTCCTTCTGCCTTTTATTCTCCTTTCTGAAGAAATAATATTTCTCCAATATTCTAGTTACAGGTACGCGTCGAAAACTTTCTCAATTTTCGAAAATTCAGAGACCTCAACGAAACTGAGATCTGCCCCGAGACTTTTAAAAACGTCCGTTGCTCCATCAGACAAATGCAATACTCCAAAGATATGGGGCGATTTTTTTTTAGGTTTTCAAACTGTTAAAACTTTATGTAAAGTACCCCTAAAAACACAAAAATCCGTTTGAAATTCGTAAGAGCTCGAGTTCGGTCTGATAGATCGGGGAATATCCAATTTCGAGAAAAATGTATGAACGCTTTACGGGCTAACGTTTACCACAGACTGAAAGATGGTCAGGCGCGACGGAGAGATGGTCATTACTTTTCCATAAATTAATTCTTCGGTATCAAAGACAAGTCATGGATTCTGACTACAGAATCCTTTACAACAAACAGAACAAGATTTATTCACTTTTTTTCAATATCGACACCAAAACACAAGTTTTCAAACAAACAAAAAACACCTCCGCTTCAGCATTACTTTATTGTATCATTACTACGTAAATACGTAGTGGGCGAGTAAGTAACGAGGAAGTGTTTCGTAAACTACAACCCAAAGTCCAGACCTTGAATAGCACCAAATATAGGCAACCCGCTGTGCATTTGCGGAGCGCCTATTCCAGAGTAATTCTCCCCAGGCTCTTCGCGTGCTTGCCCCCGAACGCGCAAGATCGCAATCCTCTGGGCACTTTCACGCGACGTGCGAGCGCACAAAACGAGTACTGTTCTTTCTCTGAGAGGCTCGCACTATTTTGAAGCAAGAAACATCCTAAAAATACATTTTCGAATTTCATAGAAGCGCGAATCTATTTACGAGCAACATCTTGGATACTTGTAAAACACAAGACTCTTCGTATACCTTGTTATAAAATTCAATATACATTATGGGAATGTAGTGAAATAAAAGTTCCGCGAGTAATAATGCTAATTGATTTTCTTAATATACAATAAGAATAAGTTTTATATTAATTGATGAGTTATCTGTTTTCACGAGCATTAAAATGTTGATTCAATATGCATCTTTATTCAATAGACGGCGCGTTATAAGGCAATCTGAGAAATAAGTTATTCGAAATGTTGACTCAACATCACGGAGTATAGAATGTCAACAATGAACTTTCCTTGTAGTGTGAGTCTTGTAAACTGAAACTTCAGTGAAAACACAATTAAAAAGAAATGTAAGATACGTAAGTTCGGCTGTAAATAATATAGAAAATTAAGAAATGCTAGACAGAAAAGATCTCAACATGGGGGACTCTCTTAAAAAGTGAAACGTGAAAACTGTCTCAATACAGCAAAACGGATCAACGATTCCAGTTTTTATACCCAGCGAACCTCGTATCTTTCAATTTTCGTCTAAGATTTAACTCGCAGAGATGTATAAAAAAATATACAATAGTCCTCCAGAATATAATTTGCGACAAAATAAGTAACTACATAAGAGGTAAGTTTATCGAACGAGCGAGAGTGTAATTTCATTCATTTTTCAACAGCACCGTTAGACAAACCTTTATAAATTTTTTTACACTTAATGTTTTCCTTTCAACGCCAATTTGTGATGAAAAAACAAAGTTTTAACTGTTCCACTGTTTCCCCTTGTGACGGAGTCGTTATGACCCGAAGAAGGAGATACTGGTGAATATTCACCACCACAATGGTGTGGTTATGTGCATTTAACCACAATCAATCAATAAAACGCACGTACAAAAAGTCAATGTGGGTGTATACTCCACCCTCCTAAATTTTCTCCACTTTTCTTACGGTTAAATATTTTGATAAGTAAATGAAAATTGTGGAAGCTTACGACCCGATGAGCGATGCGTTTGTGCATAGACGGCAACACCATTTATTTATTCGGAGCTGTGAAAGACAAGTGTTAAGTGATGGGGCAACATTAAGTTCTTTGAGGAACTGATTAAAATGAACCAGGGTACATTTATGACTATAAGGAATCTACTCCATATTGTTCGGAGTTATAAACCTTAGGCATTACTGCTACGCTTCACCAGTCGAGTAATGCGTTAAACTTAGCTCATCGCGTCAGCCAGACACGTTGGTCAAGCGCGTGATCATCTCTTCCCATCCACGTCCCCCAATCCGGATCTATGAAATAATCCCCCCCCCCCTACTTGCGCGTTGTGGGCGGCTAACAGACACGCTCCGCGCGGTGCGCCTGCACACAGACGGGAACGCTGCTGATCGACTCGGCGCTGTACGACAGCTGCTGCTCCTTCTGGGACGCCTTCGTGGCCGAGGGCTGCCGCTGCGCGCGACGCCGCCGCCCGCTCCACCGCCCGGCCGCCCCGCGCGACGCCTCGGCGCCCGCGCCCGCCCCCGCGCCCGCCGCATGCCGCGGCGGAGGTAGGACGCGACAGCGCGCACCAATTCCCCACGTGCGACACAAAGACATGTGTGTTATTATGCATCGCACTAAACATTAAAATTTGTACTCGTCGTGGTGTTTAAAAGTGGTTTAATCGCCTCTGACAATGTTTCAGAGGGAGGGGTAAATTCAAGGTGTTCGTAATTTAATTTGACGTTGGTTGTGTTTAATATTTAATTAAGTTATCCAATGAAATATTGTCAAAAATGATGAGAAAAATTAACAACGCTTTCATTACATGATTGGATAATGCAAAATTAATAGATATGCATCGATTTAATGTATTTGATATATTTAGAGAAGAAAACTGGATCAAGTCATTTTTCTCACTTGAGCAGTCTGGCTAAAGAATGTTAAATTTATGGATTTACGAAAATTGTAATTTTTTATTTCGTTTGTTATTATTATTTTGTAAATAAAATATAAAAAACATAATTATATGTTATAGAAACAGTCTTTAATACAGAAATGTTGAAAACATCGATACTTAATAAAAACGTGGTCTGTTCGAAAACCCGGAGAACATTGTCGCCTCCGTAGGCAGAGGCGGCGGCTGCTGCGCAGGGCGGAGGGCCCGCGCGCGCGCCGCCTCGGCGTCCGCGCCCCCGCCCGAGCCCGCGGCGGCGCGCCCGCGTCCGCCGCAGCGCCTCCGCGCCCGACGCGCAGCCGCGCTGCAGGTGACACCAGCGCCGCTGTTCCTCAACCTTTAACGGCCCCTTCGCACGTCGCCACTGACGCAGCGCTTCCACGTGGTGCAGGTGTAGTGGAAGCATTGGTTTAAGATGGTGGCTTTCCCAGGTGTGGCTGGTTGCGCAGCAGTGGCGTTCGGTAGTGGACTCCCGCCACCAGCAGCGCGGAAACTCGTACGCGCCACCGCTAACATAACGTAGTTTTAAATGGTAGTCTTCCCATTGGGACACTCGGTCGCGGCGCTTTACCTGTCGTATCTCTTCGTCGTCACCCACGGGTCGGACTGCCGAACCCTCCCCTTCCACGGCGCGCGGCAGTGGCGGTGGCGTGGGAAGAGCCCTGCCACTTATAGGAAGCGTTGCTGCGTGACGTTGTGGGAAGGGACCCTTCACACGGATCCACTCGGTGACGCCACCGAGAAGCGGCTGAGCCCTTCAGACACAGCCACCGCCGACCAACATTGACCGCGAAGGACGAAGGTTTCGTGAGTCACGCCCCTACGTGCTCAAGCGACCGAAAGGCCAAATCATCAAGCAAAAACTGGTTCAGGGGCGCGTCTAGTGTGAACGCTGTCATTTAGAAGATTGTTCTGCTGACGATGTTGCGACGCGCGCTTGCGCTGCTGATGGGAATATGCCACTGATCGCCTCAGCTGCACGACTGTGCCAATAATGTTAATACCTCAATTTAAACCAACGCTTTGACAGCAGACATGCCACTCGGAAGCGTTGCTGAGTGGCGAAATGTGTAAGCGACCCTTGGCGGTCGCGTGATGACTATAACTGTGTTTTCGGAGGTGTAACGGTTCGTTTATCGGACTGTTACACCCAAGTTCACTGCTTTTAAATAGGATCAAAGCCGTTGATTTTTAAGGACGAAAAACCTTTGGCCTATTTCAAGAAATTACTCTATTTCCCTACTCCTTTGGCCTTCTTCAAGAAATATTCTGAAGATCCAAAATGTGTGTGATTGTTCCGGCACACATGCTGTTATAACCTACAATCGGTCAAAATGTATCTATATTCGGACACACATCTCGTTGTCTAAGGCAAGGATTAAAATCCTGCTTGTAAGTCGGTCGTACATGCCATAGTTAGTCTTTCTTCAAGATTCATTTTGAAGAGTCAAAATGTACCGATTGTTTGGGCACAGTTCCTAATTCGCAAAACAGCGACCATCAATAAACGTCATCCACTCCCTCCCCAGTCACATTAAATTTTTCAAAGGACTGAGAACTGCTGAGTCGTGAAGTAAAGAGAAGGGGACTCCGTTATTCAATCGGCTTCAATTTTTGATGATGTCACGACAGAGACTCACTGAACATGTGCCTGTTCTACTTCATGACTTAGTAATAGCTGAGGGTACCTTGGACTCCTAGTAGGTTATTGGATTCTCTTGCTGTATTATCGATAGCTCGGTCTGAATATTCATTGCGTCATATTCATTTCTTTGGTGAGATTTTTTTCACTGCTATTGCTATTGCTTTTCCTCTTGAGATATGTTAATGTAGGTTCGTAAATAAAATATACCGTGAGAATGCAACAATGTTCTACATAATACCTCTATACTGTAATAAAAATAAACAAAATGTAAGTTCTACAATTATTTATTATTACGTTTAGCGGATTTAAACAAGTTGGATATTAAATATATTAAATAACACTTGAAACACTCGTGAACCAACACAAAGAGCATGTTGTATCTCTCCTATGGGCTGGGCGGCAGCACACATTTTGGTCGCGCGAAAGCGTGACGATTCCGCATTCTAGATATTTTAATAGAACTATAACACAATGATGAAGGATGATGATGGTGATGGTGATGAGCAAAATTTAAGTAAACGAACAATTTTACAATGTTTATGAACTGTTGATTATCCTGTATTTAAGAAAGGGGATAACAAACTTAAAAAGAGCAATACATTCAGAGCAGCATTCGGCTATGAAGTTGAATAAATACTTTTATTTCCTTATTGACAGACTTGTTAAGTGTATACTACGGAGGGAAATGTGAATACTCTATTTATGCATTTTATAAATATTATTGTGATCTGGCTCAATGTGTTTAAATTATTATTTTACTAAGGTCTGAGTGGAGTGATGTGTGGGTCACCATTGTTTACAGAGTATTTAATTGGACTTCCTGGTCTCATACGCACAGTCCTATGGTCATCAGACTTGAAAAATAGAATTCGGCTTTACTGCCATATATTTGTCTTTGCTTCTTGGAAATTATCAATCATCAAATCATAAGGAAGCTACGCTCAAGGCGAAGGATTGTTCGTTCGTCTAACAGCATGACTCGTGAAGGGTAATCTGAAGTCACGCATGCTATCTGACCATTGAAAAAAAAATATTCAGCAGGGCTGCCACAAGGAAACTTCCAAGCGCTTACACGCAGTTCCACGAGCGGCAAATTCTGAAAATCTCTGGTTGAGTGTGACAGGGACTCAATACTCTCTGCGACTCATGTCTTTTAATTGTGCAAAGTAATGCAAGGTAAACTCCCGTCGTATATGTGCTCGAACAAGGGCTCATTTTCTTCGTATATACGCTTGCACAAGTGACACAATCTATTATTACAGCAATTACATTCATAACGGGCTTCTTTATAACGGGTATACACTTCGTTGTGGCACATCGCGCCAAAAGGAAAGAGTTCGAATTATTTTTACATTATCAACAGGCTGGCTAAGCATTCCTGCTTTCTGCGTCTTTTCGATCTTACTCTTCAATAAGTGCAATGACTAAAACAAATCTGAATAAGAATAATTAAAAGGTGAACCGGGGTAATTAATGGTTACTGCGGCAGAACGGAGGACTGTGAAGTGCATAGTAGTGACCGCT
This sequence comes from Gryllus bimaculatus, assembly GCA_017312745.1. NCBI lineage: Eukaryota > Metazoa > Arthropoda > Insecta > Orthoptera > Gryllidae > Gryllus > Gryllus bimaculatus. Next base: position 8,738,216 of record BOPP01000022.1, read on the forward strand.
GGGAAATGTTTAAACCGCTAGGCAGTTAACATTTGGTGTATTGCCTTAAGAGTCTAAAAGGGACTCAGGTCCCTTTTTTAGTGCAAATACAAAAAGCCTGAAAGTTCTACCAGTGTTGTGTGTTGGTTGTAACAGAAATTATTTTTATTTTCACATAGAAACGTATTTATCGGTGTTAGTAATATTACCTCCTCCTACTCCTTTGTAATGTCCTACACGCAGAAATCAATCCAACTGTGTCCGTCGGTTACTTACATATATTTTAATTAAATTTTATAATGACGATTCTATTATATAAGCCCTTCGTCTGCGATAATAATCAATATAAGGTAAAAAAAAATTATATCGCAACGTAATTCGTAGCACCCAAAATCCCCCCCTGCGATACACCCCCGTTTGGCAGGCGCCGCCAGCGCCATCTGCCGCCGCCGCCCAGCGTGCGCCGGCACGCGGCCGCCGTCAGCGATCGCGACGCGATATCCGCCTTCGCCGCCGCCAACGCCACACACGCCATCACCACCGCCCCCGCAACCACCACTGCCGCGCCCGAGGACGCTGGCGGCGAGGTGGGCGTGGGAGCGGGGGCGGGAGGGGCGTCGGCGCAAGGCGACGAGGCCCCGCCGCCCCCGCCGGGCTGGACGCTGGTGTACGGCAACCCCGTGCGCCCCTCGGCCCCGCCCCCGTACACGCCGCCGCCCACCGAATTCGTCGACTCGCTGCAAGCCTTCACCGTACCCTCGCAGGTGGGCGCTCATATTTGGTGCGACGTGGAAAGTGTAGTGGACAGAGGCACAGGCACGGTAGAAATACTTAAATGACGGCCACTACGTTAACCGAATTCAGATATAACAACGGGCAAATACAAATAATATTATTTGAAACACACACACATTATATATATATATATATATATATATATATATATATATATATATATGGATTTTCAATATTATCCCGTCCTTCCATTTAATACGTTTTGTGTCGATACATTTTGGTCGATTTCTTTTGTGAGCAATCTAGATGTGCATCTACTACATATTTACAATTTACACAAAGTCATTACATTACGCCTACACGAGGAATATGTATTGTATCAGGGAAAGGTAGGCAGGGAAGTTCCCAATGGAAATAAGTTCAATCAATCTATCAAAAACCCGACAGAAGTTAAATTTATTTTTCATATTGATTCACAACATCGCAATTAACACGAGTATATATGATGGCAACATACGCAGTCATTTATGATTTATTTCCACGTTGAATTGAAATTAAAAGCAAGGTTAGCCAAGCGTTGAGCATTGGGAGCAAAAACATTTCACATAGGTGGGAAAATTCACAAGCGAAAACAAAGTTGTTCATACAACGAGTGTGAAAGATCATACAACTTCAAACACGCAAATGCATTTTGCCCGTTTCTATGTTAATGCAAGAGAATTATTTTTCCGTTTAGTTGCATAGCGTTTCCGTTATTTAGCATTTATGCACGTCTTCCTACTGCAAAACAAGGCATATACATGCGTCTGAATTGTGTCACACTTTTAAAGATGTGCTTGCAAGGTGTTTGAGAATTGAATGAATACTGTTATTTCGGCGTTTAAACAAGTTCTACTCGTACGTTTTGTTCCAACAGTATCCTTATGATCTGTACAGCTAAAAATGTAATCAGTAAGCACTCGTTCACTATAAAAACTTCAGGTTTCCCGATTCCTATTTAATTTGCAGTATACGTTGAAGCATCACCTAATCAGTGGCATTGTTTGAAATCCATAATTTTCCTATGAAAAAGACCGCTATACTTGTCTGAAAAAACATGCTATGATGGAAAGAAAGGAAGTAAATGAGATATATTCATCATCCATTTTTCTCAGTTTAAATTACTGAACATATAGCATTAATACACTGCGTTTAAAACAGTACAAACCTTGAACTTCAATCGAAAGCATTAAACGGTAGCACTTGCTACAATGTCACACCACTGTCACCAATGTCACTGACTGCGAAAAGCAGTCAGTGAGAAATTATCTCTGAAGACAGTGTTCTTTTGCACGATAGCGCAGGTCTTGCTCTCGATAGAATTCCACAGGCATTTCGAGAACTCTCTTTCTCTCTCGGCCGTCGATGGGTCATTATAGCATTGTTCTCAACAGAATGCACTAAAACACAATCAGCACAATGAAAAGCGAAGCTTTTATGAAGCACGCTGTTCTTCGGCTCCGTATTATCTCTATTAATTTGCAAACGTTTCTTGCGTGAAACGGGTGAGTGGGAGGTGATCAATAAGGATGACAGTCGGTGGGTGCTATTATCCTAAAGATCCGGTGGGTGATGGATGGCGCAAGCAGGGAAGTGATGGACGAGGTCGCTGAAAAGGGTAATTCAACTAATGACGCGCCACGTATTCTGCAGGAAAGCACACATGGCCTTGCAGATATCCCAAATTGCTTTGCCTGCAAACTCACTCGTGCGTTAACCCACATTATAGTACCAAACAAGAGAGAATTAAAGGACTAAGCAATAATGGATAATGCGTATTAACGATTACACGAATTTATAGGAAGAGGCGGGCAAAGATGAAGTGCGTTAGGTCTGTACGAAAGCGGGTATTTGGTTTTAAAAACTAGTTTGAAATGTATGTCTGTTTAATAGAATAAGACTTTGCCAGTTTTTCGTGGTTCGTGCCATTCGCGGAAAGTAGATACGATGCGATTCCGACCTTTTTTCGGGGCCGATATTCCAAACCGGATCACAGAGGATTATTTAAAATTGTAGGTGAGTGTAGATGGAAATATATAAACTAGAACTTAACAGGTGGCAAAGTGGATCCTAGTAAGACAGTTACCAAAGGAAGTTTTTTCCTATGACATGGAAAAAGAAAAAGAGATACTTTTACGAAAAGAGTATGGAAGCTAATAAACTAACTCATTATTTATTACATTTTTTCAAGTCCTCAAGTTTGTTTAAAGTTGAAGTTTACGGTTTACTCATAAAGGTAGAACCAGACATATTTTTCATCATTTCCCTGATAAACCTGTCAACACATGCTAAAATATTTTAATTAAATTACATTGACAATGACATTGAACGATTAAAGCTTTTTATTATTATCCTAATGGTCACGCGGTTAGAAACATTAAAAACATCTTCATAAATGCGAAATAAGTGATAGCTATCTCATTCCCACGATGTTTTGTAAATAAAACAAACTATTTCCATGAAAAACTGATTTCACCAACGATTCAGGGGCTCCATGCAATAAACGACGGGAATTGCTTTGTGATTGCCAATTACCCAGATCCAGCCCCCGTTCTTGGGAACGGGTCACCTGAACTAATTGCCTTTGTATTGGGGTATTGGGAAGAGGTAGAGGGTTCGGTTGAGGGGGATTCGTTATTGTTGATTCAATAAAGTAAACACTAACAAGTAATAACATTATCATTATCAAGTCAACGTAAGAGCTCTATTGCCTTTCGGGTTAAAACTTCTTTGGAAAACAAATTAACCCTTCGAAGTTGCCTTCGGGGAGGTAATGAATCGACAGTTGCGTGCTGGTTAATGAACGGTTTTCTGTGCTCTGGCTGTAGCGTACGCTCGTAAGCAGTCAAGACCAAGAAGTCTTTGGCACGAAGACGCCCGAGTCACACCTGAAATTGCAACAAATTGTGCAATTTAACATTGGGTGTCATTCCGGTTAAGCCGAAAGACAAACTTATAAAAAGTACACGTAGGCTTCTGCCGCTCGAGTTCATGTCTTGTAAGCTGTCCGGGTGACGCCGCGTCGTTGGCAGAGAGGCCGACATTTCGCCTGACATATCGCAGGCTTCTTCAGGGTGGTGACACAGTAATGAGTGTTACTGAGTGTTACTTACTGTCGCGATCGTCGCGAAAAACAGGTGTAAACCAAATTTTGCTACGACAACGTAAATTCTTCGGTTGTGAAAGACCCTGTCATATCCGAAGCATACGAGCAAGATGACACGAAGGACGCAAAAGAAGTGTTCCAAAAATACAAAAGTCGTTCTAGAGTATCAAGACTGCAGTAAAATATTTTGAGGCTGTGGACATGGCAGAATCTATGAAAATTATTAATACGAGTAACAATCTACTTACAGCAAACTCTATGAAAACCATTATTTTAAAAGTTAATGAATACATTGAAATTTACTGTATTTGGATGTTTTATTGAACGTCTGTAATAAAATCAATCGAAGAGAAATAAAATTCATTTTCTCATTTTCAGATATAGAGAGAACCTCTGACGCAGTGAAACAAAGATGTTAGTCCCCATAATTTCGCATAACCCAGAGAAGACTATATTTCAATAATGGGAATAACTTCTTAGGAATGAGTGGCGACGAATATGTTGTAATCTATTTGAATAAACTGAGTGAAATTAAAGAACTGGATAGACGTGAAGGGGGCGTGTCCGCTGAAAAGAGCATTCCAACCGCAGGTGGCGTCGTGGCTGCCGGCCGGCGAATGGAACAGCGAGTACCTGGCGCTGCAGACGGCGCCGTGCGGCTGGACGCAACCGGGCAACGGCTACTACAACCCCCTGGGCTCCCTCCCGCTGCCCTGCTGCTACTACTTGCCCTACTGGCCGCCCGCCGCGCCCTTCCAGAGCTGCTTGCTGCTCAGCGACTTCCTACCGCCGCTGGCGGCCGACGGTCAGGATGGCCAAGACTTAAAAAAATACTCAATAAAAACGATTAACTAAAAATTGCTACTGCAAATATTTACCGCGATCATCAAATATTGAACAAATTATGATCGAGAAACACTTTTTGAACTTGCGTGTTTTGAAAACAACTTTCTCATCACCATCTGGCATTTTGCATTTATTATTTATGTTATGAGGTTTAGTCTTCCCTAGTTTGAAACTTGGCTATAAAAATGATCCAAAAATGCTGTGATGTTTTATTAAAATTGACCTATTTGTATTTGAACAATTATAATTCATGTCGTGTAAAATAACTTCATAGATGTCTCAGAAAAACTGTTAAAAAAATTCTAGGGAATATGCAGTAGTCGAAGTTGATATCTTTTTGTCAATATGTGGTGGGGAATTTCATATAACGATGTTACAACACAGTCAAAGTTAATTCTTTAATACGCCTGACACTATTGCACGATGGATTGTCACCAATCACGGGCAAAAGTCACATGTGTAAGTTCGTAACATCAAGTTTCTCACCACATGCCTATTGGCAAAAAGTAATCATCTGCCACCTCTCCAAACCTCGTAGAAGTTTAGAACATTTATTCTGAGACACCACGTAATAAATAAATAAATCCAATTTATAGGCCAAACCGAAGTAAGCCGTTTTCTAATTATAAGTTTGCGTACGCAAATCGCTAGAAATATAAGTTCGATGAGTTGATTAAGAACGTGGGCATGCGCAGGTGACGGCGCGGAGGTGGCGGGCGAGGGCGGCGAGGGCGACGGGATGGCGGAGCTGGGCGCGGCGGGGTTGTTGTTCGGCGGGGACGCCGGCGTGCGGGCGGGCCTGCAGGAGGGTGACGGGAAAGGAGGGGATTCGAGGCGGGTGGGTGGGATGGGATGGGGGTGGGGGGCAAGGCGTGGGCAGGACGGCGACGGGGACGCGCGGGCCGGCGCCGCAGCCTCCGTCAGCTTCCGCATCGCGCACCTCGCCGAGCTGCTGCGCGAGCCCTTCAAGAAGCAGGTGAGCGGCGGACGCGCTGCGATCGACGCGCCCTGGTCGAGTTGAAAGTATACGTGCCCTTTCGCAGTGCACGGAAATAAGGGGTTTGACTAGCACGGCAGGGCGTATAGCAATATATAACTTCTGCGCGTGAGCAAATCCTCAAAAGTGATAACAAAGATACTCGAACTGGGCAGGCGCAGAAAATCGATATCGATGTCGATTGCTGTAACGCTACGTCGTGCTTAATCTCCCAAATATTAAATACTTGGGTACGATACTTGATATTGATACCCAAAACAGTATCTGAACAGCATTTGCTCACTCACTCAAGTGCACTAAATATTCGTTAATTGGCGTCGGTACAATATTTAAAATAAAATGATGTATGTACGTCGTTTGAGAAGAATTTACAATAAATACATAATAAATGAAAGTACATAACATCAAAATTTACATTTTTACACAGCATAGAAATACATTTAAAAGTGCTGTGAGCAGCATTTCTTGTTTCTGTGTCAAGAGTAAAAAACCATAGAAGCCTTAGAATGAGAAGAAAAAACCGTATTAATACCGATTGTAGAATCGAAAATCAAACAATGGGTGTTGTATGTACGGAAAGTTTCTAAGCCTCCCAGGCATCTACAAGAATTGCATTTTTTAAATAAAATTAGACACAGTTCTTGTACGACATTGAATTGTAGTTCCTTTTTGTCTATCCAGAAAAATACATATTTTCATCCAAAAATGTAAGACAATTTACGAATGGTTATTGATTGCTGTTTCAGAGCATGTTAACTGACATGACCTTTAGTCCCGTTAGTGTATTGATTTTTTTATCCTCGGGTGTTCCTTCCCGTAGGTGGTAATACTACCTAAATGATGGCTTTCGGTGCCAGGTAAATGGGGGGGGGGTACCACTCCAGCCCGGACAAGCTCCCACCTGGTGTCCCGACATGTGTAGTAGTGTAGTGCAAGCGAGGGTCAGTGGGAAGAAGGATACAATTGAGAGGAAGGAAAAAAATCACGCCCCGCCTGTGGAACCCTCAATCATATGTAGTGGTACTGTTCACGCATTCGCGTGATGTTGATCATACGAACCACGGAAATCTACCGATCAGAGCAGCCACCCGGTAACATTCTCCTCCACACAGCGCTGTATTCCACTTGGCCGTTATTTCACGATTGCATAATCTGCGCACATTTTCTTGAGCCCTCGCTTTGCTAGTTGCGAGAGGAGTGGAGAGTTTGGTTATTTCGACGAAAGGAACCTTGTATCAATTTTGCAGGTCGTTTTTCGATGCAAAACAGTTTCTGTTTCACTAGATCGAACATTTCTTGTTATCATATTTTGTATTCAACACTCGTTGCTATAATTTGTTTTGAATTCAACAAATATTGGCAAGGGAGTGGAGGTAGATATTATAGAAAACGTGCGCGTATAACAAGAGCCCGGTCGACCTTGCGCGAGCAGAGTCGTGGAGGCGCACCCAATCGCCCGAGCAAGGCCCACACTGGCGCGGCGCGGCGCGTGCGTGTGCGCAGCTGTTCCTGGAGCTGGCGGACGGCGGGCGCGCGCACGCGGAGCGCTTCGAGGTGGTGACGCTGCGCGGGCGGCCCGCGGCCAGCGCCGCGCCGCCCCTGCGCGTCGACTGCACCCTGGCGCACTACCTGGTGCAGGCCGACGTGCTGGACAAGTTCCTGCGCCGCCTGCCCGACACCAAGCAGCACGGCGGGGGCGCGGGCGCGGGAGACCCCGTGCTGGACGGCGGCCCCGACGACGGCCTCCCGCACGGCCTCGCGGACGGCGTCTTGGGCGGCGGTAACTGCCATTGAAACGGAGAGCCCGTTGACGTAAATCAGTAGTCCGTTGACGTAATCGTCACCACTGCAGGTGTCATCCGAGCTCTCGATTCGACGACACCGTTAAGGCCCATTCACAATGGCAAATATCAGCATAACGTACAGACGTAAAATAACGTATAAACGTAAGGATCAGCATAACGTATAGACGTAACATAAGTAATAGACTGAAGTATTCACAATATCTAACATAAATGTAAGCAAAATAAGACTTTCTATTGGCTATGAGACATTCTCGTTTACTATCGGTTGGAGGTGAGAATCGTTTTCGATGTATCGACTGTGTCCGTGGCACATGGGACCTGGCGTTAAGAGGGAGTTTTTGCCACCTCGAACGATAAAGCACTATCGACCTTCTGCGCATGCTTGTGTTCATGTTTGTATTGCGAATGGGCCTTAACAGCTGATCAAACGTCAACAGACTATCTAAATCAATCGAAGTATAGGGAGTGTTTGCACAGCGTTTGCACGGCGTACCGCAATCGACAGCACCGTAGATTTTCTGCGCAGCGCAGAAGTATGTGGTGCGAAACTCGAATTGCGCATGCGCAGATCGATAGTACTGTCGATTGATGTAACACTTCGCCAAGCAAAAGCTCTTGTTAATGAAACGATATCGACAACAAAACAAATTGTACTTTAATCTTAGATATATGATGCGATTTCGACAACAATTCGTATTAAAATACGTACAATACGTATTTTAATTTCGAACATCGATGATCGAAATTAAAATACCGATGTTATTACATAGGCCAAATACCATCGATGTTCATCGAAAGACGAAGAAAATATCACGATGTTAGGAGAATCTCGGTCAAGAAAAAGGATTTTCAATGAAGTAGAAACTGCATTCGTTTGGTTTGAACACAAACAGAAAGTAGTATCATGAGCTATTTATTTAACATTTTAACTTCAACAGAATTGGGAATTTTCCATCCACGAACAAACATTGAAAGCGTAAACAAAGTGAGCACAAAATGCATCGATGTTGTGAAATGAAGAATGTAACTTCTTTAATTTATTATATTTTTTAAATTTAATTTGTTAATATGGTAATATTTTAGTATAAGACTGAACAAAAGCAAATTTCAAGAAATGTTGAAAGATGTTAAAAATAAATATCAGCATCACATACCACTAAACTATGACCCCCCCCTTCCCCTATGTAACGCAGCGTCACGCCGCCTCAACCCCCTCCCCTCCTCTTCAGCGTTATCTATGGACGACCCCTTACTGGTATACATTTCGATATATTTATTTTGACTCAAATAAACTTTCGTTATCAACGTAGAAATACATAAGCTCTAAGCTCCCGACCGGTCTCCCGACATTTGGGCTTGTGTAGTGTGTGTGTAAGGGGAGAGGATATGACCAGGAAGAGGTAGGAAACATCACGCGCAGTCCGTGGCCCGTTTGGTAGGGCACTGCTTCGGCATTCACCATTCCTGGTGTTGACCGGAGAGACCACGGAAAACTACCGATAAGAGCAGCCGGCCGCTAGAATTCTCCTCCTGACAGCGACAGAATTTGACCCAGCTGACAAGCTAGTGTCGAGACCCCTGCCATCGTCGGGACTCGAACCTAAGAACCTCCCGGTCAAACGGAACGCAGTGACATCAGTTGACGCCCTGAGCCATCTCGTCCGCTACGAAACCGGGTTGTTAAAACCTTGCTCCAGGCGGCGTGCCGGCGGACGCGACGGACGATGGCCACTGCGAGTTCCTGTGGTACCAGCAGCACGGCGTGGCG
>BOPP01000022.1:8755802-8854743 GCA_017312745.1 Gryllus bimaculatus
TGCTGCGCTGCCGTAACGGAACATAGCGGGCGGGGCTACTCACGGTTCATCTGGATTTGATTCCACAGTTACTTCAACGAAAAAAATGAAATGTGAATTATGTTTGAAACGACTAACTCAAGAATTGATTTGTTGATTGATTGATTGATTGATGTTTCCGGGCGTGTAAATTGACAAGGTTATCAGTCCCGTAAGTATAGTGCATATTGTTTTCGCGGAAGGTGGAGATGATCTTGCATCGCTGGATGGTGAGAGTTACTTTAACGAAAAAAATTAATGTGAATTATGTATAAAACTGCCAACTCAATAATTGATTGGTTGTTTGATTGATTGATTAATTGATTGGTGTTTCCGGGCATGTAATCTGCTAAGTTCGTAAGTCCCGTAAGTATCGTTTATATTTTTCGCGGGAAGTGAAGATCTTGCATCGCTGGATGACGAGATCCGGCGCTGATCTAAGCGTCGGCTTACGTGGGGTTTTCCCACACTAGGTATCCAGCAGGGTCACGCCTGGTCACCAAAAATGTGTGGTAATGTGACGCGTGTAAGTGTGTGTGTGTGTGTGTGTGTGTGTGTGTGTGTGTAAGTAAGGGGTGAGGATAGTACAAGAAAGAGAAAGGAAAGATCGCTCCCGGTGCGTGGTCTCTTTGTTAGAGTACTGCTCCGGCATTCTCCTGATGTTGATCGAAGAAACAACGGAAAATTACCGATCAAAGCAGCCGGCCGGTAGAATTTTCCTCCAGACAGCGGCCGAATTCGACCCAGCTGACTAGTTAGTGGCGAAAATCCTGCCACCGTCGGGACTCGTACCCCAGGATCTTTCGGTCAGAAGCACTGCAGTGACATTAACTGATGTCCTAAGCCACCTAAGCCGATGACTAACTAAAAAAATGAAACATTATAAAACGACATAAACATTAATATCTTCTGAAAATGTTTTGTCACGAAGTGCAGATGTTTGATCCCAGCAGGATCCGAGTCCAGTATCTTCTCTAACTACAAGAATGTACGAGTTTGAAATTACTATTTTGCACCATCTTTGATTTAAGTGACCAACGCCGGTAGCAGCGAGGCAACTAGAGAATTCTAGTGATTCGGATATAGCGGACTCAATCCCTGGCCTGGTGCCGGAAATTTGCATGATGTGTTCAACATCGCGTGTTCGCGGCGAGTTTGTGGCCCCTTTCGGCATCGAATTCTTATTCGTAAGGAGTGTGGGGTGAGAGATTTCTGTGCGTAGTCGATTGCGTGTTTGATCAGGGAAATTCGAGTTTCGGGATATTGGGGATAGTATTTGCGTTTCGATATAACAAATTTAAGAAATGAGTAATTAAAATATGATCATTCTTCAGAATTTCTTCTTTTAGGCACTTATGAAAACAAGCATCAATCGCCCTTTTAGGACTTTTCAAAGTCTATTAGTTGCTTTCGGTAGATCTAATGGGGAAATTGCTCTGGGTGTAAAATCGTTATAGTCGTATTCTGCCGAAAAAAATGAGTATGTACTCGCTATTAGGTGCTTCATCGAGGTACGTTTAGAAATGTATCGTGTTATGCTTAAAAATGGATTGTTCGTATCGTTCTCACTGAACGAATAATAATAAAAAAAAGTGGAATATAAAGTTACGTTCAAGATCTGGCACACCTGCGCAAAGGCATTCGTCTGGTGAGATTTGTATGATTGTGTGTGAACCCTGCTAACAATGTTTGGTTTATCTCGAGATTTAGTTCAGCAAATGCGCCCGACAACGATTGAGGTCGGGTAAGTGACCCGACGCCTCCACCCTTCAACTAGGTGGAACGACTGCACGAACCACACGACCCGTCCTTTGATCAGTGCCATCTCGTGCATAAAATAGGTTCAATGCCAGTCGAACCTGTTCGGGCAGTCGCATTACACGGATTCGTCGAGCAGGGTCGGACAATAGACCCCGATTTCCGACTACCGAAATTCGAGTGCGAGGATATAACGCATGGGCGTTTCGCGCCCGAGCGAAGCCTATCCGCGTATTCACTTTGGCCAGCAAATTACAACTTTTTATGTATTATTACTTACGAGACAAGTCAATCGAATTTTAATATCCTTTGAGATTAACAATAGATGTTCCCATACCCCGTTATGCATCGTTTATTTCCGCAAAATATCTCAAAATCAAACTTTGAAGAATTTAAATTAATATTCACGTAAGGCTTCTTGTTCTGTTTTGTTCACTGGTAGCCCCAAAAGAAAATTTTAGTTATCATTTTAAGATTTCGACAATTTTAATACTATGGCAACAAACAACAACTATAGTTACTCATAAGAATAAACAACAACAAGGTACATCTAAATTAAATTTTAAAAAACACATTCATCAGGTCATGCACGCTTGTATCATCCAGATAACTAATAAGGGAAGCGACAAGAACTTCAAAATGAAAGGACGTTTAGTAAAATATAGCGTTGATTGTTTCAAGTAACTCACGAACATTTATTAACAACCATTAACATTAGAATTAGACAAGAGGTACGAGGTATTTGTGGGACCGTCGCCAGCGAGAACAGTTCAAATAATAACCATTTTTGTTTTAAGAAAAAGAAGAAAATAAAAATTATGCGGTTAGACATAGGGCCATCCGGACCACAACATCAGATGCCGATAGGATGATTAGATCCGGTCAATCAACGTAAATTAGAAATGTCCTTAATAAATAGCTCCATCAGCAGTGTTCAGTAAACAAAAATATGAAAAAGAAGTGAAAATAAGACTTAGAATTAAAGTGTAGCCTTCAAATTTCTGGAACAGATCGAAGGAAACCCATCAGGGCAACAGACTGCATGAATTCCTATGTAGATCGTATCGCTCAAACGACCTACTTGCAGGATGCTCCAATCCCACACCGTCGGGGCTACATTCGTTAACTGACCATTTATTTGTAAAACATCAAATCAAATTGGTCCTGCGATTGCTATAGATAAACGATTACATGCCACACGTTCGATATGTAGGTCGCCAGTCTGACCCTTGGGAGTTCCCGTGACAAACGAGACCCGCCCGTGTGCGGCTTGGGTAGCGCCACCCCTACGTCTAGCTAGCGACGTTCAGCGACGAATGGTCGCGGGGCGGAGCCGTCACTGGCAGACCGGCCATTGGCCGCAAGCGCCATCGCGTCGCCACGCAACCACCGCCCCCACCCCTGACACGGCAGTCGCCAAGTTCCCGCCTCCATCCCCGCTCCCGGCTAGTACCCGCAACTGCCAAAGCTATCGCCAGCGCTACTGCCGTCGCCAACGTCAACACAATCACCACCACCACTGCCGCCACCGCCATTACTGCCTCTTCTCCCACTGCCACCGCCTTTGTTCCCATCCATGCCGCCCCTGTGCGGCCTTTTTCTTAACCCCCCCCCCCCTCAACAGAACGCCTGCGGGACGGGAATTTATTTTATAAATTGGATACACAGCCTTGCGGCTTAACTAGCTAGAGGGGAACGTTTGTTAATAACTTAAAGTATCCTAATCTAATTGAACAAATATTATAAAACGTACAGTACTTAGTTTGAATAAAAATATGTTTCCCTTAATATTAAGTACAGTTATTTTCTGTTGTTTTTTTGTTTAATTGTATTTTTCGTTAATACTTCAATTATATTTTACTTAAATTATATACATAACTAGTGGGCGAATTCTATTGAAATATCTTTTTTTTTTCACTTTAGAACAATGTCTTTTAGTATAGACTATTTTATGTCATTACAAAAGGAAATTACCAATTTTTATACGACTTTTTTTCATTTTTCTTCAATATAAGTCATTTTTTACCCTTTCTGTAATTTTTAGAGCATATTTCACTGATTTCATCCATTCTAATACAATTTCAAATGTAATTGCTTTAAATAGAATTTACGAAATTCAACATATGATCTCCAGAGAATTCCTGAGTGGCCTATTTCATTTCTTCGCTCAGTAATTGTAATGTAATGTTATGTTATGTTACGTTATGAGTATGTAATCTAAAGTTCCTGTGACACCTATCAGCACCCTATTCGGCTCGGCCGATTTCGCGTTAACTAAAGAGAGACATTTTCTAGAAAAGCACAGTCAAAACCAAACATTTGCAAGCAGACGTCACATGAAAGAAAAGAAAGAAGGCTCAATAACATATCCAACAGCTTGTTGGTTGGTCATCTGAACGGTTTTTTGGTTAAAAGAACAACAAAAAAACGTTCTTTTTCTTGGCAATTTTAAAAGATCATTTTTATTGATCATTTTTGGTGATGTTTAATGTCATTCAAATCCCCCCTCCTGTGTATAACCATTGGTTCAACCCGTCCCCCCTTAGCACAGCGCCGCCCCGCGCTGGCCGCGCGCCCGCGTCGCCCGGCGTCGCGCCAACCGACCGCTCGATGCTGCTGCCTCCGCGAGCGCGAGCGCGCGCGGCCCCGGAGTCGTCTGAGCGTCGCGTCGCGTCGATTGCGAGTCGCGGAAAAGACGTGGGAGAGTCATGACCTCGAGGGTTAAAGACGACGCTGCTCTTACGCACGACTGCCTCCCGAGTTCAGCGCAGTCTCTCTATTCCACGCTCGACCCGCCACACGCTGGGAAGTGCCAGGTGGATCCCCTTGAAGAGAGATTCGGGGAAGGGGAGATCCATACACGAGATTGAAGATTCAAATTCTACGTCTCGGACGGGAAGGGGATTGATTTCCTGTTCTCGTCACACAGACGATCAGAAAACCACTTAAAAACTAATAGTAGCTCGGTGATAATATTTATTTTCATGTGGGGTGGAATTCTCTTACACTAAAGACAATCAAATCAATTCGTATATAAAACATATTTTATTGCACTAATCACAATATTTCGCGACCCAATTGGCCGTTTAATATGGTGTTCTTTGATTCAATCAGTTTTAAACAATTACAATTTTTTCTTTGATCGTAAAGTTTAAAATTTGGAGTAGCATTATAAACAAATCAAGAAATTAAAATAGAATTACAATTAAAAATTTTAAATACAGTATCAAAGAGCAACAAAGAACAGTGATTGCAACTAAACATGTAATGGTATAAATTTTTTTAGTATAAAAGTAAGAAGCCCAAGTCTTACACACTGTCTCTGAGACAAAAAAGAAAACCATACTAACAAGCACTCTTAGAAAACCCAACACCTATAAAACAAAATCAATTAAAAAGGTTGGAATACACTCCCAACGAACCATTTTTGAATCGACCATCAGCATCGACGTCAGAAAGCCAAATCATAAAAAATTTAAGATGTTCCCTTTTTGTCCTTTATTTATCCTTTCATATACGTGTACGAGTTAGTTCCCATTAATTTTGTATGAGTGGACTGTCAAATGTTTGTGGGTGGATCATATACTTTGGTTAATTGCAAAGGTAGGTAAATGAAAAAATATGAAAAAATAATATGTTTGCTTGGATGCTCCTACCTTTTGTGCCGTAGATTCAATAGACCCAATTTTCAAAATCATTAGCAGCTTATCGTTACAGTAAAACGTTCTAGTCAGAAAAGATAAAAAGGAAGAGACAAGAACTATTGCCGGAGATAAAGCTGCCCCATATATTCCAGCGTTATCGTTAGAAGAACAGTCAACAATGAAACATTCCCATATGCCGCCTATAACTAGGCAGATCACGCGATTTCTATTAGGTTTTGTTCGCAAATGATCCCTTGTCACTTTGCGTGATAAATGCCTTTTGCAGGGCTATAATTAACTTTTTCAGACACATCGTCGAGTATTAATCGAACTATTCATGAGCTACTAAGCACTACTATGACGAAGATATTTCGAACATGCAATACATCAGTGGTGCCCTACTTTACCCACAAAAATGACAAGAGAAATTCTAGTTCAAAGAGAAATCAAAAATGTATGAGAAACTATTTCATCAAGTGAAGATTCACTCGCCTTGTTGGCTGTATACATACAATACGTATGTTCTCCCTGCATCTCAGAAACTTCGTTTCTTGAATGCAAACACTATTCTTTTAGCGGGTAGGCGGAACAGCAGGCCCTATGGCCTGAGCCTCGCCATTAATAAAGACATTTATTATTATTATTATTATTATTATTATTATTATTATTATTATTATTATTGTTATTATTATTCGACGAAAAAGTCCGTGTTCACACGGAGCTTCATGAAGAGATGTTAAAGAGAGAAAGAATCGGGAAAGAAACTATGTGTAGAGCTCGAGAAAATTGTTGCCTTTTGAGCGGTTATGCGAGTGAATTTCGTCAATATAAAGATACCGAACTGTTAACTTTTAAACTTCTGAAACTACTGGATTCTCTTACAGCATTGAATTTCAGTATCTTGTTTGTTTACGGACTCTATCGAACGAGTTTAGAGCGTTGAGTGTTTACCATCACTGTAAGTTCCGAGATAATCTGAGTTCTAGCGATAGGAGTTCCGGGTAAAGAGATACCGTAATGTGTTTCCAGCGATTTCTTCTTTCAGAGAAATCGCTGAGGAAGTGACTTAATTGGGAAGAGCTATTTTCCAGGCGCGCACTCATTCACGAGTCGTATCGGAAACCGTCCGGGAAACTGCATTTATTCGTCTATTCATTGATTTATTCACGTACGTTATTCTTGTATTTCGACAGGCGAATAAATCTCTTCTATAATAACACAAAAATGTTTTGAATTGGTTACATTTATCTGGAAAAGAATGAAGAATGTAGAATTTAAAAAAGAACTGAAGATTTGCTGATATTGTTATCTATCGCCATAAATTATCGGCGGTTATAATTCATTGCTAAATATATTTCTGAATTATATTCAATAATAGCGTTGAATGCATTATAATACTAGAGATCATCCAATGCAAATGAAACATTTTGAACAAGACAGATTCAAGAAAAAAAACAGAAAATTATTGTGATTTTATTACTCGACAATTTAGAGGTAATTTGTCTGACACAAAGGCCAAGAAAAGTTTAAAAGAGGTAATTAAAGAGAAGCAGAAGTGGAGATTTAACATGAAGTGGAAGTCCAATAGTAGAGAAAAAAGTGACAATACAATTAGCAGCAACAGGACGAGTCGGAAGCAACCAGTGAACATCTTATATGAGAGTTAATTCTGTGGGTCACCGATTACGAAACGGGGATGAGAAACGAGAAGAGAGCATGAATGCTGATGACGAAGAACAAATTACATAGAGAAGCAAAAGAAGTGCAAAAGTGAGATAAAATGTTCAGAGCAGACACAAAACCTATCGATATTTCAGTAATACACGCGGGAACTGATGATTCATGTTATTAGTTTCTTTTGTGCACGAGTGTACAAAAGTACGGTGTAAGAGTGTGTGTATACATGAGTTACTTAAGACGCCGGCGCGACAATCAAACATAACGTTCGTAACTTTCCTTCAACGTTGAAAGAACTTGATTTGAAGACAAGCGACATACAGTAAACATAATGAAGAAAATAAATATAATTTTAGAGAATAAAAGATAAGAAAGAATGATGTGGCCAAGCGAGAATATTCTAAAAAGTGGTGGTACGACAGAAGTAGCGTGGTTTACGGTAATGGTGGTGGTGATGATGTGGAGGATGACGTTGTCATTCCCGGTTAACTCAGCCATCCCCGTCATCTCAGCCATCCCCGCCATCCCCGCCATCTCAGACATCCCCGCCATCTCAGACATCCCCGCCATCTCAGACATCCCCGCCATCTCAGACATCCCCGCCATCACACTCATCCCCGCCATCACACTCATCCGCGCCATCACTGCCCCACCCTGTACCAAAACCATCGCCGCGCAATGCGACCAGTGCCGTAATCATTACCCTTCAGGCGATGGCACCCACAAATGCGGGGTAGGTAATTGCAATGACGACGGTGTCTGTTGTGTTAGCTACGGTGCGAACGGCGATGGAGGCCGTGGCTTCGGAGGCGGCATCGGCCACAGGAGCGTGACGCAGCGGCGCGCACCGTCGCCCGCAGGCCCCTCCGAATCGCGCGCCGCCGCAACCGCCGCCACCGTTGCCGCCGCCGCCGCCACCTCCGCAGATTGCGCACCGTTAGAGCGCGGCGCCGCCGCCGCGGGCAGACGTGGGAAACGGCGCGGAGCGGAACGGCGCGGAGCGGAGCGGAGCGCAGCGCGCGCGGAGCACAACGCGCATGCGCTGCGCCACCGCCACCGCCTCCGACGCCGTCACACTCGCAGGCCATCACGCCTCCCCGCCGCATATCCGCCAGCACATCTCCTACACTCGTCGCGATGCATCTCGACGTCCGCCTCTGCCACGTGTCATGACTCCACAACACTTACGGTACTGATTTGCGTATGCTCATGCACACGTTTCTAGTCACGGGATCGGCGTGTTCGCCGCTGCAACTTCACCACGAGGGCCGCTGTTTTAAAAGTAAACGAGTTTCTATTACACACATTAAAAATGTTTTCATATGTATTCGAAGCAGAAAAATCCTTAAATCGAAGCGTGCTCCTTCTGAATTTTGCAAGAAAGGTTTATACAGGAAATTAAATATTGTTCATTTTATTTGCATATTAAAGCTCATATTTCAGAATTTTTAAGTCATAAATGCATACTTCAGCATATTTCAAGACTGAGCATAAAAATACTCTCCCTACTCATCACTATCATTCGCCATGCCACCGACATATTGCCTTTTCGGACTTTGATCCATCAGGCAACCGGTAGAGTGGCACAGATTCAGGCCTACCTGTTCAAGCACAACGTCATTGAGTGAGAATATTCCTTCCCACCGATTGTATACGACACATGAGTTTCCTACAAAGGACAGGGAAATCTTCCAGACCTGACGAGCTTCTCCATCTTCACCGGGCGATTTAGAAATCCAGTGGAATGTATGGTTGAGGTGTGGAGTTTTATTATGTAGACATACTCATTCAAAGACGAACATTTGCTCGTGTGTACATACAAAAATTAATACCTCACATTGATTCCGTATTGTAATAGTGTGCATCGGATTCAGCTTTGCCGAATTCAAAATATCACAGAGTGCAAGCAACAGGATGAAGTTCTAACACAAACGTAGTTGCCGTAACAAGCCTTACAAGCGTGGAGATGACATGTTTGTGATATTCATTCACATGACGTTGCCACAAACTGAATGAGAACAGCAAATGCGAACTACTACTATCGTGCCTTGCCTGCGCAAGATGTTTTGAGACCCGAGCTCCCGAGACCGGCAAATGTGACTCAACTGATATGTAGTTTTCTGTGGTTTTTCAGATCAACACCAGGAGAATGCCGGAGCAGTACTACACTAAACAAAGGGCCACGGACCGTGCGCGATCTTTCCTTGTCCTTTTCTCACACCTTACTTATACACACAATCACATGAACTACACTACCAAACATGTCGGTAGAGCAGCCGTGAGCTTAGAGCTTGTACCGGCTGGGGCGGTGCCACGCTCGTGGGAGATACTTGGCTAGGGAATATCCCCGCAAGCCGATGGATATCGGCGCCGGACCTCGCCATGCAGCGGAGGGAAGGATCACAGTCTTCAGTTGCAAAAAACATGTACTGCACTTATGGGACTAATGGCCTTGGCAGTTGACGCGTCCGCAATCACTAATACAACAATGACTCACTCGAACTCTCTCCTAAGACCTAGGCATCCAACGCTACCCAAGGCAGGCATACGTAGCTCTGGCGAGTTGGCGCAAATCGGTTGTCTCTGCTATTGGAATGCTAATTATGTGAGTAATTCTAATTGTGAACCTGAAACCAATAGCTTTTGCTCCGTCTGTACGAGTGTGAGGCAGCGCCGTACCTGACGCCTGGTAATATCTGTTTATTACGGTATACTTTAAAATATAACTACGGTTCTGAGAGTGGGGAATATAATATTCGACGTTTTGCCTTTTCAAATACATAATACGAGGCTTTCGGCCTCTGCGGTCTGTGACGTAGGTCGAGGCAGTGGGTTGTTTGGCGGCCTCGGTAACTCAGGAAGCCGCGGAGAGAGAACGGCGCTGCGCCGCCGTCGCCGCCGGCCACGCAGGAAGCGCGAGGCGAAGGCGGACTGACCGCGCACGCGCAGTCGCTTCCCGCCAATTACGGGAATTAAGCCCCGGCAGAGGTAGCAGCAGTGTGCCGAAAGCAGCGGAAAAAAAAAAAGAAATGAAGGAAGAAGAAAGTAGGGGAAAATGTACCAGAATATATAAGGAAAATCAAATAGACAATAAGTAAAAAACAAGAAAGAAAATCAAAAATGAGAAAAAAGAGGAAAATGGTGAACTCAAAATAATAAGCAGACAAAACGGGAGCTAATACAATGTTCATGAGGTGTATGTATTAATCATAATGGCTTGTAAAATAACTGTCAGCTGATGGAAAGAAGGGAGTTTTTTTTTTCAGGGCTTAATCCAGCCGACAGCTGGTTACACTCTTAAGTCCCCATTCGACCGATCACTAGACACCAACACACTTGCGGGTTTCTCTGATCTGGGTTCAGTAGAACGCGAGGCCCTCCGCGACAACACATATGTGAGAGACAAGCGACAAACAACTACTCTCAAGGCGGCACTCGAACCCGCGACCCTTCGGATGGAGCTAAGTCGGCACACGCTCTAAGCCACCTCGGCCATCCAGGTCGGCAAGATAGAGATAAATACGTAATAAAACTGTATTTTTAATAAAAAGTGTTTTTTTTTCAAAAAATGGAATGTCACGTTTAATAAATTATTCATTTTGCGTCCAAATAAGACACAACTGGCATCGCTCCGTTTTAATATAAAAGTAAAACATAAGTGCGAAGGTTAGAACATTATGATTGCAAAATCCGTCTAAATGACATATTGTGCATTTTTAATTATATATACAGAACACTTTAAAGACCATTTCTCCAACCGCGACGAAACATTTGCTTCGAAGTTCCACCGGTGGTGCGTTTGGCCCCACTGTGCGTTGGCGTTGGCGGCGCGGCGGTGGCATCGCTCCAGCGGCCGCTGGTCGCTGAACCCTCTCCTCCTCCTCCTCCTCCTCCTCCAACGGCGGCGCCGGTGCGCGCCACGGGAGAGCCCCGGAGGAAGCGGCGGCGGCGACTCGCAGGACGCGGCGCCGCCGGCCGACACGGCAACGCTCACGCGAATATGCCATCGGTATACGCGCTCTAATTGGGTTACGTAGGAACGTTCCCACTGGGGGATACAACGGGGCTAATTCCATGAACTGCGAAACGAGATCAGCCTGCGCGCGCCCGCGTGCGCGCTGGGCACGGGCGAGACGCCTCCCTCTGCGGTGGAAGCGCGTTCTGGAGCAGCGGCTGCTTATGCCGAATGTGCGTTGGATTATTTAAGGGTTAATAATAAAGGCTTCGGCGCGCGTTGGAATTGCGTTGTGAATGAGGTTCTGAAAATTTGCGTCCAATTTAAATTGCTTGATTGTTACCGTTTCCGGGGGTGTTAATTGCTAAGGGCAACATTCCCGTAAGTGTAGTGCATAACCTTTGCGTCTGACTTTGATTGTTAGTGATGACATGCGCGTTAACGTTCTAGGTCCTTAGTTCTGTAAGTGTACTGCATGTTTATTTTCCACTGGAGGTGACGGTGATCTCCTGCTGGATTGTGAGATCTGGCGCCGAACTACCTGTCGGCTAAATGAAGTCGTAGGCTTCCGCGGCCAGAGTTGATCTTGGCTGTCCGGGTGACGCCGCGTCGACGTCAGGGCTACCAGCCCTGAGGAAGACCACGACAAGATGGTCAAAACGTCGGCAACACAGCCATCAACGCGGCGTCACCCGGGCAGACAAGATCATGTACCTGTCGGCTAGCTTTTCCCTGGCTGGCTAGGTTTTCCCCAGCCAGGTATCTCGCACCACCGTAGCGCCGGGACAATCTCTAAGCTCCCGACTGGTTATCCGACATGGTGTAGTGCATGTAAGTGTCAGAGGATGTAAATAAGGAGGGAGGGGAGAAAAAGGAAGAGAAAGGAAAGATCGTGCGCGCTTCGTGGCCCGTTTGTTGGGGTACTGTTCCGGCATTTGCCTGACGTTTATCGGAGAAAACCCGGAAAACTACCAATCAGGGCAGCTGGTAGCTAGAATTCTTCTCCAGACAGCGTTCCATTTAGAGATTACGAAAATACTATTTGGAGTTACAACCAGACGTAAATTGATTATATCAATATATACTTTACATGCAGACAGTTCATTATTCACGATTTCTTTTTCATCCCAGCGAATAGCAACACACAAGACATTCCATCCATCAATCGAAACAATCTCCTTTCTCAAAACCTCAAAGAATGTCAGAAAGCTCTCTGAAACTGACAGCAAATGAAATGGTAAAGTATGCTGGGAAGTACACATACACATATACACACGTATAACTCTTCTTAGATGAAAGGAACCCCGTTAACGAGTCATGACGTCAAATGGGTCAAAAAGGGGATAACTATTTGCACTGGTGATGATCTCTAAGTTTTAATTAAAGAGTAATTACATTGTTTCCCCTATTGAAATATTACAGCGCTTGACAGCTCAATGCTATGTGTCAGAATGACAATTCGCATTCCACTACAACTGCTATATATTTGCAAGTAATCATTCGACAAAACTCATCGGCCGCAAGGTTTGTATAGCCCAGCGTCTACATATGCACTGCACAAGAGAAGTGCAACTCTCTACAAGCAAGCGCAATCTTCTAACACGAGTTGCTCAAAAGATGTGCCCCAAAGTAACTTCTAAGGGTTAGATGCCGTAGAATTTCTTTAGTACCAGGGGAAAAAGTTTCTCGAAAGGAACTGAGGAATTCAACGCAGGCACGTTTCTGCAATTGACTTTAACGCCACGATTTGTAGGTAACCTCAATATGTCTGGACAAAGAGATCATTACAAGTTTCTAGACGTCACTCTCTCAGAGCAGCTAAACTAGTTTTCGCTTCTCAATTTTTCTTTTCGACGAAACGTAGTAAGGAAGTACGGAATCCCACGTCCAACCAAGAGAACGCGCAGCGAGTCTCAAAAGAAGCTCACTACAACTGTCGCATCCGCTACTCCCACATTCTTCTTGATATCATTTCCTCCGCCCTCATTATTGCTGTAACCACAACCGCCGTGATCACGGCTCTTCCCACCACGCCTCTTCCTCTATCTTTACTCCAACTACTGCTGCTGCTATATCCTCGCCTTTCATATTGCTAATGGCATTGCCACACCCACCTCAATCAGGAACTGTGCCCTCCGCCCAACCCGTTTCAGTCATTTATACAATCAATCGCATTTACTCTTTGGCACTGCTGTTGCTGCTCTCGTGGCCCGCCTCTGAGACTAGGGTATGATTACTCTCAGCCCTATTATTATTGTCGTTGCTCTTGGCATAGTCACTCAACTCGCACCATTGACGCACGCTTAACTCAATACAGCAAGTAATCCTGCCACAGATCACCTACTCGTAAAAATTCACCAGCGTCGACAGCATCATCTACAGCACTTCCCATTAACCTCCGAAAACATCCGGACCAAACTCCCATTTTCTGCGTTCAGTAAGGAAAATAAATATTTGCTCGAAAACGATATTCGCACATAAAATACGTTTTTTCTACTATCATTGAATGGTTCTCTTATTAGATGGTTGCATCTCTTTGCAAAATGATACAACAATGTTACAACTTCAGTCTAGTACAGAGTTTTTATCATTCACAGGGAAGTTTACACTTACATCAATCATTGGTCCGCGTTCGTTTCGTTGAAATGGTTGTATTACGGGGTCCAGACCATCCGTAATGGGGTGAATGTAAACCGCACTTGTCTACCAATGCTACCAAACTTCACAAGAAAATGGAAGTTCTGATGCTACCAATGAGGACTGTATCAATTATTAAGCAGATAACAAATAATAACAGATACTAAACATTGAATATATTTCTTTAATAAATCGAATCCAAACTTAAATCTTGTACTAATTTAAAGTTTGCTAGTAATTATGTTTGACCATTACCACATGGAACATCTGGCTGTCCACTAGGTGGCGTTGGTTGAATATTGAATGCCAGCTACCAGGAAACCGTACATCTAAAAGTTTAACTTAAAATAGCTATAGCCAAAGAAAGAGTACAGTTTGAAACTCGATGTAATGGGTATTAATACACTCGTATGAATTTGGAGATAGTCGCTCCTTCCTCCCATCATAATATTACTTCATACTTGTGTATTAATACTCAGGGACGTCCCAAAAAAAGCAATGGCCTGGGGCAGTGTGTAAAAGGGGACCCCTTATTTCAAACAAAAAACCCTTCTCCAGTTCATTAACAGAATTCATTTCTCCGTGCATCAGAAATTGCAAATGCGCAAATGCAAGTGCAAATTATATCGTTTAATTTGGATTAGAGATAAATATATTTTGATTTCTTTTGAAGTAAAAAATATTCGGGGACCTAATTAAGTCGGGGTCTGATGCAAGTTGTCTCATCTCCCCCCTCCTTCTGAACGCCCTTGTTAACACTCATCATTACATTATCGTTTCATACTTTACTATATTAATCGACATATAGGCACTATTACATGCATACAACACTTATTTGAATGCCGTAGCTAATATGATTTCATTTATAACGACAAACATGAAACAACATGTGGAAAAACCGCGATTCCTCCTCGCCAGTTTCACCGTCGGCAGAGCGAACCGTACAGCTGCCGCGCCGGCCGCCTCTTCGGGGAAGCCACGTCTTCTCGCTCTTCCTCCTCCCTTCCCCCTTCGCCTTCCGCCTTCCCGCACGAAGCAGCCCCGCGAGCGGACGTCGCGCCGCCTGCCTGCCTCGCAACCACAACCAGCGGCCGCCACACAGGGCGCATTGCAAATCACGCGGATGATAATAACAATAATACTTATACCAATAATAACGATAGTGACTTATTATTATCAGCACTATTCAAATATTATGACAATACATTAATAAATATATTATAATATTTACCATTATAATACGGCTTTATAAAGAAGATTTTGAATATTTAGATCTTGAAATGTTAATATACAACACGTTAATGAATGTTCATTGTTTTGTGAAAACTACAAGGGGTACTAGGAGTACTAGGAGTAAACTAGTAGGTACTACACTACTAGGAGTAAATACTACACTACTAGGAGTAGGTACTACACTACTAGGAGTAGGTACTACACTACTAGGAGTAGGTACTACACTACTAGGAGTAAATAACACTACTAGGAGTAAATAACACTACTAGGGGTAAATATCACTACTAGGGGTAAATATCACTACTAGGGGTAAATATCACTACTAGGGGAAAATATCACTACTAGGGGAAAATAACACTACTAAGGGGAAATAACACTAAAAGTGGAAATAACGCTACTAGGGGTAAATAACGCTATTAGGGGTAAAGGACGCTACTAGGGGTAAAGGACGCTACTAGGTGTGAAGAACACTTTACGTCTAAACGCATCAATGCTTTGGGTCCACTGCGCCCTAACCGTGCCCGCCGCCCAGGCGCCGCCTAATAGCGCGAGGCAGGCAGCTGGTCGGCGCAGCCCCGCTCCGCGCCGCGCCGCGGGCCCTGTGAGCTCCCGGATTCCTCGCGCGCGCCGCGTCTCTCTCCTCTCGCTGCTTCGACCGGCTGAGTTACCTTCCAGGATGTTGTCTCTAGAGCTCTCTCACCCGGAAACTCTACTGCTCAATTCTCGACGGGTGGGGGGGATTTTTCGATATTAGCAAGATAGCTATGTCGAATTCAGCCACTGCTTAGAGGAGATTGCTAGCGGCCGGCTGCTCTGATCGGTAGTTTTCCATGGGTTCTCCGATCCCTTCCAAAAGGCTGCCTTAACAATCGGCCACGGGGACGACGTTACCTGATCTTGCCCTCCTCATCCTTCTCCCCTGTTCTCTCCTCACTCTTACATGTACCTCACTACTACACGCCGAGAGCTCAGACCTTAGAGCTTCATGGCTAGGGCAATGCCCCACTGGGGGGGATTCGTGGCGGGGAACCCCGCAAGCTGTCATGTAGGTCGTGACGCGCTGGGTCTCGTGCTCCAGCGGGCTCCGGCTATAACATGCACTACACTTATCGGATAAATTACCAATGCAGTTGACGCGCCGGGAAACTTCGTTCAGACAATGATTCTGCAGGTCCGTATCTGTGCATTTCAACAACTTCACAAAGCATTTGCCTTTAGTTACTGGGTCCACACAAGCCCTGAATAACCGAGATGTGTAGCCCATGCGGATACAACAATCTCCTTGGGTAAACCTGACAGTTATTTTTTACTATCTTTAATTCAAGAGTTTATTTCGTAAGTGACACATATCTATGAAATACAGTTTTCAGGAAGAGAAATTATTCAGCATTTTAGTTCAAGATAAGACTCAACTGTTTTGGAATACCTCCATTAAAATATGAAGCGCAATTCTGAAAACAATAATAGACCGCGTGATGAAGACGCGTCTTAAAAAACATAAATACACGAAACTAGAAAACAAATGGAAATGTAGGTACGCCACTTTAGGAATAAGCTCTTCAATTTTTGTAAATACCCACATATTCCATCGAAGATAATATGCATTAATAATTGTATTATTTTAGAATAATCAATAAGTCGCCGATCTGTATGGCGCTGGTTACGAAGAGTGCGTTCCGACTTGGTGCCTCAGTCCCAAGCATTGCGGTTTCGAATCCCGCCTTGGGCAAGGGGATTTTCCTTTGTCTTTCGAGAGCGTAGTTGGGAAAGACCTCGTGCTATGCTGACCCCACATTCAAGAAGACTACAAGTGTTCTAGTGTCTCGTGTGTGGTGTTTGGTTCAAGGTACAGTCGAAAGAGTGTGTAATACGCCTGAAAAAGAAAGAGCTTGGGAATGATCGTGTAACAGGCGTCAGGTGAAACGAGACTTAAGAAACAAGGACAAAATTAATAATAGTTATTTATAATACAAGTTGTACTAATTATATTTAATTCATATCATGCTGTACAAATGTTCAAAATTTTAATTTAATGAATTACAAAAAAATAAGAAATCAATATTTTATCACCAAATTGCCTGGAATATTTGCTAGTAACTCGCAATTGTGTATCTACATTATCTCCAAATCTTGGAAAGTTGCTCACGGTTGCATAATATTCATTAATGTGTTAATCCAACTAGTTGAAGCGCTCACAAAATATTTAAGAACGGCCTTTTGTCGTTCTTTCAATATTAGAATGTTCGTCCTGTGAATTTAAATTACACATTTTAGTTATTTCTAGTCGTGAGTACAACTGTGTGTTATCCGTATTTGTTTCTTGCCATCTACACAGCTGCGATTCCCATCCTACTAGCTTTTATGACGCACATTACACGTTTAGTCATGTCCGTCAATCTGCCGAGTTTAAATTTTAAAAGAAGAGTATTTAAACAAAATTAAGCCTCAGCCAACCAGGACCACGATGATGGGTCATCAGTATTTCAAGGACCATTGCCTTCGCATGACGGGACGGAGACGACATTGTGTTGACCAGCAACACTGAAATACCGAATGACGTAAGATAACCAACACATCTCCTATTCGAGTCCACCACAAAAGAGTTCTTCATGCACACGCAAGCGGGTCTACCAACCTGAAGCACTAGCAGAAGTCGAAACGGAGGAGTCGAACTGTTTAAGTTCCAGACAGTCAAGAGGTTTGCGTAGGTACGTACGTCACAGCACTAAGCTACACACCCACTTACCCATTTGGACCCCTCGGAACAATGCATGAAAGGGGCACAATTCGAATCTCCCGTAAGTGCACAGTGACCAGACGAGATAGACATTGCAGTGAAAAAGGAAAATAAACCTAGTCACATAATGAGATATTGGTTCGAGATGAAAGTAAAGCAGAGATGGTTTTATCAGCCCTCCTAACATGAAACAGCAAACAGTGACTCAGGTAATATATCGATAGTTTAGTGCTCTCATAATGTATGTCCAGAATTCCTTGTTTCAAGAGACATGAGCTTGAAAATTTGTAAAGGTGCAGTTACTTATAGAACTGCGTGTGCTTTCTGGAGAAAAGCATGATTCCTCTTACACGGACATATCTTTGTACACTAGGTAGATACGAATGAAAGGTCTTCAAAAAGTATATTAACTAAAAAATGACTATGAATGGACAAACAAAGTATTTCCATTAGGTCAAGGATGTAAGGAAATGCATAGCGGTCGATCCACGGGGAATTTGTGGTGCAAAAAGCGGGTTAGCAATAGGGTTTCTTGGAGTACTCTCGCTTCTCTGCCTCTCATTTCACCACACATCATTAATCATTTTATTAAGTTAAGGGGTTCTGGGATGCCAATGCATATTGAGGATCAAGAGATATTGAAAATGGATTTGAGAAACGGTAATATTGGTTAACGACAACAATAACAACTGAGAATATTATAATTAGTCAAATGTGATAAGCACGTAATAAAGGATAAAACAGAAAAGACTAAAGCACGATTCAAATTACCTTTGCGAGTAAATCTCCCGATGATCATTTTGCAGAACATTAAAACAACAACGATCCAATACAATTCCAACACTAGCATAGTTAGCAAAACCACTTGCTCCTCCGATTGAAATGCTGTAGATCACGTGCGTGCAGTCCGTAAGAAATTGTCACAGTCACTGGTCAGAATCGAAGCGGACACTATGTCGTGCGGTGAATGAATGCGCGAAAGCCACTCTGTTCCAATAACGCCTCCACATGTAATATTCCCATCTGCCTCTCTCCCCGCTCTACCCTCAGCCGCGGACGCCCACAGGGGTGGAGTCGGCAGCGATCTTGACGCTTCGAGACTCTCGAACATCTTGAGCGTGGGAGAAAGGCACACCCAACACTCTCACTGCTCGCCCGCCTCTAAACGCCTGGAACGCACTTTAACGAGGGAAAACTGTGGCCGAGAAAGCGCATTTTCCTTTCATGATTTTCATTTGCAAGCACCATCACGAGGGGTTTCGCTTAAGAGGACGTTTGTAAATACACGAAACCGACCTCAAAGAAAGCTGTCCGTTTATGAAATGAACCCTACGTTAATTGGGAATGTAGAGAATAGTAGACAATGATGAAGTCAATGCTACTCTTTCAGAAATAGACTATATGTGGCTAGTGTTATGTAATAATATTAGCTACTGAAGGTTTTCATTGCGAATTATTTTCCCTCTCTAATACGATTAAATTTGTTAGTAGCATTTTTTGTTTAAGTTAAGTGGCATATATACAGCAATTAATAGGTTGTCTCAAAATAATTAAATACGTTCAAGAAAAACGTTTATTGTCTATAACGATTACTCAGAAGATGAACAATTTTAGGTTTTGCAATACGCTTCTCTTATTATCATCATTAAGTCGAATAATATAGTTTAGATTCTCATGGCATGTATATGATTTTTTAATGCATTGCACTTAAACAGTTGCACATAAACAGTTCGACTCAGTCGTAGAACAGCACATACAAAACACGCCAATAATGTCTTTTAGTACCTAACTTAAGGAACTACAGAGCAAGTTTCTGCGAACCTGCCGCTCTGTTGCTCCTGAAAAGCGTGTATCGTGCTCACGAGGCATCCCTTACGTAAAGAAGAGACCAGGAAGACGCGAAATGGGAACGGCTCTAGACCGGACCACCGTCACGCGACGCCCGAGGCGCCGCCGCCCGCCGGGGGTTCGGGGCTCTGCTGGCGCTACCCATTCTTCCACCCACCCACAGCCAACACCGCCAGCAATACCACGACTGCCTCCAAGACCGCCACTGTACGAAGCCACCACATCACTAGCACAACACGAATACACCGAGCAGACAACACCACCACCATCACTATCACCATCCCCCCCCACCACCACCACCATCCCCCACCACCATCACCACCACACCAACACCATCACCACCACACTAACACCATCACAATCACCATCACCATCCACCCTAACACCAGCACTGCCCCGCTTCCAGATTTTCTGTAAATGCTCGCAGCGTCTGTGGGGGAGGGGTCGAGACTGGTCCCGTGCACATTAAATCCCTTTGGAAGGAGCCTTCCGACTACTGAAGACCAATTACATTGAGAAAGAAAGGCTTCCCACTGCAATTAAGGTTTAATTCATAATATTAAGGTAAAAAATGTAAAAATATTATCGAACACGAAATTGGAAAAGGTACATAAACTGGTGACCTATCAATTAGTTATTTCTTTGGACGTGTTGAAATGAATTTCTAGAAAATTACTACGAGTAGAAACAATAACAATCGGAAACACTTAATTAGTTGGTAAAATGGAAAACTGACTAGTCAAAAATAAGCAATGCCTACTCATTACATTTTATGGATCTCTTTATTTGAAACAGTAAACCATGTTAACCTTCTAATTTTAATATAGTAATAATAATTGGATTAATTTTGGATGTTGGATAATATATTTATTCCTACGATTATCCATTCGAAAGCCCATCTGCATTCTATTACCCACAATTCATAGATGAACATAATTTACAAATGAATGTGTACACGCACATCAATGGAAACAGGAAAGTAGTGTAACGGGAGTCTGGATATAACGGTCTTATTGTTTTAACATCGTGTTCGGAACTTGACATAATTCCATCTAAATTTTTATTAGAAGACAAACAAGGACCTGTCACTAGACTGAAGGGAACGTAACAACTTATCACAAATCAATGACCGGAGGTTTCCTTATGTATTCAGAATTATTATTCGAATAACTATCCGTATAAGTATATATTCTCAACTAATTTAAGGTTTGCTGAGTAAACTGTAGTTTCTCTGTTGCGTATTTGCACTCAAATGAACAAGTGTTATCTATCTGCACATTTCAACAACCATTGCCCTATTTATTCGTATGACAACAGCCTTCAAACAAAGTAAAGTAAAATATAGGTAATAATTAGGGAATGTAATAAAATTAAATTATTCCCAAACCAATGAAACGAATCGCAGATGTACGGTACCATTCACGTGAACAAAATAGAATTGTTTAACGCTTTCTACAAAGAATGCATCATCACAAGAAATTTTAATATGAGCAGATATAAAGAGAAACCATGAAAATTATTAATAATACATTCTAAAACATCTATTAATTAATTCAGAAAGTCGTACACACGCCAACCCATATTACTAAAGCAGAATTCATTTGTCAAAAGGTTAAGGAGGGTTGACCAACCACCACTTCTCAGTAGGCGACACCAAAAACCGAAGAAAAAAAATGCGCAGTAGGTCAAGCGCCGCGTCCATGATAAATATTGTTCTGAACGACTGACCGAAGGTCTTCGACCCGGTGCCCTCCGCCTAACGAGGCATCTGCACGGAGCGAAGCACAGCGGCGACTGCGCGACAGCTGCCGATGGGGAGACGGGCGTCCGGCTCGGCGGCTCAAGGCGATTTCGCGCATCTGTCGCTAAGCCGACAAATGGGATTGCCTTCGGGGTTTCATCCCACACGTGCCCACGATGAGATCTGAAACTCACCTGTTGCTTGTGAGTTCGACCGGAAGGCGACCTTACGTAATCTTCCTGATTTTTTTATACGTGTCTGTCAATACATTTGTAAGCAAATAAGCCAAAGAGTCGTGATTCGCAGGAATGCCATGCGATATTTTCATAAATGTGCAGAAAATCATGTGATTTTTAAAACAATGTTTTTCATAATTTTGGGATGCGGTGCACACACTAAAAGATGTTAATATTTTACTGAATTGCACAAGTCGGGGAAACGTTTGCTGATGAATCACTTGCATTACAACAAATTTACATAAAAATAATTTAATGGAATTTTTATGTTATTATTTTTATTATTATATTCATTAGAAGTGTTCGAGTACAGTATACAAAGAGATGAAAATGTATTGTACACAAAGTCGATCTTCGATCATTACGTTTTGGAAGAGGACGCGGACCACAAGCTCAATTCCCAATTTCAATTATAATTATTTTGAACAATATAATTCGTGTAAATGCGCCTTTAATGAAGCACGCTATCGAAAGACTGGTGACACGAGAATAACGTTATCGCCTTCAACGTCCTTGTAATTGCCTGTTAAAAGAAAATGTTAAGAAAAACAGTTCTTTTTATCTCTGGTTCTAAATGTCGCAATATAACTATACAAGTGATAAATTAGCAACGTTCCACAACCCTTAATTGGGCACATTGATGCTATTTGGATTATAAAAATTATAAAAAAATAATTACTTAATCAAGTGACTGTTGAGCTCAGTCCTGCCGTACAATTTTCTTACAGATATCAAATCAATTAAAGAAAGTGCGCAATGCAAGCAAGAGTAGTTCTTGCAACAAAGCCTTTATAAGTATTAATTTGCTCTACTTTAAATTGGGACACCGGACTAAGTGGATCATTAACAAAACATATCAGGAAGAAAATAGGACAGCAACATTGCGACAAAATACGGTGCGGTATTATTTTGTAGGCCTATCTGAATTTTTGTCGGAGCTGTAGAAATCTGCACCGTAGAATAAATCTACTGCACTTTTACAAGCAAATGTTATCTGGCAAGAAAGGGCAGGAAATTAATAGAAATGTAATATCTATTTCACAGGAGTATGTGGTAAACATTAAACTACAAGTCAAAGGCGAAACGAAGAACGAGGTGAAGACCGTAGAACATTGTGCAGGAGATGTGATTCTCGAAAACAAGCGATTCTTGAGATGCTCGTGATTAAAAGGAGGTATATAACAGGGGAAGGTATTTTTACCGGTACTTCATTGATTGTTATTGTCTTCGATAAAGAGCTTGATATAAGTTGTATAACTTACCTGGAGATCGAGAGGATCGAGGGATACGTGAAAACAGTTGAATGTACATGCTCTCTTACAGAGAGAATTATAATGAGAAGGAATTTTTGGAAGAAAATATGCAAAAAGAGGAAAGAGAGGAAAATCAAAATATTACAAACCGTATCAAGTTAACATTAGTTAATTAAAAGAGTATTAAATCTGACTCATTAAAATAAGTTAAAATATAAAATCTTGTATGTATCACGGGCGTTAACTGATTCTAATGATCTCGGTCTACAAAAACCCCACTGTTCTGGCCCGAGGGTTTTTTGTCACGCTCTCTTATCAAAACCCTTATAACTCTCTTAGTGCATAAATAACTAAAAATAATAGATTTAAAATTTCATATACATCACACAAATCACCAAACAACATGCATTACTGCTATCTTCAAGACATAAACGAGATGAATTTTGGTTTTGGCCATTGGTACCTCATCACATTAGGAGATAAAAATGCGAAAGAGAAAATAGATGTGTGGTTAATCTTCAGGCCATTTGCGAAGAAATGTTACCGCAACGACACGGTGGTCATAAAATTGAAAAGATAATAAAGTAAAAACTTGAAATACCGTAACAGGTTGCACGTGAAGGTCATTGCAGGAGCGTGGGTCACACACTCCCGAATTTTGAACAACATGCTCACCCTGTAGCAGTCACAACCAACCGCTTAGACCAGGTATGTCAAGGTCGCGAGCAAGGCAACTAACTTTCAACAACTCGTTGCCACTGCGCCCAGTATATTGGCAAACGTTTTCATACATTCGGACACATTTACAGTTGGCACTATACAGGGAAATCTTGTATTTTCATATGAAGCCGACATTATTCGTTACTCTTTGAGTACGCTCTGCGTTCACATTTCCCGCCCCAGTGTGAACACCCCTTTGTGGATTTGGAGGGGAAATGAGAGCGAAGTAAGGGGAAGCTGACCGTGCCCGAAGGAGTACCGGAATCGTCAGGTGGCCAAGAAGCTCGTGCGAGCTACGTTTGACACGTATCATCTAATTTAAGGCACAGGTCACAGAAGCGAAGCAGAATATGACGCTAGCTGCGACACAATTCGCGAAGCTCGTCCAATACCCCCCAGATGCCCACCTATTCAGGTTCACTTTTTGAGAAATAAAATCTCCATTCTATATACACATCTAAAACAAACAGATCTGAATTTTAGAAAAGGGTCACCCTAGGGCAAACAACCAACCAAATCCAGCGAAAACAAATAGCAAAAAGAGCATTTTAAAAAAAAAATTACTGGCTTCAGATTGGTTTCAAAAGATTTAGCTAGGCAGCTCAGCTGAGCTTTGGTAGAACAGATCAACTATGCATGTTAAAACGTGTGACGCGATTTATGGTCATCTCAACGGGGACCGATGCCATACCCTCAGTCCAGGATCCCGAGATCTTAATCTGAACTTTCTCCATGCCTTCATCCTGAACCCCAAAGTAATCGCCAACTCGAGAGCCCTCTACATGCAGTCGAAGTCGCTTGGCCCAGCTGGGCGGGCGTGTGGATGGGGCCGTGGCTTTGACACCGTTCGAGGGCCTCGTCCAACATCCCCCGAGGAAGTTTCCGGCGGCTGGGGCGAGGCGGGGGCGGGGGCGGGTGGCGGAGACCTCGTCCGCTTTGAGCGCCGACCCACTCCCGGCGTCACTTCCGACCGTCCGGACACGAACGGCGGGGGAGTCGGCGCCGACGGAAGGGCCTTGCAGAGGACGCTGCGGCGTAGCGGGCGGGCTGGGTGGAGCTGGCGACCGCCCGGTGGAGACATGGCTGGGGGGCAGGAGGGCTGGGGCAATGAATGGGCGGAGTCAGGAACGGCAATGCGGTGTGCTGGGTGCGTCGGTGTTGAGGGTGGGTGGGTAGATAGGTGAGTGAGTAGTAATGGAAAGAAAAGCAAAGTTAGTAAGGGACGATTAGCAGGCGGGAGGCAGCAGATGGTGGCCCGAGGACGGTGGGAAGCAAGAGACGATGAGGGAGGAGTTGGAGGCTGTAGGAAACAGCACGAACACGTGCAAAACCGAGGACGGTATAAGGGAGAGTAAAGCTTGTGCTAGGAGCTGTGACCCCGGGTGGGAGGACGTGGGGGCGGCGGTCCTGGTGGACGGTAGAGCGGTAGAGGCGGTGAGTAGAGAGTTAGGGGCTGAGGTGATGGTAATTGTTAAGTGGAGGAGAGCTATGGCAATGCAAGGCGCTTAGCAGGAAGAGGCAGCAGATAATGATCGCAGGACGGTGGGTAGCAGAGGCAGTGAGGGTAGGGATGGGGATGGAAGGGAACATCATTAGGACGGGTAAACGCGGGACTGGCGTAGGGCGAAGTAAAGGATTTGCTGGGAGCTGAGGGAACTGAGAACGAGGGATGGCGGGCGGTGGGTGGAGCGGGAGGGGCGACGGCGCAGGCGGTGGGCGGGGCGGGGAGGCGAGCGGAGGGAAATGGCGAAATACGCGCCACGCGGCCTTCGCGCCGTGTCCGGCTTTGCGCGCGGTGGAAGCTGGCTGGCGCGTCTGCGGCGCCTCCGACGGGAAATGGCGATGGATGGACCATAAAGTTCCCGCATCCTCGTATTCGGGGGCTTTCGCTTTGGTTCTGAATGGACCCGTCGTCCTCGGGGAACTACTGCCTGAAAGCAGTCCCATATTTAACGTGCTGTAAACGTCTTGTGCGCTGCATATTTGGGCGTTTCTTTCGCTACTCGGTAATCGAAACCTATAAAATTTTATAGTAGTTTGTGTACGTGAAAAATTAATAAAGCTCTACAATTTAAAGTACATAATGAAAGTTCCAAATAAATACAAAAAAAATAACAAAAATAGTTCGAAGATTTACTTGTAATAAAAAAAATGTTAATGCAAGATTCTGCTTCTTCAATTATGTCCTGTGACAATACTCAAATTCAGTTTCAGAAATATTTTAGCCCAGAAGACAGATGGTAATAAAATGTGCGAAAAGATAGTAAGTCATTAATAAATCTGTTCAAAAATTCATATTAAATAAGTCATATTTAATTCACAAAAGTCGTGATTGTGAAGGTTGTCTATGGAATTTTATGACCAATTAAAATATTATTATTGCACGTTTGAGCAAAAATGACGAAATTTGATTTGTACATTTATGGTCGATGAAGAATTTCAAATTCCAACCTTCCGCCCAAATTTTCTTAGAGTTACATCGTACCTGTAACTGAAGTACTTAGGGGAAATAGGAGGAAATCAAAATGAGAATAATTCATTAACTAGGACTTCGTTTGGTACGGAAATTTTGGTTATACTTCGTTTGGTTATAACTATTTCTTTTGAATTAGCAAATTCTTGAAAACAAAGTCCGTAATAATTTTATCCTCGTTCTCAGTACTCCTTTAAAAATGCATTCTTGGTAAATTACATCACCCACCTCAGATTCGTCCACACGACATTTCGCAGCAAATACTCCACAAATTCTAACATTACATGACCAACGATTCTCACGTGCAGCACGACACGAGAATCACCGATGAACTAGTTCACAGAAAAGAGAACAAGGAATTCGGTTTTCGATAACCTTCACAAAGACGCTCTCTTAAGCAACGTTTTTTTACGCAAACCACTTTTCAGTCCAAAATCACTTTCCCCGCTACTCTGCTATTTTCGCAAATGAGCTCAGGCCCACCTGGCCACTCCCAGACCACTCGCCGCGGCCTCTTCGCCTCGCGTGAACTGGCGCCTCCCACGCGGCTCCGCGTTCGGCGCCCGAAGTGGCCAGCGCCCGAGCCCATTTCCATAGCGGGCAGGGTGGGCGGGGTGGAGCTGAAGGTTGGCGGAGCGGCGCGCAGCGAGCGGCACCCGAG
Source organism: Gryllus bimaculatus (assembly GCA_017312745.1). Lineage (NCBI taxonomy): Eukaryota > Metazoa > Arthropoda > Insecta > Orthoptera > Gryllidae > Gryllus > Gryllus bimaculatus. The sequence goes on from BOPP01000022.1 coordinate 8,782,394, forward strand.
CGAAGCGGGACTGAGCTATGGAGCGGGCGGCGCGAGCGGGCAGCGTGGGGAGCGGAGCGGGGAGGGCGGGTGACGGCGGTGAGGCGGGGGAGCACGGGTTAGGCGAGACGGAGCAAATCGGGCTGAGGCGGGGCGGAGCCGAAGCGGCTGAACTGGGGAGCAACGGTACGGGGCGAGCAGCAAGGCTGAGGCGGGACAGCGGGCTGAGCGGGCGAGCGGCTGAGCGAGCGGGCTGAAGCGGCGGCTAGCGGGCGGGCGGCGCGAAGCGGCGTGAGGCGGGGCGGTGAGCGAAGCGGGCTGAGGCGGGCGGGCTGAGGCGGGGTCGGGCTGAGGCGGGGCGGGGCGGTTGCGAAGGCGGGCTGAGGCGGGGCGGGGCGGAGCGAAGCGGGCTGAGGCGGGGCGGAGCGAAGCTGGGTGAGTCGGTGCGGGGCGGTGTGTTTGCGCTCCAGCGAACGAAGGAACTGGCGAGTGGGCGCGGCCGCGTCGCGTGCGGGCCAGTCTTTGACCTTCCCAAGCGGCGAGGCGCGGCGCGGCTAACAGCGAGGCGGTCCAAAGGCGGGGCTGGTAGGCCCGGCCAGCGCCAAGGCGCGCAGGCGGTATTCACTCCTCCGGTATTGAAACGGCGACTATGAAGTGGCCAATACAAGTTCGGGATATGTGATAATTTTACTCGTTTGCTGTTAAACACAAGAAGCGCAAAATCAATCTTCGTGTAATCCTACAGTCGCTTAGTTTCGACCGTCTGATGTCAATGCGTGTAGTATATTTTTAGCTCAGGGACTTGCCATTCTGGTCCTTTAGCCCAACGAGTACTTACCGTTGTGCAGGCGTGGGTCGCGTTGTCTCGGTGACGGCACACCGCTGCATTTAATGGTTCGAACTCGAGACACTATTAAGCAGGCTGGTATTCAGGATAAAAGCATCCACAACCACGTATCCTCACAAAAATCAAAAGCCGGCGAATTTTGTCCGTCAGAGTTTACCTGCCCAGTTGTACCCAAAAATATGTTGTAATAAGGAAAGCTGCCAGATATGCCACCCAGTCGTCTTCGGTCCGTAATTCTTCGGCTAATTGTCGTGTTTTGATATACGGTATTGCTTCATCATTGAAATAACAGTTGGCAATTGACGGGAAATGGTAATTTTTTGACTCCCACATTGAAATTCATTATTGAATATAAAGAGCTTCATCGTTAGAATGTCTGTTCAAGAGGCGCAGATGGCTCCGGTAGAAACAGTAAAGCGTGGAATGTAGGGGTGTAACGGGTGTTTTCGATCTCTTGATTGCAATGTGAAAGCCAGCGGGTAACCGACTATATCCTGTCAGATTATCGTCGATTAATTCATAACTGCACAGTGAAGTCGAATACAAGGTTACCTACGTCTCAACAAGGATAAAGGCTCAGAATAACATATCTTTGAATAGAACAAATTTGCAGATTGCCGTGCCCCTGCACACTTCTCGCTAACTCAATGGCTGTAAATTGGCAGAACCAGATAAAAGAAAAAGTCGTATAAAACAAGTTTTTAATAAAATAAATCTTTAAAATTATCTTTCAAAACTATTGTTTTTTTTTCAGTATACAATTTCGAACGTTCTGCGAGTTAAGAGGAACTATGCGTGTTATTTCCATTTATAAGGATCCTTCCTTTTTTACGAATTCAATACCTATCCTAGACTATTCCAACACTGTTTTGGTAGTTTTCAAACGTAGTAATTTGGTAATTTCTTAATTTTGTTTTCTATTAAGATTACTTCATTACAGACAAAATATATTAAAGACCTTCTCCAATCAACCGAAAATAAAATAAAATTTATAATTAAACTAACATTAAATTATAACTGATAAATAACTGAATAGGTGAAAACCAGAACGGCATAAATAACATTTTAAAAATTCTGAGAAATGTGTATATTTAAGTAACTATCACTTGAAAATAATGGTGCTTTGTTTCATCATTAAAACCACAGCATTTCAATTGTTAATTAAACCCACGAAAATACTTTGCCACTGAAATAGAGCCTAAAATAAACCCGTTTTTCTCAGAATTTATAAAATGTCACTTATATCGTTTTGGTTTGCACCCATTGAATTAATACGACAACTTGTTCTATTTCCGAAAAAATGTATTAAAGAATACAATCTATTCATGGATTGAGTTTTAGTTTCATTAAACAATTTTATAAGGTAATATTGATACATGTTTCACTACATATACTAATATATTCACCACACAGACAATAGAATAGGGTAATATATTGCTGGCAGAACAAGTATTCAACATGACCTGACGGAAGCGCAAACCTTATGGCCTTATTAATAATAATAATAATAATAATAATAATAATAATAATAATAATAATAATAATAATAATAATATATTTAGTTGTCACCATTCCGTCACCTTGTTCGACGCAATTACGCTCGGAGAATATGTTCCGCAATCGTAAAGAAATCCAAATAGTGACCATGTTACTTAGTAAAAATGCATTTTAATAATTAAATTTGCTCAAAGATCGGGACTCGAACCCGGGCCTTGGCTAGAGCAGCTGGCCGTAAACCGGAAGGCCCGGGTTCAAGTCCGGTCGGGGGAACCAATTCTTTGAACAAATTTAATTATACTATTACTATTATTATTATTATTATTATTATTATTATTATTATTATTATTAATAGTAATATTATCATCATTATTACTATTATTATTATTATTATTATTATTATTATTATTATTATTATTATTATTATTATAGCTGTTGGTTCAATAGCCATTTCTGGCTGCGGAACGCCAGAAGCATTTTACAGGCAGGGCAAATGCATTTCGCGGGCGGCGCGGCGCGGAGGTCGTGGGCGGGGCCGCGGTGGCTCTGGCAGCGAGCGGCCTTGGCGCCCGCGCAGCGCCGCCGCCTCAGGCCGCGACGGCGACATGGCCACTCGCCGGCCCCGCTACAGGGCTCTGTACACGAACAAGCTGCGCTCGCGAGCCGGGCTTGCCAGCTGTAAATCTCGCGCCGTCATTGCATTGTTCCCCTCAGTGCAACATCCCGTGGGATGATGGATCAATCTGGAGGCGACAGATTTTCAACCGGGACCAACCAGGGTCGCAAGCGCATCTTGATAATTCGTCACCGATACTACCTGATTCTTTGCTCAAAAATGTGGCTGTGATGTATTTATGACTGGCACAAGCCAGGCTTGCAAATCCGCCTTGTTGCGTCCCAGAAGAAGCCGCTCTCGCAAGCCTAGATTGCGGCGGTTGACGCCTCCGTTGGGTGAATAATGAAGAAGGCAGCAATTACGACAAATTTAGAACCCGGGCGTAGACAAGCTCGTCTAATGAGATTTGTCCGTCGCTACCTAAGGGCCCTAATCACTGTCAAGTCTCGCTTGATGAGCTTGCCTCGCATCCATTCTAAATGTGTCGTTGCTTCTCCATATTTCAGTGTTTGGAGAACGGATAAACTGTCAAGTCCATTCGCAACGTAGTAAATGTTGAACTAATTCTTTAAAAAATAGACACTGCCATATGGGTTTTCACATAATGAACCGCAAGCTCAAAGAATGATCAAATAATGTATCTCAAAAACATTAAATATTTTGACACAAACTTGCATATATTACATGATTTTAATACACTGTTAAATGCATTTAGCATACATTCTTACATATATACAATTTTCCTTCAATTATTTCGCCATTTAGTTTATTGGCCATCGTTACCCCGCCACCCCTTTGGTGTTCTCTAGATAATGATATGAGGTAGGTATGTGAATGTTATTAAAAGTATTATTTTTTTAAATTTATGTTCCATTGCTTTTGATGTTTTACTAATTTCATGTAGTCAGGGAGAAGAAATTAAAATTTTGTGCAAAGGTTTAGGTAATACGAAATCACGTAATCATTTTCTTCGTGTTTAAAAAAGTTATCTTGTAGTTTATTATATTCCCGGAATCATCTGTAGACCCGTTTCTACAAGATGGACATCCGACAAAAGTCTACGATTCCACAATGTCCAAGAGCTAAGACACATGAGAATGCATAAAGATCCTCATCCTCATGAGATCAAAAGATTGTGTAGTTTTCTAGCAAAGTCCATCTCAACGTATCATAGCAAAGTACGTACGTACCATCAAACGGTACAAAGTTGTGCCGTTGAATACAACTATAGGTCAAACATCTTCAAGAAACAGTGATGCTCTCAATCGGTTCCTAGTATAAACTGAGGGGTTGAATGAGATTCTTATAATGGCAGGATAGGAGATATATATTATAGAAAGACAGGAGCCGATCGATAGCAATATTGCCTTTTAAACATGCTTGGCCTACAGTTGAATACCCCGCACATAGTTGTTAAATTTGACGATACTAGAATTGATACTGGTTCTTGAACACCAAACTGGTTCACGTGGGCGCATTTGGAACCCAGGAAACAAGTATCGGAGGCAACGAACGAGGGCAAAAAGATGTGGAAGTCCTCCAGAACCAATCGCGGCGTCCGGGCCGCGCTCCGGGCCAGCCCGCCCGCCCGCGCCGCTCCATCGCGCACGCGGCGGCGCCGCGCCGCCCGGCCCTGGAGCCCGGCCCTGACGCCGCCGCCGCCGCCGCCGCCGCAGACACCGCTCGCTTCCGCCTTCGCCGCGCGCGCCTGCCAGAAGGCGGCGCCGGCCCCGGAGCCTCACGCCGACCCAGGGCCTTGCGACACGCCGTCAAACCCGGGGACGAAGCTGGAGGGTGCTACCACACGAGGCGCTGCAGGTTAGGCTCGCCAACTATCCCACATGTAAGCTTCCGCGACTCGAGTTCATGACTTCTTGACTGTCCGCGTGATGCCGCGTCGTTGGCTGAGGCCAACGTTTCGCCTGCCACATCGAAGGCTTCCTTTGGCCACTACCCTGAGGAAGCCTGCGATACGACAGGCGAAACGTCGGCCTCTCAGCCAATGATGCGGCGTCACTCGGATAGCCAAGGAGTTAACTATCCCACTTACAAATTGGCTAATTTGTGAGAAATTCGAAAAAAGCCTTCTAAATGTTCGATTATTCATAATATATACAAATAAGAAAGCTCTGGAGAAAGCGCTAACATCTTTTGTAATATTATGGACTTGCTTGCGTCTCGCGTACCCACGCAGCAGCCACGCGCTTTTTAAGTATCGGTGTCAGCAGTTCGTATTTTAGTTCCTGTAAGAAGGCGGCCACTGTAATGGTTTCCACCACGTCATATGGGAGTTGAAAGACCTTGCGCCGACCCTACAGGCGGAACAAGCAGGGGAACGGACGAAAGGCGACCGGCAAGAGAAGGAAAGCAACTGTGGACAATAAAAGCTCGGACGTCACCGCTAGGAAGTGGACGCGACCCCACCCCCATTTCTGACGATGGGGTGGGGAATATATTTGACAAGTCTCCCGAGTAATATGTACCTTATCTTTTGAATCGTCCCCTGTCGCCAACAATTTGGTGCTGGTGATGATCGGAAATAAAATAAATTAACTATTACATCGACTATTAATATCAAAACGAAATACGAACATTTCATCAAAAGACGACTTTTACATGTCAAATTATAACACCCATATTAACATGCCAAACGGACATGAATCCGACAATTATTACACACCTGGTTACAACGTAAAAGTAAAGGCAACCATCTAGTCATCTTGCAGCCAATTAGTAAAACGTATTGTGATAATATTCAAGTCAGGGTATATTAGTAGTCACAAAGTTTGCGTTGGTGAGTTGTGAAAGTTAAATTGGAAAAGGATAAAAATTAAAAGTATACTTTGGTTTATTACTGATGTTAGAAAGATACGAACATAGTTAATATAGTTTCATAACTAAAATTGGAAGTTATGGGATAAATATGTCAAGTTCTAGCAAGTATGTATAAACGTGAATGGATTCTTTAATTACGTAGATCGAAAAAATTTAAGATTGAGAAAAAGAAAACGAGAAAGGCACTACAAGGCAATAAACGTACACAACGAAAAATTAAATCTGTACAGAGTGTAAGAGTTTCTGTCTTTTTAATTCCGTAAAGCTCACTACAAAATCTAATTTTCTAGACGTACTTATCTACATCTCAATTAATTTTTGACAAAAAATACAATAATTTTAAATCAGGTATGAATCGAAATTGACTCAGAGTCAATAACGAGAAACATTTTTTTTTTTTTGCAATTTAACACACAATGATAATTTGTAACTCAAATTTTCTCTCTACCTAAAAATAAACTCATCCAACAATTTACATTTTTTCACGTTCCTAACCTAAACGAAATATTTAAATAGATCAAAAGAGTTAAAAGCACAAGAATATATCACTATGTTCCAAATAGTCTTATTTTCGAAAGAATGTTAAGCAGTCTTTTTTCAAACGTTTGGACACCCTTGTGCCTTCAGCTAATGACGTCGATGCTGCTTCTTTTGCAATTTGCTGATTTATAGTTTCCCATCTGATGCAATGCAGCAGTGACGCCGCTAAGCTGTCTTCCACTACTATTTCTCATTTGCTGTTGTTTGTTGCAACGTTTTTCTTTTTCACATTCGCTACCGTTTATTGTCGCAAAGCACGTGCGACCACCGTCATAGGTCTGTACGATGTAATGCTATGAGTGCAAGGTGGATGGATGGTATAAGATATAATAATTAGATCATAAATTAAACTTAAAAGAAATTTCTTCCTGCAAAATCGTAAAAATTAATTAAATATATGCCTTTTCAATTTCAACACTGTCATTATTAAAAAGTAGTCGTTTTCCAGACAATGTGTTTGAAGAATAACGTATTACGTACCCAAGATATAAGATACGCAAAATATTACCACATCCTCACATTTTTAATCTACAGCCTCAGATTTTACGTTTATAATTTAAAATTACAAAAGATTGAAAGAACATAGATTACAATTTTATTAGAGATGAATTTGCATTAAAGAAGCGATAATTTAAAAAAAATGTTAATTGAAAATGAACACTAAATACAGCGGAAATTAACACTATCCAAAAGTGTGTAGTAAAATAACGGAAGTAGACGTTTTAATTTTGCCCATGATTTTCCCTACTAAATTGAACCCGCAAATTGAATGTATTCAATAGCCTGCAAGAAATAGAGAACGATTTCTGAAGAAAACCAATTAATTTAGAGGATATTAGAAGATAAATTGAAAATTCTTTCCTGTCCCACGCTACTATTAAATTCTTCCACGACGCCGGCACCCAATACACGGAATCTTAGCGTAGGGCGGCCAATTTCAGCGACGTGCATCCCACTTCGGCAAGCGAGCGTAAAGAGCTGCGCTGTTGGCCGTGCGCGTTCCACGTGACCGGGGGCCGACAAAGACAGCTCCCGGATGAGAAACTAGCGTTGCATTCCCTCGCCTCCTCACGGCGTCGGGCACCCGCACTGCTCTTTTCTACCCGCCCGTCTCGCGTTCCTTACCCCCACCTTCCCCACGTCGCGTCGCGTCGCGTCAGTTTCTTTATCTGTCCGTCCTAGGGATAAAGATGAAATGGGTGGACTATAGTACGATTTATTTAGTAGTGCGTTTGACGTAAATCAGCTGTTGCGCTTTCATCCAATCGGGAGCTTTAAATGTCGCTACAGTGACGTCACTATGGGGACGTTTAAACTCCCGATTGGATGAAACCGTGAATAGCTGATTTACGTCAAGTGCATGATCAAATAAACCCTATAATACTTCGGTGCAGCGATTTTTATTTGTTCTGCGCAGCACCAGTTTGCGTCACGAACCACCAGACCACAATACGGGCATTTCGTTTGTAAAGCCAGACCAGTCGCAGGCCACCTTGTTGCATGGAGAGCAAGAAGTGTTTAGAGACATTTTGAAAGTGCAATAAAGTGACAATTTTTACCGAAAAGTAACGCGACAAAAGGGTAATAGTAATAAAAGTTGCAATATTTTAAAAAAATGCTTCATACATCTGTTTCAATTATTTGTGTTAAGCTTGTGATTGCTTTGGTAACCGGCTGCATTTAAAATTACGATTAATATTGTTGACGCAAACTGGTACCTGAAGCTCATTGGATGAAATCGGACACTATAGTGCCCCCCCCCACACCGTCTCCATCTTCCCCTGGGTATCGCCTTCCAATTTTCCCCACTTGTATTTACCAGACACTCTCTATCCACCACGCAGTCTCTGAGTTCCAGGCTCGACAACTTCATTTCGTCCGACTCGTATCTCTGAAACGCATGATTCTACATTGCAGACTAATTTTAGTTGGAGTTCCTGCTGTTCATAGAGCCACCATTGCTGTTCACAGCAAGATGCTTCCATTAGACATCACTCGTGGTTCACAGCGCGATTCACTTATAAGTCTAGTTGACGCTTCTCTACAAGTTTCCAAATTATGGAACGCGTGAACTTAAAACTATCTTGAGTCTGTGATTACCAACATATTTTATGCTTAGTTTCTTCAAAAGCAGTTGGCGCTTCAATGCGAGTTTCCAAGTTGAGAGCAAAGCTCGGATCTTCGCCTCTCGCGTTAATAGAAAACATCCTTGGGTCTGTGCAACGCTTAATTTTATGACAAATATGAGAGGGGGAAATAGTGACGCAAGGAGATCCGTCTCGCGTATGTGACAACAAGAGGCTCATGCACTGGTTAGTAGGCTACCAGTAGTGCCACGGATTGGCTACATATTTCTCGTCCTGAAACATAATTATACCTAACGTGCCTGCTGGCGCTTTGAACGGCAGGGATGATAACTAAAATTCGGCTGCGAATTAAAACTATGCCTCTGAAACGCGCTGCTCGTTTTGGTCCCTCAGCTTCACTCCACTCGTTTCGTTTCACCCAACTCTCGCCCCCCCCCTTTTCGCCCCCCTTTTCGCCCCCCTTTTCGCCCCCCTTTTCGCCCCCTTTCGCCCCCCTTCGCTTCCCTTTTCGCCCCGCCTTTGCCCCGCCTTGCCTCGAGCCCTCGCCTCGCCTCGCCTCGCCACGCTCGCCCCGCCCCGCTCGCCTTCGCCTACGCCCGCCTGCCTCGCCTCGCTCGCCTCCGCCTCGCCTCGCCTGGCCTCGCCTTCGCCTCGCCTTCGCTCGCCTCCCTCGCCCCCGCCTCCCTTTCGCCCCGCCTCGCCTCGCCCCGCTTCGCCTCGCCCCGCCTCGGGCCTCGCCTCGCCCGCCTCGCCTCGCCCCGCCTCGCCCCGCCCCGCCTCGACCCCGCCTCGCCCCGCCTCGCCTCGCCTCGCCCCGCCTCGCCTCGCCTCGCCCCGCCTCGCCTCGCCCCGCCTCGCCTCGCCTCGCCTCGCCCCGCCTCGCCGTTTTTCCTTCCTTTCTCGGTGCGCAGAGAAGCAGCTCTTTCATAAATCGTGCAGTGAAAGGCCACAGTTTCACGACCTGGTGTTTCGAAGAATACGAGCGCCGGCGCACAGAACAAAATACGAGACTGTGCAGCGTCCACGAAAAACGGCAGCGACGTTCACGTCCACCAAATAATCTTTTGTCCTGACAGACAGACGAATGGCAGTCACGAGGTGCAATCTGCCGAGGGTCTTCGCGAAGCTCCGTGACAGTTAGGATTGACGAGGTGTCAAATATGCGACTTGTCGAAACAAAGACAGCATCGTTCCAGTTTGTTTCCGTTTGCGTCAAAGTGACAAAAACATTCCTGGAACTTTTTCAGGTTTGACAACAGGAAGAACTGGGCGTGCCAAAGATTCGAAATGGATACACTTGAAAAGCAAATATCCAACACAGAACGAGTTCTATAACGTCAGATGGCAGTACTTAATTACACTCGAATGACATTTTTTGCGCAATTACGTAATCTATAAGAGCAGATAAGAAAGAAGTTGCAAAATTCTGATACTTCACATCTCTAATTTACTTCAAAGGAAATTTGATATTTATTAAAGACCATTTTTCTGAAACTTAAATGTAGAGCACAACTAAATTACACGAAAATGCCGTCTGGCTGAAATGTAGAACGCTATCTTTACAGGCAAAATTCGTGTACTATCATAATGCAAGGTGAATAGTAAATAGAGGCAAGCATTCACTTACAGATTTTTTGTAGTTACAAGATTTTGTTTCCACTCTAAAATTTTCTACTTCTTAATTATCCATATCGTTTATTTTTTGTAGTAAAAAGCAAATCGCATCCCTTTGATATGATGAATTTGAAATCACAATCCCATTGCGATTTATATCAGCATCCTTAACATCAATTACATTTCAAGATTCCATTAGAGGTTCAACATAGGATATCACTTCGTTGATACAAAATCGGAAATGACCATTTTTGAAAGGGAGAAAAATCAACCCAAGACACAGAATACTTATATGGAAATATATCTCAACCATAGCTTTACAATTTTATCACTAGAGAGCAATGGTGTGGTTAGTATATTCGCCGTCATCACAATTCACTTTTCTCTATTAGTAGATGTGACTTTGATATTTTTAGATGTGTCACTTCTCCATCAACAGAGCACCTTGATGTGTCGAAGTTTCCGAAATTCGCCCGAGGTTCTTTCTAGATTATCCCAGGCCGCGACGGCAACGCGCTCTGACGTCGACCGCCCACAGCTACACCCCCACATCCGTGCCCCAGCCCCTCACTCTGACGTCAGGCAAAGGAAGCACTGATATTTTCCACTATCGGGTTTCGTTAAAAGCATTTTAGTTGATACAGGATTTATCGTGAAAGCGCGCATCGACGTCGGGTTAAAGCTAAACTACTTCACGTTCTTGAGGCGTCTGTGGGACAGATCCACAACTAAGCTTCGGTTTTAGATGGTGTTCTGCAGAGGCCACTTAATCCTTGGCCAGATAATATTTTCGTTATTTCTTGCATGCACATCAAGCGAAGAAGTCTCGCGAAACTCAAATCTCGAGGTGTCTTTAAATAGCGTGATGGCTAAAATGAGCTTGCCTCAACATGGTTTGGTGACTTGAATAAAAACGAATCGCCTAGTTACCAACACTGGCTTATGTATGTCATCTAAATTTTGAAAATAGAAGAGGAACTAAAAGTGTCTCAAAAGTTTCGAAAACAGAGCATCCAACTTGTATCGAGAACTTCACCACCTGAGTCACGTTGAGCTCTAGGTGAGGATAATGTTTTACAAAGTCATTCTGCTTTTTCTTTGTCTAAGGAATTAACTGCTTGAGTCATACATTTACAACGACGCTTCCTTGAAAATATGTAACACGATAATCGACTCAATGTTGTTTGCTAACTTTACTTCGCCGTCAGGGACTGTGCGAAGATTGCTAGTGCATGACATTAAAAATACCGAATGAAAGGAAGTGATTCTTGACTCACAAAGTTAATGTCACTATTTTAAATACGAACTTGTACACACAAACACTTAAGATGCCGTCAATATGTACATTCAAATAACATTTAATCTAAAAAATGTAGTCAAATTGAAAACATGATTTGCTATATTCCAATCAAAATTAAATCAGTGGTGCTAGAGCCATAGCACATCTATTATCGTACTTTCGTTGAGTATACCTCGTAACCACGATTCTCTCGATCCACGTAAGTTACACAAAGTATATCGAGCACCCTACCGAAGGCAATAACAAGCAATAATTTATCAGTAAACAATAAACACTTTTTTCGTATTCGGGGGCTTCCCAAACTTGAATTTCCTTCAAAATATCGATGTCGAATTTTTGCAGCAATACACAATTCGCTTATGCGAAAGCAAGGGGATCGATACGACGGTCAAGAGTTAATGTTTTTAAAAAAGTCGCGACAATCCACATTAACATCTAAAATTATATTTTGCATTCGAACCCTTGTTTGAACTCTAAATCTCATCTAACTGAAATTTAGGTTGACGTAACAAGATTCTTTAACAAATATTACATTCACAGTCCCATTTGAAAATTTGGGAATCATTCGGATTGATGGAATCAATGCAGTCTCTACATCAAAATCCCATTCTCTCTTAACAGCACTAAAACTCTGTTAGCGACTTATGTCTGAGACGTCCCTGTGGCGTATTATCCTCGGAGCGGTAGTGCATTACCCCGCACTTGCACCAAAGAGAAACGGCGGCAGTGGCGGCGGCGGTGCAGTGCTAACGAGCAGAGGTGGCGGCGGCGGCGGCGGCGGCGGCGCAGAGCAGAAGGGGGAGCGATTCCTCACCGCCAAGTTGCGCCAACGACTTGTTTTATGGCAAGTAATAAAGCAGCGCTCGCGAAGCGCTCCGCTCCGCTCCGTTCGCGAGTCCCCATAAAAGACCGCCCCGCCCCTGGTGCCAATCGCAAAGCAAAAGCGCTCTCGCTGAAAGGCCCAGGGGCAGCGATCCCTGCGCGCGGCCAGAAGATTCACCGCCCGCCGTGCGCTGTCAGTTGACACGACGTACGGTCGGTATTTCGGAATACGGTCGTAACAAAAAAAAAACTGTTTTGTGGAGGAGAGCGGGATTTAATTTCCCCGCAACTTTATTCGTTTCCCATTAATTGACGATATCCAAGATATATCCCAAAATTCTTGATGCGTCTTGTTGCGTTTTTTTTTAAATTAATGAAACAGATGTCATTAAACTGAATTTTTGAAGAACGTTATAACTTAAAAATAATTGACGATCTTTTCCTCATGAAATACTGATGCATCTGCTACTAAGAGCGAATTGGAATAATGTAAAAGACAAAGACTTATTCCACATGAAAACGATTTTTATTGAACGTAATTACCTTAAAATCTCAATTTCCGATTTTTTTTAGTTACATCAGTGCGCCGAAAAAGCTATAGTATGATAGGGAAACACGAACTGCCCGTGATTTACGCTCAAGAGCGGATGGTTTCTGCATCATGTGTATAACGTCTAGCATGTTATCATGTGGGAAGTGAACATTCAAATTACGTAAGGGCAGATCAAATTTCTTTTGAAAGCAACCCATCTCTTGTTACTTCTAACATTACTTCCGATTTTTTTACACTTCTCATAATTAATCTATCTTGCTTGGCGTAACACAACTAACTGCTGCCTATTAGCATACGATATTATGATTGTGTGACCAGAAAGTTGTAATCACTCATGAAATTCGCTCACGAACTATACGACACATTTTTACGGAAGAAGATTACGAAGCTTCTTCCGAAAAAATGTGATAGATTGTAAAAACCGATAAAATGGAAGAATTTGTTGAAATGCATATCAGCATACCTCCGGCATGATTTCTCTCGTACCAGAGTTAGCACATTTTATCATATAATCGCGCCATCAGAGAAGGATTCAAAAGCAGAAAATTTGAGTAAATTAATGTCATATGGTACGATATGTCAGTCGGTAGTGAAAGAGTGAACGTAACAGGAGCCATTTCCAGAAATGTTTACTATATAGATTTTCATCAAAAATATGCCTAACACTCTTATTCCAGTTTTGAACAATAATAACTTACGCTAAAATTGAACGAAGAAATGCGACGAAAGAGTACACGTATTTTCTTATTCGTAATTGTGAAAGTAAATCGTACATGGCAATTTCAACGCCGTTTTCTCAACTTTCCCAATTATTTATTTGACATTAAAACTATTTTCATGAAATCGCACGGAATAATGAGTTTCAAAACATAAACATTTTTTTTAAAAAAACGTAAATGAAAAACTTCATAACGCAAACATCATCTGAATGTACCCAGCAGGAATTTTAAAATTTGCCCCGGAGATAATTTCATCAGTGAACTAGAGAAGTTTTAGTAATATTACCTCAAGGTAAAAACACATTTTCATTGTTTTCTGTCATGAAAGCTTTCCGGCGATGAAAAAAGAAAAATCATGTTAAGAATGGCTGTGATAAAACCCAGAGGTACTTTTTCATTTACTGTGTGAAGAACTGTGCTTCTGGTACACAAGACTGCAAATAAATGATATTACCTTCGTATTAGAAAATTCAGGTTAATATGTAAAGTACGTTAGCCAAACATCCTGTTTCGCTATGAACGTATAATCAATTTCCCGTTCATAGCACAAAGCATAATAAAATAACGGAGATACGTTACTAATTTGTGATGCGACAGCAAGTTGATGGTAGTTTAACACATTTGTGTTAGAATATCTAGGTTACCGTACCTGCAACGCGTATGGATCTTACATCAAGTTTCATTACAAAGTGATGATCGTGTATCCTATTCATTGAGCGCATACCTCTATGTAAATGACCTGCATGCATATTATATTTTGCGAACCTCTGCTCCATAGGATGAATACGGCTCATACAATAACTTCCCATTACGACTACAATGCGTGCGGCGAATACTCGTTAAGGGAAATCTATCGCGTCGTCCGCAGCGCTGCGGTCGCTAGGGAGGGAAGCACGTATGGGGCCGCACAGAGATCGATCCCAGGACTTTCCATTTACGAGGCTTTATAGTCTGCGCTATCCATCGTATATTAGCTGACGTTACGTGGAGGAAAAAAAGTGTGCGGCAGGTATTTTCGCCTGTTTCCTCCGCAATCATGTTCATCATTAATTGATTCCATCATTTAAACCGCTTTTCTTCGCTCTCCAAAGGTCATATATACCCCCAGCAAACATAGAAGAGCAGCTCTAATACAAGATCACGCAGGTTTCTGCACATAGCTCACATATGGAATATAAATAAATAAACAAATAAGTAAATCGTTGTCAGTTCCGCTTAACTACCTCTCACCACCACGATGTGAATAAAAGTCCCTTTATCAAGTACTTTCACGTTACACAACATTTTGTACGTGCTTTAAATTGAAGTTTTCTTTACGATACCAGAGATTGACATTTTTTAAGTTCAGCTAATCAGGATCATGTATTGTTCTAGAGTCCACAGAAGAAGACCTGGTTGTCCAACACTAGCTGAACGGCCTTTACATTAAAAGAGATGGAAAAGACGATGAGTAGAAAGAAATCGACACACTAAAGAAAATGGAAGTAGAGAAGAATTCTTGGGGAAAGAAAATTTATAAAAATTGCACAATAATAATAATAATAATAATAATAATAATAATAATAATAATAATGCCGATCCCGATACCCAAGATCGCTAAGGAGTAGTGTCGAGGCAATCTCTGCTGGAAGGATCGCTTGCGGGTTCCTCAGGCATGGGTGTTTGTGTATGATTATTTCTGTGGATCATCCATTCATCCTTCATTATTTCATCATTCCATCTTTTATCGCCCCAGGACTAGCAACATTGCGAAAAAAATTGGATTCAGCGTAATGCTGACCCCCCAAAAAGGAGTCTTAAACACTTGCTCCGGGATAAATGTTACTGAGTATACTGAGTAAGTGCAGGTGTATGCCCGTGTGATCCTAGATGGCCAATTCGCGACAAAAAAATAAATAAATAAAAATACATCAACAAAATACAACAACAACAATAATAATAATAATAGAAATGGGAGTTCCATTATTGCAACTGGGCGTACATTAAGGACTATAATCCTGTTCTAAAAGAACATCATTAGTAAACATTTAATATCACAGCAATAACAGACAATGTATCGAATGTGTATTTTCGTACGAATTAGAAATAATATTAATAATAAGGTTCACGCAAAAAACTTTTTTTTGTGTGTTTGTATCGGTGTTAATAGAAAATCTCCGTAGCCAACCTGAAAAACACTGAATGGACGACTAGGAAATAGAAGGCCGAGACGACGGTTGCACTGCACGCGCGCGGTGTCAGCTCATTGACTCCAATCACGGCTTAGGGCGCCGCCGCCGCCGCCGGGGTCTGGGCAACACCCTTGACGTCACCCGGGCCGCCCAGACGCGCACGTGCTGCGGGTCGCTTGGCCTCACAAGCAGCCTCGAACGATTGATTGATTGGCGATTCCGGTCGCGAAAACTTCTAAGGTCATTAGGCTTGTAAGTGTAGTGCATGTTTTTAACGCAGCAAGTGACTGCGATCTCTTGTCGTTGTATGGCGAGATCCGGTGCATTGCGGGTTTTTCTCCAACCAGGTATCTCCCACCAGCGGGGCACCGCACCAGCCGGGAGAAGCTCTAAACTTCCAACTGGTCTCCCAGCATGTGAGATAGTGAAGTTTCAGTGTTTGCCTATAAGGGGTGAAGATACGGTAAGGAAGAGTAAGAATAGATCGCGCGCAATCCGTGGTTCATTTGTTTGAGTCTGCCCCAGCATTCACCTGATGCAGATCGAAGAAACATCGGAATACTACCGATTAGAGCAGCCGCCCGCTAGAATTATTCTCTAGACAGCGGCTGTATTCGACCTAGCTTTGTAGCTAGAGGAGGGACTCGAATTCTACGACCTCCCGGCACCCTCTGAGGCACTGCAGTGACATCAATGTTTATACCCTGAGCCACCCATGATGGTGCAAGCAGCTTTGAATGTAAATGTCACCTGGGTTATAAATAAGTATCAAGTAATTCAATCCTAGTAGAACCGTTACTCAATAGATAATCGTTACTTAAACTCACAAACGCCACTATTATATAAAACTACAATTCAGCTCATTTTGACTTACGGCTCCTCAATAGTGTTTGTAGCATCTCATACTAATCTCCATCACCTTCAAACATTTCAAAATAAATGTATCAATAAAATCACGAACGCTTCCTGTCATGCCCGAAATAAACAAATTCATCCCGATATTGTATTTCAATCTCTGATATCATTCATAAAACAATTAAACCGCCTCATCTTTCTCTGTTTCCCTTTAGCCCCAAATTTAACCTCCATTCCGCTAGAAAAAACATTCCCACGCTTTCCAAGAATGAAGACAGCATACTCCTATGATGTCATAAAATAATTCCTTTTCCCTCCCTATAAGACACTCCACCATCGCCAAAAATGTGTAAAATTAACAAATAAGAAAATGTAGCAAACCAATTGGGTTAAACTCAAATGGTTAGAGGAAGAAAAGTTGTATATATTGTTTTATGAAATCAACACATATAACGCCTTATGGTTGATCAGAGAGTCAAATAAATTTAAAAAATAATGTAATTGTCGTAAATTCAAGATTGAAACGCATATACCAACGAAACCGAAATCTCGTCTCTGGAATTCACAAAAGAAACAGAAAAATTGGTAAATTTTAATTAGATCTTCCATGTCTCAGCGATGCCTCTGCATGTTGCACGCGATATCACTACAAAGCGTCTGTCTCCGAGTGCAATGCCTCTCCAGCTTCGGAAGTTGTTTGCTAAAGGTTCCAATAAATATTTGATGAGGCGTACATTGCTTGTCTTCGTTGACAGTAATGTTTCAATTTGATTCTGACTGTTACATTTGTATGGATGTAAACGTAAACATACGTTGCATTGGTCATTTAAATTTCAGTATTTGTCATTTTATTTAAAATTATAAAATAGTGTCTGAATTATACAACATTCGAAAATAAATCAGTTCGTTCTGTTTTAGCAGCGTTATAAAATAGTAGTCCAGGCTGTTTTAAAAGCGAATTCGAGAATAGATTTCTTCGAATTTCTCGATATTTCGAATAATCCAACATTAAATTAGGTAATCCTCTGCTCCAGCATTCAGTCATTTCCGCTCTACTTCAATATTACCACTCCCTCGAGACGGTTTCACTTTCCGTACTAGGCCTTTTAGAGCATTCCTTTCGTGGCTGCGACCGCGTCGCTGCAACTCGCCGCTTCTCTCGGGAAGTGGCCTCCGCGAAATCACGCGTCGGCCGCTGTTCTGCCGACGCCAGACGTCGCGCTTCCCAGAACGAGCCGCGTGCACCGCTAGCCGGCGAAACGGCGCCGCGCGGGAATGGAGTCGAAGAGCTGCGCCGCTCTGCATTGCAGGGAGGGTCGCGCTCGCTCTAAAGGCCGGCGACGGTGTAACGGCGATGGTGTAAAGGCGGCGGCGATGGTGTAACGGTTAGCGTACTGGACTGTTGTACCCAAGTTGGCGGGTTCAAACCCGATCGAAGCCGTGGATTTTTAAGGGCGAAAAAATCCTTCATACGCCTTCCTTCGGAGGGGAAGTAAAGCTGGCTGTCCCATGTTCGTAGATTTACTTGCATGTAAAAGATCCTCAAGCCTAAATGACGCCTCTGAGCTGAATTCAAGTCGCCTGTTTCTCGCCCAAGATACCTCCTGTCTCCGGTAGTTGGTGAAAGGAGCGTAGCGAAATTTGCGTGGTCAGACGGAAGAGCGGGCCTAATGGCCTGAGTCTCGCCACGTAAAATAAGGCATAATTCAATTCAATTCAAAGGCCCATTCGCAACGCACACTTTAACGTAAGCATAGCGCACAGACATAAACGTTAACGTAAGTGATAGACTGAAGTATTCACAATGCCTAAGATAAACTATTGGTTGTGAGACATTCTGGTTTGCTATTGGTTGAATGTAAGAATCGATTTCAAGGTATCGACGGTGTCCATCGCCCACATGGCGTTAGTTTGTTCTATCGACTTCGTTCCAATTTCGATTCTCGATTTTGAGTTACCGTTCTGTGATTGGTTCATTTCTTATGTCTTACTTAAGCATAAGCACAGAAGCTCGAAGCTTGCAAGCTTTTAACTTAACGTCTTACGTGCTATGCTTACACGAACGCAATGTGGATGAGTCCCCTTATGGTCGTAGGACTAACTTTTATGTTAACGCCATGCTTATGTTTATGTTTGCATTGTAAATGGGCCTTAAGGGCGTACTTCACGTCGTAGTGCAACTTTTAGGACCTCGGACGTCAAGGCGGCTCCACACATTCGGCTTTCGGCGAGTAGCGACCGACTGCGCGCCCAATCTTGAGTAGCCGAGGTGCTCGACGAATGTTCCCTTCAGTTAGTTGTGACCAGAAGATCGACAGACGATGGGGAGGGCAAGGACTGAATGTTCGTCATTCAACAAATCATTGGCTCAATGTTAAAATGTTGACAGTCCCACTTTTGAGAAATAAGCCTTTGACGCTTTGAGCATTACATCATTTCTGTATCAAGTCTTCATAAATTATGATCTTAATTATTAAACTCTGATAGAAATAGAAATCAAATGCAACATTGGTTTACAAGCAATATATTTTTTCAGCAAATTATTAAACATTACTTTTTGACACTGGACTTACTAATAATTAAAATCTGGATTAATTAAAGCTGCTGTTACTGCCAAGGCATAAATATTCGATGGCGTGAATGTCATTTTCGAAGTAAGGGTCTATAAAATTTGTATTAAATATTTTTTTGTATAATTCGTTGACGTACGTAAAATTTACGGTCACGTAATATATATCACAATTTCAAAAGTCTTTTGGAAATTTCTTGTCAGTTGGATCACGATTACTTCTAGTTGTTTCGCGCATTAATTAGAGATAAGTCGAGTTGAAACGTTGTCTACATTGGGGTTTTGTAAGTTGAAACACCCCGGCATAGGTACCATGCACTTGACTATACTCTAATTAAGCGAAAGTACTTAATTTTACAGTTGTTCTTTGGGGAAGTACGAATGCAATGCAGGTAGTACAAGAGTGCAGAACATAAAAGCCACTCAGCGTTAATGTATTTTTTAAATTGTGAAAATCACACCTACTTCTCGGTGTCTTCTTCATGCTTCTGCAATGAAGTTTTTAACGAGCAAATTTAGCAATGGTAGCGGATATTCCTGGATGCATAAACACAAATGAAAAGTAGAAATTTGACTGAATTACTTCTACAAAACTTCAGTTGTCGGGACAAAGCAAGTGGAAAGAATTTTGGTGTTTTCTTAATCAAGAAATATAAAAAATGGAAGAGGATGTGTCATTTCTAATCTACCACATTGTTCTTTCTTAACAAAGAAATGTCAAGAAAGTACTGTTCTCCTCTTCACACGTTAATTGTGTGACACACTTGTAGCTCGCTTGCTCGCCCGTCAACAAATACGTCCTCCAACCACTGATAACACGCATAATTCACAGAGGACAAAAACACTTGTAGGAAAACGAAAATGAAAAATCAGAACTGGTACTCCAAGCTATCTTTGAGTATTTTATTGTTTCCCCATTGGTATACGCAACTATAGAAGGCGTTGTATTTGACATGTACTGCATTTGAAATAAAGTAGTTTTGCAGTAGAGAAATCCTGTAAAATACATTAGAATCCACCACTGCCTATTATTTGATATTTTATAACTCTAACATCTATCCTCAGACTATTTTCGTGAACTGAAATATTCTAAAGTATTAGTCACACCTTCGAAAATTAATCCAACATTATATGAATTAATCGTAATATTTTTAAGTCACTGTTTCAATCGTCGAAAACACAAGAACAAGTCGCACTTCAAAAGACTTTCAAATCAATCTAATATTCAAATTTGGAGCTTAAAAATAATAATAATAATAATAATAATAATAATAATAGAAATAATAATAGTAATAGTAATAATAATAATAATAATAGTAGTAATAATAATAGTAATAATAATAATAATAATAATAATAATAATAATAATAATAATAATAATAATAATAATAATAAACTCTTGCTTCTTTGGTGCAAATGCTCATTCACATCCGAGGTATCAGTATCTTGAAACGAGTTCATAATATTTTTCGCACAACCTTCTGCGCAAGGCGAAGCCCTGAGTTTCGACCCCACGGGTTTCCGGCCCTTCGCTTCTGTTCTCGCGGAGGACGCTGCTCAGCGCAACAGGAGCGTCGCTTCCGGGCGCCGCCACGCGGCGTCGCGACGCGGCGGACGGGGCTTACGCAGCCCTCGAGGAGGCTGAGCGCTTGGTCTTCCCCGTTCGCCGGTTGTAACTGGAAATACAGACGGCATCGCCACGAGACGGCTGTACAATTCGCATGATTTCTAGGTGCAGTCTACCGTTTTGGTAGTTAAATCTAGGGGTTGATTTCTGGTATAACGCGATGGAATGACGTTCCGGCACCTCCGGAATTAAATAGGTATTAAACAAAACAGAGGAAAAACATTAAGCGACTTCGTTTGTCAGTTCGAGCAACTTTCGTAAACTCATCATTAAATAATTTTCCATATATCATTTCTGTGAAACAGTTATGGATACAGTTACAGAATGTAATATTAAAATGATTAGTAAGAAGATAAAATAAAATAAACTATACATAACTATTTCAATTAAATTAATTTAGCGCCTGTTACGGGACCTAAAGTTCTGTAAATCAAGCACTGGTTAAATCTATTGTTTTGATAGTGTGTGTGCGTGTGTGTGTGTGTGTGTGTGTGTGTGTGTGTATGAGAGTAACGATAGGATAAAGAAAAGTAGCACGTGATCCTTGGCACGTATATTAAGGTACTACTCCGGCATTCACCTGTTATTGATCAGAAGAACCACGGAAAACTGCCGATGAGAGCAGCCAGCTCCTAGAATTCTTCAGACAATTTAATAAGACTTTGAATTCGGACTAGCTCAAAACCTAATGTTTAAATTCCCTCACTGACGGATCTAGAGAACCAGAACCTCCCTGCCCCAGTCGCTGCAGAGATGGTTAACTCAGGCGTTCAATTTCCTTACAACTTAACGAAATGTTTGATATTTTTTAAGTAAATGCTAAAAAATTTCAAATAACAAAAATACGAATATATTTCAGAAATGAATTAATATTTCTCTTTAATATTTTCCACAAATGAAAATACACAAGAAAAATTGTTTGGCGCTAATTGTTGTTCGTCTCTTCTGGAAACGAAGTAGAACGCCAATTTAATCTAACAAAATATAACAAAAACAACAAAACGTACACCTAGCGCGTAATTAAATGTCCTTAAAACATAGGTAGTGCGAAGATTTACACGTAATAGGAACATTAAAGTTATTCATTCTGTCTACAAAATCTAAAGTACATGGGAGCTTGTGTTCGCGAAGCCCAGGTGCTTTCGACATCTCAATTCAGCCTCGCACGTCGAGGCGCTTTTCTTTGCAACAGAGAGCATCCTTGCGTGACGAACTCTCACTTTCCTCGAGTTTTTAGATGGGGCGCAATTCCACCGCTTGGCACGGTAGCAGAGCTCGACAATTTTTTTGTAGATGTGTTTGAACACGATCTGCTCCTTAACGAATCTTCAGCGTCATTCAATGATTTACAGGAACATTATAATGTCATTACATTGTAATGTTATTAATGTTTAAAATTAATAACTTTAAAATAAGGTTTTCACACTCATACGTGCCTATTGTTAAGAAGAAAACGGTATGTATAAAATATTTAAAACTCACAAAATTGTTTATTTTGTAGACTGTTTTTCAACTGTATGTGTTACAAGTGTTTTAATTGGTATAAACGAGAGTGTTATTTGATTTGTTTACTCAAACTCTTCCGATGGATTTTTTTTCATTTTTTCCCTTCCGGCATTTATCGTTATTATATTGTTTCAATTCACGTAAAAAAAAATCCCCATTATAGTATCAACGCGCAGCATACTCCAATGCTGGCAGAAACATAGAATTCAAACAAATAACAGATGCGAATGGCTACGCATAACTAAGGTGTCTAACTGAAGAGATCCCCTTCTTTTCTCGCAATCCTACAAGTCTGAGCTAAGCTGAGGCGATAAATGTGAAGAACAGAAAAAGCTAATGCGAGAGTGAAAAAGACGTACAGAATACTGGAAAAGGGGAGCGCCAGGAGAATGAAAGGCGATGACGATCGCCACCATAAAGACCTCTTTTATCCCGCGTGCTTCGCGGTAGATAACGACTCTCGTTAACAATCGCAACGCGCAGTCCATCAACAAAGGCTTTCATTGTTTTCGGGGAAAAAGGGAGAAAATCGTGCACTTACGAAGAACATTCATAAGTCGTTTCTGCTACAGAGTTTCTGCTTTTCAGAAGAAGGCTGAGGCTGAGCCACACGAACGGAGTCGAAGATATCCACTACAATGAAACTATGAGTAACATTTTAAAATATGTGACATTCTCGTATGTTCGTCAGATTTTACCCCCAAAGTAAGAACGACATTTTCCCTAATATTTAATTCGCTCTTACACATACTGTAGCTAATAGAGAAAAACTAATCCACAAAGTACCTAATATACAAAAAAAATAACATACACCATATACAACATATTTATATATATATATATATATATTATATATATAATATTAATATTATTTATATACACCACACACCATTACTTTTATTCCAAATCTCATATTTCCCGTATTTCCCAAATGTAACTCTTCCACTACATTGCAATTCCACACGCAGTTCCTATCATCCGAGCATTCAAACTTTCCAGTAGGGTATATTACGGACGTCAACTCTCGCAAAACACATCGGTCTCCTGGGAGAGCGATCGCGCGCCGGAGGTCGACTCTCGCGGGCTTTGTATTGATCGAGCGTGAAATGGGGAGAAGATGGAGCGCCGCGGAGAGAGAGACAGAGAGAGCGAGCGGCGCAGGTGTGGAGAGCAATCCTTCGGCAGTCGCGGGGGTTGTTCTTCCCAACTTGAGAGCATCCACGGCGCCGTCGCCGCCGCAGCCTCCGTCGTTCTTGCCACCCACCTCCACTGCCTCTTCCGGCTACTTCTTCGCCGCCACTTATGCTACCTTTTCTGCCACCCTTACCATCACCATCACCACCATCACCTTTGTTTCTTCCTCCGCCTCCGTCACAGTCTCCTCTGCCCCCTGTTCCACCACCATCATCACCACCAATAACATCGACCTCAACATTACCACCACCACCACCACCACCGCCGCCAACAACAACATCGACCACATTAACACCCACCGTCCACCACCACCGCCCGTCAACAACATCGACCCCAACATTAGCACCACCACCACCACCACCACCCCGCCGCCGCCAACAACCCTACAATAACAAGAACACATCGCCACCGCCATCATCACCATCATCATCCGGCCACCACCACCAACACCAACACAACATCACCACCAACACCAACATCACCACCAACACCAACATCACCACCAACACCAACATCACCACCAACACCAACATCACCACCGACACCACCAGCATCACCACCGACATCACCACCACAGTTTTGTCGCAACCTCCGCCTCCACAATCTCCTTCGCAGACTTCTCCGCCCCCACCTATGCCACCTCCACCGCCGGCTCCTCGCGGGCTGGCGCGTCACCTGGCGAAATCCGGCGTGGGAACAGCCTCTCGCCGGAAGGAAGTGCGGAGAATGGGCGACAAAGACGAGCTCTCGATTCGGCGAAAGCGACGCCGCCGCTCGCGGCCTTCACGAACACGTCGGGACGCCGCCCCGCGCCGCGCCGCCGTCGACGCGAGGGCTTACGCTAACCGTCACGGCTGCGGAAGAGGGTGCTCCAAAGTACATTTGGAACGGAGACGACGGCAAAGCTGTCTCTCTGATTGAAATACGAATTAGATTGTGGGCATCGACGCACTTTCATACAAAATCGCTGATCATAATGTTCAGACTATGAAATCAAGTCTTCGAGCATTCTCCGTTCTGACATGTCATTCGAATTATCATTTTATAGAATATTTATTGGAATAATTTTATCTGAATACTTCATAAATATGAAGGATATTGTACACTTCAATAATTTTGTTTTGTTTCCAAAATTATCAAAATTGAAAAATTTAACGAAACGTTGATAATTCGACCGAATGTTACCAAGCAGAAACGCAGCCTTTATTCTCTCAAAACCTTCGAAACATAGCGTAGGTTTAAAGCACTTCAAGCAAGAAATCTAGACAATATTTCTTTTCTGTCCACACCTTTCTGGATTGAACGAACAATCGTTCAATCGTGTGAGTGACACTTGTTTAAACGTGCGGTCTTCACTATCAGATGCGTGTCTTCTCTTGAAATCCCGTCTTTGTTTCATTGAAGTGCTTAGACCTTGTCAAGTGGACATAATTATAGAGATTGAAGAGTTTGAAGTAGAGCCAACGCGTGTGGCAATGAACGAAAACGAGTTCGCTAGCAGACTTATTGAGACTTGTTTCAACTTCAAATTTTCAGTTGATCTTTTTTTTTTAATTTCAATTTTCCAACCAGATCAGTGACACTCGATACCATATGATATCGATACCTTGATGAGTCGATACCTTTGAACATATTGTTGAACATGTGTATTAATGAAGTTCATACCATGAGGAATGCTCTTTCGCCTTATCACATTACATCTTTTTTACCCGAAGGGTATCAGCATGATCTATTGCATTTAACAAATACTATGCAACGCTGTAGAAGAGCGTATTAAATTATTTAACTTCATTTCAGAATATTTTTCATAATTTCCAAACATTCATCCCGATAAATCAATTTAAACATTATTCAAAGTCACGACGCAATTGAAACGTTTCTTTGGAAATAAATTATTATACTTAATGTTTGAATTTTTCTATTTATAATTTCTAAAATGACACTAACTATTTATCTTCAAAGAAAAGTGAGAAACGTTTGTACAAATTGACTCGCCAAAAGATTGATGGGAAGCCTTTGGAAATGTTCCATACCAATGTTGGTACCTGACCATTTTCACATGACACAAATGAATTCCAACAGTGAACCATTATTGTTAATTTACTCCCAATTTACTCTGTTCGTTAGCAATTCAAATAGCTTCCTCTCTCGAAAAGCTTAGTAATCTCCGTTCAACTTTCAAATCATGAACATTTATACGTACTTCCTTTATACTAGCAACAGCTGTTCTCAATTCTGTTGGTCATAGGCATACGCGTTCTTCTAATAGCTTTTAATACAGTATTTTCACGAATATTTCTGCAAGTTTTCGTCATCAGATTTCAAGACAAAGCAGAAATGAGTGCTGTCCCAGGTGGTTTCTAAAGGAAAGGCGGCACCTCTGGCTGTGGTTTCAAATCCTACTAATGTTAGCATGGAGAGCAAAGAAAAGGCATTTCACATCGATTAATCAACTTCACCACTCATTAAATTTCATTGCTTTTATCAACCAATACATTTCATTCATCAACGTCCAGGAGACGCTAAAATAACAACACCTCGAACGACGTACGCCAAACAGAACACAGACAACATCAAACCGAGCACGACATCGCATTTGGAGACAAAGCCACACTACCATCTCGCACATCTGCGGTTTCCTCACGCGACCCCACAATCCCCTACACTCTTACATCACGCCCACGCGGCAAGACACCATGCGGTGGGCGGGGCCCCTCTCCCAAAACGGAAGGCGCGCAAAAACCAGAAGCCCCCACTCGCGAAAGGGGACGCGGTCGTGACGTCATCCACCTCCGCCGCCCCCTGCGGCACTTCGGAGGGGAATTTCCGGGGCCGCCCTCGCCCCTTCCTCCGCCTGGAACGGCCAGGCGCAAATACTCGCGCGTCGAGGCGAGAGCACTCGAATTCCTCGGCGAAAGTGTAAACATTGGGTCGTATGAATCAAAATGAGTAAGTACTCCAGAGTTAGAACTGACGAGTACAAGAACTACTACGTCTCATAGACAATTACTTCTTGTCATATGAATAAAACGTTTCGTGAAACTTACTTCTCTCCCTCGAGTAATAGCTCACTAACTGATCTGTTGCGATTGGTCGACTTTCGATTTGTTTGTCTACGTTACCGTGTGACGCATGCTTGTTTCTGAAGGTGTCGACCCCGTTGGGTTAAGTAGTACAGTTAATGTGCATTGTTGGCGAAATCTTAGGAAGTCTTTCATCATTCATTCGCTCACTACCTTCAAACCTCACAACCAGTTCACAACCGTCGTGTGAACACCTCTCTTGTAGCCATTCAATTCGATGAGTCATCTACAGATGTTTCTCAGAAAATTCGAAGTAAATGCTTCGCACTAGATGTAAATACTCGATTATATTCGTATGAAAAGTAAGTAATTGCTTTCCGGCCAAGCAGTTACTCACTAATGGAGAAATGGTTCAAAATAAGAATAATTATCGCGTCCTTTGTTCGTACCGTTTGAAGCAATTGCTTTCAAAACTCGAGAAAGAAGTAATAACTCATTTTTATTCACAGCCCGACTCCGGGGCTCAAATGTCATGCGACTATTTAGTTACAAGCAAACTTGCAGGAGTTAACGCGCGTATATCAGAAGGGGGTAGCAGTTTCAGTCTGGCGAAAGAGGAACTCATTAAGTGTATAAAACACCCAAAAGATGAACATTACCTATAAAATGCACATAAATCGAAAAAGATTCACATTACATTTGATTTTGGAGAATGGTTTTGCTTATAAAATTTAATAAACTTTACAAGAGTTAGAGAGATTATTAGCGAAGGCAAAGTAATGAGCCCAGATTAGTTTTGATAATTAAATATTTGAATGAATGAGACACAACTAATCAAATAGGGAGATTGGAAATGGATTTGGCTTGATTATTTTTCCGAAAATTTGCCTTATTTTTTTAAGATGCTTTTGCGACTCTTAAACAGAATTTTTCACCACGATTTATGAAAATTGCGTATTCCGATCTTCAAATAATGAAAATAAAATCCATAAACTTCCAAGAGATTAGCACATACGACATACAGCCTGTCATTTGTTACAGAAATTGTGACCTTGTTCTTATTCTGTACAGTTTCTTCATACGCCGTACACGGTAAAAACTTTTGTGTCACCAATTTTAAATGTCATTGAGATTTAAGCTACATGGGCTTTTATATGTATTATATGTGTGTTTAATGATTATTACGAATGCTCCTTACATCACAGCTTTTGCCTCCATGTGAAATGACTGGCATCCATGACGACCATATAAGGCTGCTACTGGCAGCCGCCACAAGCATGATATGTCAGAATACATCCGTATGGATATATGAACGTTCACATCTTGAACGTTCATACATCACACTCATGAACGTTCACACTCATGAACGTTCACATCTAGCAGGAGCGTGAAATTCACACAGAAATTATTTACATTACGGTCGTTTGTTCTATACAATATATCACCAGAGATTTGTACTTACAAACAGTATAAACCCGCCGACTACACAGAATAATCCAAACATTTTAACAGTGGAAGATAACAGCCATTATCATTAGCCATTAGAACCACTGACAATGTGACTTTTTGAGCTATCGTTCTGACAAGCTTTCCAATTAGTAAAAAAGTGGACCTTCCACATAATGATACAAATGGGAGTTTAAGTGTCTGTGAGTAACCTGCTTTGTCACCTACTTACAGACAATTTATAAAAAAAAACAGTATTTCAACACTTTCAACGAAGAACTATTGCTTATTTTTCAATGATTTTTTAAATTATACTTTTTATGTATTGAAATTTTGCAATGCTATTATGTGATAAAAATCTTCTTTAACGTTATCAGAATGAATACATTGACACATATCAAAATTATAAGTTAAGTTATATTATAAGAACAAATCAATAATTACACAATTATTTCTTTCTTCCATATTTTAACATTTTGTTTTTCGCAAGAATTCTTTCTCATAATAAATCTATCTAAAATGAATTCACTTAGTAAATTCATGAAATCAATTATTATTTAGCTTTTGATAATAACACTTCTAATGTTCACGATATACAATCTTAATGGCCTGATACAATTTCAACACATATTTAAATTAGAATTTTTTTCAGATACGGACACGAAAAATATATTATGATAATCCATTAATTGATATCATTATTTCTTAATTTTCATTCGTCTGTGGATGTTATCGCCTTCATTATAAAATGTAGTTTAGTGATATTGTCGGGCCGTCTCCTTTTACCAAGAGAAGCTGCACGAGTTCTCAGAAGTTCACAGCTGAACTTTCGTTCCTTTGCGTGGAGACGTTAATGAATGTGAATGGGGAACGGGAGCAGGACTGAAAAATGGGGGAGACGGAAGCACGTAGTAAAATAATGGGAAATGGAAGTAATTGAGATGATCTCAATTCACTCTGGGATGAAATTCTTTCTAATGAACACCTACGTCAACTTAAAAATGGATATGTTTCTGTTCCACATAGGCAGACACTGTCACTTCCTGCATTCACATCCTCGTGGTTGGTGCCGGTATGCTCACACTGTCACACGCCGTATCGATAATGTCTTTTACCAACAGAAAAAATGGGAGGGAATAGAATTAAAAGCCCACTGAAATAAAAAAAAGGATAATTAAACAAAAATATATGCTCATTGTACGCAAAAAATTTTGAAAATGCTAAGTGGCATTGCCAACCAGTCATTCCAGACCCACATTGTACATTTTACGAGATACAGAAGAACAGCGTTTTGAACAGTCGCCGCCTAAAATAGCACTCTGAAAAGTGACCATAGCGGCAGTTGCGCGGGGAGGAGAGAAGAGAAAACGGCGATGGCAGCAGCAGTGACAAAGGCCTTCTCTGTGCAGCCCAGGGCGGGGAACAAAGCGAAGCGGCAAAGAATAGGGGAGGGGGTATGGACGCCTCCAGGACGGCACCGCTACCCATTTCCGCCTCGCCCGCCCACGCCGCCCCCAGCTCGTCCGACCGCCCCCGCAGCACCTACCGTTCCCACTGTTCCCACCGTCCCCACCGACCCCACGGCTCTTACCGATCCCGCCGCCCGCAACGTGTGCGAGTGAGATTAAACAAAAAAGATAACACAACAAACTCGAACTTTTTAATGCAAACTAAAGAACTCGTGGATTACTAAAGCTAGCCCAAAGATGCTTCTGTAAATAGGTTTCAGATTATAATTTCATTTTAATGAGGCTTTTTAAGCCCTGCGCACACTGAGGAGCCTAATCGGCTGCAGTAATGTATAAATCGGCCACGGAATGAATAAATTGCTGCCTCTCCATAGCAACTGGAGTAAGGAAAGCAGAAAAAAATTAAGAAATAAAATTAAATAGTCATCCGCATGGACGAGGTTAAGGCAGCAGTGCCGTAGTGATCTCAAACTGAAGGATCGCGGGTTCGAGTACCGCCTCGGGCATGGTTATATTTATGTTCGTTCTTTCACCCCTCACTAGCACCATATACTGTGATGGTGCCCTATCGTTAATCTACAGTAGTCGTTAATGACCTAGCTGTTAATGCTACCTTAAATATTTTTTTTTAAAAAATCACCATTTACACATTCCCTACCGACCAAACATCCCCTCTGACATCATCCGTCCATACCGTCTTCGGCGACCCCACCATTCCCAACGTACTATTCCCTATTTTCCCCATCGACCCCACCGACTCCGTCGTCCTCGACAGCCCCACCGACCGCACCATTCCCACATACCCCACAGTCCCCACCGACACCCTCCCGCCCATACCGTTCCCGCTGCATTCCCGCAACTCAGCTTCACCTGCATTCCGAAGAGCGCGAACGCATCCACCTACCCCCACCCCCGCGACGCCACTGCATGCCCCCGCGCACGCGCGCCAGGCCCCGGCAGCGCGGTCGCTCTTCGCCGAGTAAACGGTTCCTCTGAATTATTTCGCGCGCTCCATTGAAATTTGTCCGTTTGCTCCGCATCGCTGGCCCGGGCGCTCAGGAGCCCCCGCGCAACAAAGCGGGCGAATGCCCAAGCAGCACCTGCCTCAGTGCCGTGGCGAACAGTGAGTGCACTGAAGTGAAGTGCGAATGAATGGGAAGAATAAATGGTTATGTATATAATGAAAATAGTATGAATGATGTGTGAATGTAGAAAGAAGAAAATATAATACCAATATATACAAAACAATTTACGTAGAATATATAAAATAGTATTTAAAAAAATGATTTTAGTGTAAGTTAGTAATGCCAAAGTGCAAATAAGATAACTTTAGGTCTAGATTGTAAGTTAGTTGTAAGAAAAATCCCCGCCTGTAGCTGCTTACGCCGCAAGGCAGCACCAAAATATAAAAAACATATAGATAATAAATTTCCCTTCTTCACAGGGTTACTGTGGAGGGTACAAAGAAAAAAAAAAGCAGCACCTGCGCGGCGCACCAGCAAGCGTTGAAGCGCGTTTCATCGCCGCCTTATAACTTTCTAATGAACCGCGTTCGTTCCGGGGTAACTCATCATCACGCGTGGTTTGTGAATAATAGAGTGGGATAGATCCGGGAATCGCCTTCCTCCCGGAACCTGTACTAGCCTCTTGAATACTACTCTCTTGACATTTAACGTGTTGATTTAATGTCGTTTGGAGATGCCTTGTTTTCACGTGTTTTCTGAACGCAGACGTACAAGCTCTTTATTCTTCAATTATGAATACACTTAAAAAACACCTTCCGTGGATACATTTCCAAAGAGATTTGCATAATTAAAAAAAAATAGATTCCATTTCATGCTATCAAAGTATTTGTATTAGTCGATTATCTGTCTTGCTTTGTACGAGGCAGATGGTTGGAGAATCGATGGTAATAGTTTCAAAAAATCCACTTGTGGTAAGTTCAAAAGCGAAATTAAAAAGAAAAGAAAACAACTTTCACTTAAACCACTTAAAGGCCCGTAAATGTCGAAGAAAAGCGACTTTCAAATTGGTACACGAAAAACTGTGATTCTGTGGCGTGGGAGTGTTTTTCAAATTGGTAATCGGTAGGCCACTTTCGGCTCATTATATCACTATCGGCTCAAAATATTATTCATTCGCTGACTTTTCATGCCTCCTATTTTGTCCTTCCTTCGGAAACTAAGCAACTGTTTAAATATGTTTGGAGCTGTTACAATACATATTAAACACAGATCACTACCGGTAGCAGACAAAGAAATATCCTCGGAGTACATAAAACGAAACCCGCAGAAAAATTATCGCAAACAGGAGAAAGGGGCTGGTGCGCACGCATTTTACGCTCCCTAGCGCGGTCTCGTTTGGAGGTCCATAAAGGTAGCGCAGCTAAGTCATAATTGAATATCAAATAGACAAACTTATACATTCCCGGTAATGGTTTTAGAGCGACATTCGTCGCTCGTTCTTTTTAGGCATCGAATTAGCAACATAGAAGCGATTTCCTATTATTTATTTTTATTTATCTCTTGAAATATTTTGGTTCACCTGTTATTCAATTGGTGGGCTTCTTAAAATCAAATTGGCGAAATTTTGCATTCTTGGTAATAGCCTTAGAATGGCAAATATATTTTGGGCAACTAATTAGCAACAAAAAATAACAATATCCCATCTAATTATTTTTATTTATTTCTGTAATATCTTATTGTTTGTAATTGTTCGGCAAACTTGATAGTATCAATTTAGCAGAACTTAGGAAATCGGTATAAGATGAAGAGTGATATTTTTTTGGCGAAAATTAGCAACAAAAAAAAGCAACAATTATAGAGATTAATTTATAGTATTTTAGAAAACTTTGCTTAGCTAACTTTACGACCCTCTCGATTGTAGTCGGCCATGTTTGGGGTGTCTACGCTTTGAAGACCTCTCCGCGCGAAACGCTCGGGAACCGAACCGCTTTGTCGCGAGAGGAACCAGGGTTGTCGCAAACTGCAGCAGCGGTTGGTCTCTCCAACCACGCGCCAAACAACCTCCAAGACCACGACGTCAGCGAACGCCTCGCGAGGCTGCCCCACGACGCTCATTATCAAGTAAATACCTGCTCCTTTGTTCCCACGGACTATTGGCGCCGTTAAAATCAGACTCAAATCAGGCCCACGAGCCGGTCGCGCAGGAGTTTGGTCACCATTCTGGTGCAGGCGCGGCTCTCGGCGCCTTTGAAAGCGTAGTTATCCACTCCACTTCTATACAATGGAGGGACTGGAACGGGAGATTAGTGAGTTCCTTACCTTTCGTCGAAACTATGAACATTTTCATATTTAAACATTAATGTTAGTTGTATAAGAACATAATACTTATGTAAAAAATGAAAAGTGCATATTACTTTAGAATTTCATAAGACAGAAAATCAAATTGACATTAGCTGGACACCTGGTCCGATCAGGCGCGCATTTCGTTTTACAAGCATTTAGTATACAAATGAGTATTTTGGCAAGTGTGTAGTATGTTTTTCTCAAAACATTTTCCTTTGAGTTGTTGGTTTTTTCCCTGTATTACAACATTTTGTGAAAAGAAGTCTCATCTATTTTTAAAAGTTCAGAACTGAAGGGAAACGGAGGAATAGTGTTTATTTTTGCGTTCACTGCCCGGAGAGAACGCGTAATAGTCGAGGCTTTCAAGAAGTGCTGTCTGCGGTGTTCAGCCCATGCGACAGAGCGCAGATGGAGGAAAGATAGAAGAAGACGAGTCTGGTTTCTTTTCTGCGCCAGATACTTCCAGCGAAAATTGAAATCTTCGATTCAGCGAAGAGGATACGGATTAAAATCGCATGTCACATACATAAAGGAAACTGTTATATTTTTTAAAGCAGTGCTGTGTAATGTATGTTTTTTCAAAATCTAAAGCAGTGATTAAAATACGCCTTTATATCAGAGAGTCTTAGATTCGAGGATGTTCGGTAGGCGTATTTTATTTGCGAACATTAAAGCTCGAAGAAGTTGTTTTGTAGGCAGG
The DNA here is from genome assembly GCA_017312745.1 of Gryllus bimaculatus. Classification (NCBI taxonomy): domain Eukaryota; kingdom Metazoa; phylum Arthropoda; class Insecta; order Orthoptera; family Gryllidae; genus Gryllus; species Gryllus bimaculatus. Next base: position 8,815,671 of record BOPP01000022.1, read on the forward strand.
CAGCCGCAGACACCTTACACCAAACGCAAACAAGCAGCGCAAACACATTTCACTAATCCAGCGAATTTTCAATCACGTAAAAGCCGACTGGAATCACAAATCGAATGCGAATCTTATCCTTTCGAGAAGAGAGAAGACCTTCGAAGCGAGTTTGTTTCCCTCCGCCGCGTCACAGGCGGCGGGCGCCGGCCTTCCAAGGCGTCTCGGGCACCGACGACGTGCGCCGCCGCCGCCGCCGCCGAGTCGCTCTCATCGCGCACGCACGGCGCGTCCTCTGCTCCCGGCTGCTAACGAGCGCATGCGTGCGCCAAGGAGTTCACTGTCCTGTTAGAGCGTTGAAGATGGGCAGCGCGTGCCGCCAGGTATGGCGAGGCGGGGAGTGGCGGGGCGGGGCGGGGTGAGGTGGGGCGAGGCGAGGCGGAGCGGGGCGAAGCGGAGCGGGGGCGAAGGCAGTCGGCGGGCGGAGCGCGGCGAGGCGGAGCGGGGCGAGGCGGAGCGGGGCGACGGCGGAGCGGGGGAGGCGGAGCGGGGCTGGTGGCGGAGCGGGGTGAGGCGGAGCGGGGTGAGGCGGAGCGGGGTGAGGCGGAGCGGGTGTGGTGGAGCGGGGTGATGGCGGGTGCAGGCGGGGAGGCGAGGCGAGGGAGGCGGGGCGAGGTGAGGCGAGGCAGCCGCGGAGCGGGTTTCCTGTTGCGAGCGCAATGGAGGGTGGGCAGGTTACGGAGGGCGGAGGCCTGGAACGACAGGGATGCGTGGCGGACGAGTGTGGGCAGTGGCAGATATAAGAGCGGGGACAGCGGGGATGGTTGGGCGCGTAGTGGGGAGCGGCGGAGTGGCAGGGTCGGGAAGTGGTAGTGACGACTGGAGCGGTGTGGTGGGGAAGGAAAACGGAATGAGATGGGGTGAGGCCGAAGCGTGAAGGGGTGAGAGGTGAACGGTGCGTATTTGTGGAGTTGCGGGAGGTTCGGACGAATGATGGAAGGGAGGGTGGGTGCTTCAGTTTGGGGTGGGTTAGTGAAGCAGAAAAGGCGAAGTGGTGAACGCAGTGGCGGGTGGGGCGGGGCGAGGCGGGGCGGAGAGGGCAGGGTGGCAAGCGGCGGAGCGGGGTGGGCAGGGGCGGGGATGGACGATACACGTAGGAGGGATCGGCGAGGGACGACGAGGCGAGGACGGTGATACAGGCGGAGGGGTCATAGAAGTCGGGGGCAGCACAGGAGGGGCGGGGCGGGGTGGCGGAGTGGAGAGACGAGATAGCCGAGGCGGTAGGGAAGACGCGAAGAAACGGCGCTGGGGCGTCCCACGCGGGGGAAATGAAGGTGAACGAGGAGCAGGTGACCGACCCGGACGCGCATCTAGGGATGGAAAGTTCCGCGTGACATCCCTCCACGCCGAAGTGAAGAACGGGAGTGACAGTTTATCTTTTTACCGCTTCGATCGATTAAGAAGATTACTCCTTCATGACAAAGTGCAAGTGTATCGTTGTCGAGTTGTATTGTCTTGCTATTGTCAGATTAAAATAAGAATAAGACTGGTATTCCTAAGTTGTTTTGGAAAAGCATTTGCTTTGAAGATCACCTATCTTAGCTCTCGTAAGTGTTGTTCTGAGTGCTACTTCGAGGTTTTTAAAACTCTCGCTTATCTAATCGGGCAAAACCTTTTGTTTATAATTATAATTACTATGATGACGGCGTATGTCTATCACTTCTGTTGAAAGCATCTCTTGACTTTCCATTTTTTGTTATCATTGTGAATTAATAAAAGAAAAAAATTTTGATTTTATATTCTCAATAACATGAGTACATTCAAGATTCGAAAATAAATAAATAAAATATCAGAATTTTTCGAGCATTTGCATAGTGTAACGTCATGGTACTCACAGCGACCACAGACACAGAGCTTGCGTATAACAAATTATATTTATTAACAAAACGAAAAACAAAATATAATACTTAATTAGCTCTAATCTTACACCTAGCTCTGATAGACCTACTATCCCCTGATCCGCGGGAGCGAGTCCAAAACCCGAATTGAAGATTGTTTTGTATTGTGCGATTCGCCACTCCTACTTTTGATAGCGCGCACAAAGCCTAGCTTCGCGGACCGGAATGTCACGCTGGACGGCACAAAGTCGTTCGGGCACAACGAGGCTGGTTTGCTCTCGATCGAGGTAGCGAAATCTTATTCGATGACGAGTGCGTATCTGGGCCGCAATGCCGCGGTACAACGCGGGCATCCTTCACTCGGACTACGCAACAGCATCGCTCCCCGTGACGGCAGTCACCCCAAGGACATAAAGTCCAGGCTTCGTCAAACTAATGATTTCTCCAGCCTCCGCGAGCCTGGCTCGCATATGCCACCGTCTTGGCGCCACAGTTTTGTGCACACGCACGAGTTGTCTCCCACCGTCTCCAGAAACCTACCTACTCGCTCCGTACACTTGTTATATAGGCGAGCCCGTGACCTCCTACGTCACGCGCACCCCCTCGCATTGTTATAACAGTGAAAGCTTCTTATAAGCCGGAGGACACCAAAAGCCTTGTGTCTCCCGTCTCCGCGTTCTTCTCTTTACGGAAAAACCCTACTTCCTTGTGGGGAGACTAATCCGCAACCAAGCGTCCCCAAATAGATGCCATGAGGCACGCTGGCTAATACGTTACAATAGTATCAGAACCAAAAACTGGCTGAAGTGATGGCGACTTACATCGAAACCTTTTTAATCTACTACATTTAACATACAAATGTTGGAAAATATAAATATAGATTAGAGTTACGTAAAACGCAACTATAAAAAAAACTGGCGTTTTGGGAATGTATAAAATAATAATTAGTGCATAATTCTAGTAGTTCACAATATTTTACTTTGACATTGTGCTGTAATAAGCCGAAATGTTATTTTTCACACATTCCACGAGCTTAACAAGAGTTCTCTTTTCTTATCAAAATTGCGAGAATGAACAATATGAAGAGCAGAAATATAGCAAAGAGTTATGAGTGATCCTTGTGATTAAAGATCTTTGAATGATTTAGATATAGTGGAACTAGATTAAATGTTTGTTTGCAATGATAATTACCGTTTGGATAAACGAATGTAAGGGATAATGAAGGTCTGTATGTTACCTTTGTGTATATGAATGATTATGCATCAGCGATATGAAGTTTCACGAAGGAAACATTAAAATCTAGGAGAAAGTTTATGTGAGATTTGCGCCTTCAGATATTCTACTACCTACCCCAGACGCATTATGCAGAAATTATTATTGATACGTATCTTCCCGATACCAACGTTCGTATGGTAAGGCTGAATAAAACCACACAGCGATAAACATCATTATACTGTATTCGAGTGAAACTCTCTTTCAATGTGCAGAAGTATGTTTTTTGTCAACTACATCCCGAGCACCAATCGAGACGTATGAAACGTCATCTCGTCTCCTGAAGAAGAACTTATAGTTTGTTTTCGGATCCCCCTAGAAAACGTGTTTTATCGTGCCTTGACGCTGCGATCTTAGTGACAATGCCAGGAATTAAACCAAAGCCTTCTAAACCGATCTATGTAGGTGGTGTTAATTAAATACGAGAACCCAAATGCATTTTTTGTTTAATACACCATAATTTTCTGTCACGATGCAACACTGATGTTGACATCTTTTAATCGACAATTGAATTACCAATTAAATCGCGCTGTAGTTTGATTTCAATTTAGAGTCGAATTATTATAGTATTTTAAAAAATAAATTTGCGAATGCCAACGAACAGTATTGCCTCGAAACGTACTGAACTTTAAGAATTTCAACTGAATATGGAGAAAACAAAACTGAGTAATGCTAGAGAATGAATGAACGTTTTCTTTTACGTTCTTACGTAAGTGTACAAATACCGAGTTTCAAATGAATGTGACCCACCAACTTATTCTTATTCCAATTAACTAACATCTTATTCACGTAAACATACACAGCAGTCATCAGCATCTTTTAATGTTTGATTCACATGCAACCTTAGATTCGCATACAAAACAATTAATGGAACAATTGCACAAGTATAAGTGAACACAAATTAGACAACTTAGTGAAGTTTCAATCTCTTCAAAATTGGGTGGGGAAAATATGTAAATCCGGGGAAAAATCAAATGTAGTTGTGAAAGATGTTGCGATAGAACTAATTGGGAATGATCTGCATTTGTGTGCAAACTACCAAAAATGCGTCAAAATGTAGCTGTGCTAAAATTTAACTATTAGCATCAAAACCTGCAAGTATTTGTTACGGCGATTATAATGTTGAAATTTCAATAAGACCAGTTCATATCCCGTTTGTAGGTCACACACAAGGCCATTGGGTGTGGAGAACTTTTGAACTGGAGTATAACATTATCAGCAACTACGATTCATTGGTACGTCCAATGCCAGATACTGAAAGAACATATTTAAACAAAGCTGAACATGAAAAATGGAGTATGAAAGAAATTTTTAACACATTAAAGTATTTTTAAAACAGCGTGGGCGACGCAACATTTTGCTATTCTCCATTCCGATACACACATTTACAAGGATTCTTGAAAGCCTCGACTATTAAAGATTTTTCACAATCCAAGTAGTTAGTTCACGCATGTGAAATATCTTATGCCTGAGCAGAAGTGACACGTGTTACGGACATTGTTACATTCTATCTGACTCATTCTAACTTACATAGTTTTTCTTTTGTACTTCCCGTAACATAACATTCCGATTATTAGCTTGAAATTCAGTTCGTACTTCTAAGAACAGTAGCGAGTGAAGATCATCGGCTTAGGAAAAAAAGATAAGTGAAAATATACAAAATTGAATAATAAAATTCAGATCATCCAATAGTACAAATTAACACATTTGGTACAAAACAATTTGATAATGATAAAACACAAACACCCAATGCTTCTCTCAAATAATTATTTGCTCATGAATTTGTAGATTATGTTCTGCCATGTAAGGGTAAATTTATTTTTCGAATTCAATCACAGCATTCCTGTTAAAATTTATTTTCGGAGACTTTAAAAAAATATCGCATATTCCGATATAAAATGTTTACTCACTTATGACCAGGCTACTTTTATGCAGATTCTAATGACTTAACTTATCGGTTATTTGTTTTGATATCAGATTTTGGCCCACATTTCTAGGGAAAAATGAAGAGAGATCGAAAAAAATGTGATCTTTGCCCTAAGCTCTCCAATGCGCCACGGAAAATCCAGTTCAGTCGAATCTGTGAAATATGCGGCTTTTGTTTAGAAAAGCAAGTGCCCTTTTACGCAAATCTCCTATTGGGCTTTGTTCACTGTTAACTCGAGTGTTGTAACACTGCTAACTTGAGTGTTGCTGGATAATTATTTGCATTAGGGTAACTATAGAGTAGGTTAATAACAAGGGGGCTGATTTTAATAAAATGTAATTTTTTCTTTTCACTGCAGAACAATACCGTTTAGTATATAAATTTATTTTATGTAATACCAAAACGGAATGAACCATTTTTATATGTCATTTTTTAAAAATATTTCGTCGATTTCGGCTAATATGTCATTATTTTTACTTTTTAAGCGATTTTTAATGCATTTTTCGTTAATTTCATTGATTTTAACATTTTAATGGTACTTGCTTCAAACGTATTTACGAGGTGTAATAAATGTTCACCACAGAATTCCCGAGTAGCCTATTCGATTTCTTTGCTTATGTATTGTAATGTCAGCCGTTGTGAGTACTATGCAATCTAAGGATCCTGTGACACCTATCGCTGCCATTGTCAGTTCCGCGAATTTCGCGATAAATGAAGGCAGAGATTTTCTTTTAAAGAACAATCTAAACGAAAAGTTTGCCAGCCGAGTTCACATGACCAAATGGAAGAAGTCTCGAATCCATCAGTAACATATCCAACAGTTTGTGTAGTTCATCTGAAGTGATTTTGATCAAATTGTTTACATCATTTTTCATTGTTTTTAGGTCATTTTAAAAGTATTTTAAGAGCATTTAATTGATATTTTTTGATTGAGCATTGAGCATTTTATTGATTATGTTGTAGGTCATCAAAATCCGCCCCCTATTAATAACACTACCCTATTAATAACAAAAAAATTATAGCTCCAGGATGAAAGTAGGTGATTTCAAAGGAAACCATCATACTTATTTCTAGAATAATTATAAAAAAGTTTCTATCACGCAAGATTCAACAGCTACGAACACATTTAGTATATGAAATAAACAAAATCCTATTCTAATTTCCTCATTGTGACTCCGGTTATATTACTAAAAAATGTTATGAGTATGCTTCATACAAGGTAACAACAAGTTACAACTGGATGTGTATATTTGTTCAATAGTATGTCTGGGGGCAATAATATGTCTATCATTCTCTGGGGAGCGCTAATTACAAACTACCTGAAAAACTTGAATCAATATAATGAAAATGTAGGTTCCGGTGTGGTAGATTATTTTAGAAAATTGGTTTACCATTCGCAAGAGCCGACGTCTATGTCATCCCACTATAAAAAGAATGATCAAGCAATAAGTGATATGTAAAATAAATATTGTAGAAATTGAAGGGATTGATGATTTGCAAGTATTCCTCCCATTTTTACCCATTTTATTTCATTAACTATTTCCCATACAATTGCAGCGGTGAATGTTCGTGTAGGGATAGCAACTACATATTGAGATACATTGGTCTATTTGCATAGTGGTAACGAGCGTAGAGAGTGGACTCCTATTATTTGTAGCATTAAATGCGTCATTGTAAAATAATGATATTGAAAACAGTTAAACCAATAACATGCGAAAATTCTAATTATCTAATAATTGTTTGCTTCTCTCCACAGTATAAAAGCATTATTATTCGCTTAAAAGCGGTAAAGAAACAACCTATTGGAAAACTATCTCGTCCTGGTAAGCTATTATCTCCTCCAAGCTCTCTTCAGAGAACGCCTACTCTCCAATAGATTTAAAAGAAGAAATCGAAGGTACCTGGTGTTAGCCGCGATAATTGCAAATGGAAGAACCGAAAGAATCTTTCGCCAGCTTGAACAACGCAGAAGTTGATGACTTGAGACTCGCACGACGTGCCAACCTTAGGCCAAAAGCATCTCGTGAACTTTAACACTATAGGAAAATTCGGGGATAAAAGGAATCTCTCCCCATCGTAAGTTGCGAACTGGGAGAATCCACGGAATCTCTTGTAAGCGTTAACGCTTCATACGCAGATATTTGAAGTCTCTTCACCGCGCGTCTTGGAATTCTGGAGCCAAACACTCCGGTGAACCTGAACAGCATATCTAACTTTGTAACTGAAGTCTCTTTTGAACGCGAGTTGTCAAGCCAGTGTGTCAAAAGAATCTCTTGAAAGACAAAGAGCCTAGCTGGATAAATAATTAAAATTTCTGACTCGCGAAACTTTCCAATCTGGATGAAAAACATCCTTTTTTCTAAACTTCTAAAACTGCCAGCTGACTTGGAGAGTAATTCGAAGTTTCTTCACAGTGCCTGTTGCCAAACTGGAGAGACAAAAGATTATCTTGTAGGCAATGAGCACAGAAATCATGGATAAATGAAGATCCTCGCGCGACTTGCCAACGAGCAGTCGCAAAATCTTCTCGTGAGCTCGTGGAACCCGTCAAGCTGGAGTTCAGAACCTCTCGTGTGAAACGTCAACCTGCAGTCCTGAACGCCTTTCGTGTGCTACGAAAACAGCTACGCGAAAATAATGAACTTTGTTCTTAGTCTCTTCCTCAGGCGAGTAGCCAACCCTGAGAAATAAAAAAAATCTTGCAAGCATGACATGTAGAGGATAACGGACGATCGTTCCTCGCCCGTCGTGTGAACCTGAGCTACAAAATCTACTTGTGAGCTAGTGCGCCTTGGCAATCCAGAGATCAAAAATCCTCTGGTGAGCTTTGAAAGCAGCGCAGCGAAACTGCGTGTTCTCCGCCCTCGCGAATCTCTTGCGAGCTGGAAACTCTGCCGAACAATCGTCGCCTGCTTTTTCCCCTGCGGCGTCGCACAAGGCCTTGCGGGAAGGGCGGCCGGGCGGGGTCGGGGCGCGAAGCGGGGCGGGGGGCGGGGTCAGACGCCGAGAGCGGACAGATGGCGGGGGTGTGAGAAGGGCGGGGACGGGTGCAAAGCGGGGGCACTGACGGGAGCCGAGCGCGGGCGGACAACAGGTAGCGGGGCGGGCGCGAGCGGGGGTGGGCGCGACCGGGGGCAGTGACGGGAGCGAGCGTGGGCGGGGAACGGGAGTGAGCAGTGGGTGGGGACGGGAGCGAGCGTGGGCGGGGCGGGAGCAAGCTGGGTGGGGACGGGCAGAGCGGGGGGGGGGCGGGCGCGAGAGGGGAGTGGCAGGCGGGTGCGGGCGGGCGCGAGCGGGGGCGGGGACGACGCCGGGCACGAGGGGGGCGGGGACGGGAGCGGGCGGGGGCGGCCGGTTTTGGTTGGCGATGCAGCGTCAGCGCCACAGGCGAAGTGTTCTGCGCGCGCGCAGAAGCCGATCAGCTGAGTAGCGAGGGTGCACCGCTCCCCTCCGCGTCGCCTTCCCACCCGTCGCCTGGCAGAGAGCGAGGGAGGGCGATGGCAACGCAGCCGACGCGAACGCCCCCGACGCGCAGTGCGCCCAAACGAACATTCACAATGACAACGCGAGAACACAAACGCGGACGTACCATTCACAATGACTGAACGTAAACACAAACATTCACTGACCACGATGCAACGCTCGCCACATAAATTCAATATACAATCGAACGACTTTAAGCAGTGGTGTAGCTTCAGTTGTTTTCACCCGGGGCAAAACTAATGGTATCCTTCTCCCCCAATAAATTAAATATAAAAACATCTTTTACTGAATAGTTTAGACATTATTTAATAAGAATAAAAATATATTTGCACATGACATTTATTTATAATATATTATAAACTGTATGAAATGCAGAATAATTGAAATATAAGTTTTAAATAAATAATTAAATATAATTCCAACTATAAAATTTTCTAATTGGTGTCACCCCTAAAATGGTGACATCCGGGGCAGACCGCCCCTCTGCCGCTTCTAACTACACAACTGACCTAAAATGGATGCGTTCACGCTAGCATGGAAATTATTTCGTATTTCTTGATGGATTATTCCATGTGGCTTCTATGATGAACAACGACTCTTAATGGCAATTTATGCTCTTACACACCGTATTAATTATGGCGAATGAAAACGCTATACGTCTGATCTTGCTGCGGTACGCGATATGTATGTTCCCAGATCACATTAAGGAGAACTTGAAAAGTCCGCAGTTTGCGGACATCCACGGTTACGTCTTATGCCAATGTTGACGTTTATGTTTAAGTGAGTATGAATGAGCCTTGACACACCCACAGCTCATCGTGAGCACTTCCTGGGGCCAGCGCGATAACTTTCCACCTTTGGGTTGCGAGGTTCAAATGATCAGCAGTGTAGGTGTGAGCAGAGGGGAAAGCTAAGGCGGCCGCAGCCCCTTGCCCTAAAACTTTTGAACGGGGGCTAGATAGCACGTAATCAATTATTTTATTGCCGTAAATACGTTCATTCCTGATGTTTTCACCTTTTAACTGTCAATTTGTGGAATTTGTTTGCGACATTTGTGAAAGGGGCTCTCCCTATCAACCTTGTAAACGGTACAATATAAAATTAATCGAATTTATCATTTATATATCTTGTTATAATTTTATTTTACTTGTAGGTTTGCTTATTTACTTCTAAAATATTTCATGTATTAAAAATGTTGTATGGAAAAGGAGGCCATAAACGAACTCCCATCTGTTTATGTACGCTCACCTATGGTCAGCAGGGGTGCACTGGTGACGGAACACCGTTTCAGGGTGTGGTCTGCTGTAATTTAAAATCAAACATTCTAGATTTGGAAAACGCACGAGTGCATCACTAAATGCCGGACGGTTCATGCGGAATTTGTGGCAACGCGAATTCACATCAGATTCTTCCTTGAGATCTTCCCAGTTTCCGGTTCCCCGTCCGGTTCTCCTGCTTCTAGCTGCACCATCGTTTCGTCTTCATTTCATTCATACCGCCTTAATCAACTTAACACCAATTTCATTTAGGATTCCAGATTAGACCATAATGGTTCTTAATAAAATCATGTGCGTAGCCTATTTTCTGTGAATTTCAAGCCATCCTTGCAATGGTCGAAAAATGATTTAAAATGTGTATAATTGAATATGAAATCTTGAATTCGTTGCGCCCCCCAATCCCCTTTCAACGGTTCGAATTATATTCAACATTTTTTCTTTTCTTTTCTCATGGATGGATGTTCAAATATCATATGTCAGCAATGTTTCCCTTTAAGTTTCACAATGAAATAATGTAGACTATAATGTATCATATTTTCAAAGTGTCATGTTATATTTCATTTCCTGTATCTCATTTTTTCTTTCTATTTGTCGCCTACAGATCACGAATAATTAGCTGCAGCTGACACTTTCTCTATTTGCTCTTTCTTGATTAAAGTGCGCCATCTCATACAACATAAACCATTTCATCCTTCCCACTAAACTGCAAACGCATACTGAAATTGTTTAGACAAACGTTTGTATAAGTGGTTCCTTATAGGGCAAGGAGAGTGTGCTAAACGTTTAATTTAGTCCTAGTGCTGAAAGGGAGAAGATGGTCAAATTGCTCACACAAACCAGTGTCAATCCAAGAAAGAAAAGAAAAGCGTTCTTCTGACCGCATCGGCAACTACCAACCTTAATGTAACATTGTAACCAATTCATTTGTACACTTGAATGAAAATACAATGAAAGTCAGATAGGCTGCCTAAAAAATCATGTATTACACACGCGGTAAAAGTGATTTTATTATGCTCGTGAGATTGGGCCACTCGACCTACCGGTCTCTTGTACAAACTTTCCTACTCGCAAAATAAAATGGAATTTTTACCACTCTTACCACAAATAACCATTTCTTTCCCCATCATATTTGGGCACAATTGCCCCGTTTCGACCCAGCGTGCGCTCTTGGCCGTCCCTCGCCCCCCTCCCCCGCCCCCGCCCCCTCTCACTGCCTTTGCAGGTCGCTTCGGCGAGACCCGACGCCTCCGACTGCAGCTCCACTCGTGCCAGCGCTGTTGCTAGGGGGAGTTGCGAGTGGAATTTTCCCAATGGGGTTGTTGCACGGGCGTTTTAAATGCTTCTTGTTCATTACCGATATTTAACTTGCCAGAATTTTAAAATATTTTTGAAAATTATCGATGTATCAAAACACAACATCCTGATAAGAATTATTTGGTCGCTGTTAAGACATCGACCGCATGACCTGTATGAAGAAATAAGGCGATCCAACACTCGGAGTGATAATGGTTGAGACATGAACCCATTTCTGACATCATTATGAATGGAAAGCTTTTTATATATCGTAAAATTTATGTCCTCTGTATTTCCTCGCAAATGGAGAATTTTCTGTGCTCTGGTCTGCTTCTCGCTTCGGAACAGATCGTTCTGGATAATGGCGGCACGCAACAGCTGACATTATGACTCATTCAAAAACATCGTTCTCCAATAAAACGATTTACAGAGGAAAGTCAACAAGTAGTGATAGCCGCTTGGGATTAGCAGTTTGGTTTCGATGACGCTTTAAATTGGCGTAAATGTGCAGTTAACTACCAAGCAAATCGAAATTAATGTCAATGTCATCAATTTAAAATTTTACTCGCAGTCTTAATGATGAAAATATAATAGACATTTACTTGACCATTTTCACAAACGAGAGTAATTTAATGAAACGCACGGCTTTATTATTTTTATTTAGACATCATTTGTAATTCTCAAAAGAATTGGACAACCCAGCGATTTATTAAAGCTGTTGACAGCAACTAGATACGTCTAAGTTTTCAGATGAACATTAAAAGAAACATTTTAGAAACCAATGTAACAAAAAAATATGAAAATTACATGGAGAGGCATTAATTTCGAAAAAAAAACAAACGAGTACGTAGAATATTTTCGATAACGGTGGCGTTCCTCCTGGATTCTCCAGAAACAACTATACGCACTAACATGAATAATCGGAAGCAGTCATGTTTCACAAGCCATTGAAAACTATACTGAAACCGAGAATGAAGGAAAATTACTAATTCCCTTTCCTTGTTACAAAACAGAGTAAAGAACAAACATTTAACCGCGATGGTTGACAACAAGCTACAGCAAGTTAAGGCAAGAGAGTCCGCTATCGAAATGTCAATACGTTTTACATAACTTAGGACAACACTAATTATGTGCTCTCGGTGACATCATGCCCAGTCGGGCGCTATGTTTCGCTGGGGAAAGTGTCTACAAAGGAGCTCGGAATGTTCGTCGCTCGGCAAATGGCAAACCACTATTTGGGATTCGGCGAACGTTCGCTCGCTACTCGCCGAATACCGAATGTATAGAACCGCTAGGCTCGCCCTACCCGCCGCGTGTCGGTTTTTAGGACAAATCAAAGGGTGCGAACATTCGCCGAACACACATCAGCTGTTCGGGCTTGGGCGAGCAGCAGCTCGCTGCTCGGCGAATGCCGAATGTGAGGAGCAGCCCACGACTTCCCGCGCGCGAAACGTCAAATCACTCCCGAAACCGTTTCAACCCAGCTGCCAGCGCAGCGACGTTCTCCAACGGCTCGAGCGACCCGCAGAGGCTCCGGTGACCGGAGGCACCTGCGACCGCGCGCCCCGAATCGATGCGCGGCACGTGTGGCGGCGGCGGCTGCGGGGGCGGCGCGGTGGCGGCGACGGCGGGCGCGACGGGGTCTGGGTTCGCGACCCTCTGCGGGATATCGACCATGGAGCTGCGCCCATCCGCCCACCCGCGCCCGCCGCGCAAAAATCTACGACGCTGACGTCGCGTTCGCGAGGACGCCGCGCCGCCCGCCGAGGTTCAGCGCTGCAGCCGCCTCCGTCGCCGCCGCGGCGGTCGCTAGATCGATAGCGGCTGCATCTCGGCGCTCGAGACAAAGGATTCGGCGCCCGCCCGCCCGCGCGCGCGCGCCGTCGCCGTCGCCGCCGCAGCGTCAACATATGCTGCGCGGCGCGGCGCTGCGCGGGGGCGGGCGGCGCGTCACAACAAAGGAGCGGAGCCGGGCGCTGGCGCAGCCGCTGCAGCGGCGGGGCACTTACAGGCTGCGCGCGCCGGGGGTCAACGTCTCCGCTGCGCAGGGCGCGTGGCGCGCTGCGCGCCGCCGTCCTCGTCTTCTGGCTGCGCCGCCTGTGGCAGGACGCGGATCGGGATGCTGCGCTCGCCGCAGCCGTCGCACTCGCGGCCGCTGCCGCAGCCTACTCCTCCTCCTCCGCCTCGTCACTCGCGAAGCGCGGGCGAATCGGGATCCTCGCACGACACTCCGGCACATGGAAGCGCGCCGCCACTGTCACCTCGCCCGGGCCAGCCTCCCTGCGCGCCGCTGTCGCTGCCAGCACTGCCGGACGCCGCACAGCTGTTCGACGACGCCAGCGCGCACGCGCCGCCGCGGCGGCCTTGTCGGCGGGTGCTTGCCCCCCGGGTGCGCGCTCTGCGCCGCGTAGTGGCGGTGAATGGAACTAAGGGGTCATTCAGTTCGGGAAGATCCCGACAGAGCTGAGCGGTTTGACCGCCACTATCTGAATGTTCGGACAGTTCGCATTTCTCTAGAAAGCACTGAAGAAACTTGACTCTTGTCGGGATTGAGAAAAAAGTAATGGGACACTTTTCATCAAATCCAGTAACGTCAAAAGGTTATTTTACATTGATATTCAGTGCTATTTATATATTGAATGTATGTTATAACCAAAATAAGTGAGCCACCTGAGGCGCTTGGTGAACGGTTGTGTCTCAGAATTTATTTAGAGGTGTTTTAAGCGACATCAGTAATTATTATGGTGAAACAATATACCCTTACTATTTTTAGAAAGTTGTTTGTTAATTTGAAACAAATGAAAAATTAGTAAAAGTTCCAAATTTTCTATTTTATTGTCATACTTGAATATATTACAAAAATACAGCATAAAAACTGCACAACAACAATATATACTTTCTAGGCATGATTAGCCTTTGTGTGATCTAATTTGAAGTAATCTGACATGTAGAAGGGAACACTACAGTTAGGTCATCTCCAAGGCACCAGAGTCAACTTCCTCCCAGATTTTCCTGTTGCTTTTTTATTTACATCTGAGCACCCTATGCTCACTCTCGTAGAGTTGATCTTATCAGTGGAAGGTATTTTTCTTCCGAGTGTCTTCCCATGAACCAGTTTGATGTGGTTGCTTGTGTGCTTTCTTGCCTCTGTGCAGCTTCCTTCTCTGCAAGCTGTTCTCCTAATTTCTGCAAAAATGTTGCTAAAGTCTTTCTTTTGGGTTCTGTTCTCCTAATACAAAATACAAGCATTTTCTACTGCCATAACAAACATGTGGAAGAAACTTTTCTTGCGCCACTTCAACTGTTTCCTTTTCTTGGAGTAATAGATCAATCTTATAATTATTTCTATCCCTGCTTTATTCAGATTGCGATCTAAAGTTACTTCGGTCTTTGATTTGGTTTTCTCACCTCCCTTGGCTTTTACCTTTACTTCTGTTCTGATCATCTTTGAACTATTGATAAACATAATATGTCCCTAGTATCTCTCCACTTCAAACATAACAATTGACCTCTTTTCATTTTAACTCACTCATCTCTTTTCAATTGTTTTGAAATCGTATTTCCTTTCAGGTCTTTCATATTTGGCATACAAGTACCAGCAGCCTTTGTTTTCTTGGACAAAAGAAAGTCCAAAGCAAGTGAAGAACTGTAGAATCTATCCAGAAAACCTGTAAGACCCTTATCAAATTAATTATGTAATAATCAATGAGTTCTATCATTGAATGTTTTCCTTTCCCGGTATAAACCTCAAGATTCAAACATAGCCGGTTATAAAATCTCATAGAGTAAACATTTTAATGGCATACTTTTCTGGCTTTTCATGCATACTTTGAACACAACTCTCCTTATAAATCCACATTTCGTTCATCTACTATCAAGTTTTCAAACATAAAGCCCTTGCGACATTTCAAAAAACTTCTCAAAAATGGCTCCAAATATTTGTTTTAATTTCTTCTAAGGATAGAGTAAAACATATTTATAATGGTGGCACGAATCTGATTTTCACTGTTTACTCTAAATTTTCGAAAATTACAAAAGTTTAAAATTTTTTCGACGTCTCCTGCAACTACAATATTGAAGATGGAGATTTTTTCTCCAAATATATTTTGTTCTCCATAATTAGTTCTTTCCTTCATGTCATGAACATTTTTTAACATTTCAGTAGTTTTCACGAAATTTTGTATGAAATATACGAATACTACAAAATATCAAAAACAAGAATTTCGCAAAAACGGCACCAAAAATTTCCTTAGTGATAGTGTTATGCTAAATATATATATATATATATATATATATATATATATATATATATATGTGTGTGTGTGTGTGTGTGTGTGTGTGTGTGTGTGTGTGTGTGTGTGTGTGTGTGTGTGTGCGCGCGCGTGCGCGTGTGTGTGTGCGCGCGCGTGTGTGTGTGTGTTGACAAACACTTCTTTTTTTCAGTACTATTTTTTACACAAATGTAGTTTTTTGACATCTCTCTCCTCTCTCACGATCATTTGTATACACAATTGCATTTATGAGAACACGGGCTTCAAATTATGTCTTATAAAGTTTCTGGAAAATTTAAAAGTTATCGATAGCAGCGCAATCCAACGTCAAAAATAAAATCATATGTACCACATGGGTAATTTTTGGGACAGACTTAATGACATACATTTTATTTTAATCCTAGCATACAATCACTATTTTACATTAATGTCAGTAGTATACTACAGCTGATGCGATTAGACCAGTGATGGTGCTACGCATGGGCAGTTCGGGCGATCGCCCAAGGCCCCGCAAGTCAAGGGGCTCAGTGATGCTCAGTGATGGAAAAAGTAGTAAAGAATTGAAAAAGGACTTGGAACTCAAGAAATTCGTAATCGAATTTTGTAAGTCGCAATACAGTTTGTTGATATTTCTTGAAATTTTCAATTAAATGTTTATGTTAAATAATTGTAGGACTCTATGAAATTAATGAAACGACGCTAACATTTTCAATATTACATGACGCTATTTTTTTTTTACTTTCTCGCACTACTTCGTAAGAAGTGAAAGTTATGAAATCGTGAGCCGGAAATGGGCGAATTTTTGACAGAAAAACTCTTACTGCGGGGACTTGGTAACGAAAAAGTGGATAAATCGATCTGCTATATATAGTAAATGACTTCCTCTAACACGTTGGGTAGCGAGAATCCATGTTTTGTAGGTTATTCACACGGGCGGACAGACAGACAGATGGACGGACAGATAAACAGCCAGACGGAGATTTTGAAAAAAACAAAAATAAACAAGTTTTCTATTTCAAACGTGTATTTTCTTTGACATCTCGAAATCGGTTTCCCGCAGCATTGCATAACTTTCACTCTACTACGTATATTACTCAGTATACGTATGTACGAGAAAATAAGCGATCTACAGAACTGCACAGGCTTTCTCGTACTAGTTAGTTTTCTAATTTCTTTGGTCTGGCTTAGCGTTTTCGCTTTGCCCCCATGTCTTCCCAGCTGCCATCTATCGCCGCGCAATGTATATTTTTGCACATTTTCATTTTTTTTTTAAATTTTGTCGGTCCTTTAATGGTAGAAGTAGAACTGAAATATGACTTTGACTATTCTATAATATACTTAAACCTTTCCATTTATGGAAATTTTCGTTGAAAAGTTTGGAACAATATTTGAGAAAATGTATTTTAAGCGTTTCTGTAAATGCGATTTTTGAACCTTGTTTCGGGAGCACTTTTGAGTTTTCGAAAACTTTATTAGAAATCATTTGAATCGCTTCTACTCACGAACAGTACTGGTTTATTCTAGTGGCACATTTACCCAAGGGTTCCGCGCATTTGGGCCCCTCGTGCGTTCAAAGGCACAGAATTTTAAAATGTTTCACTAGAGATGAAAAAACAAGTTTTGACATTATGAATTTTGTGAACCTAATGTGGCACCTAGCTACAGGTGCAACAGAATGGCACAGACTTTTCCTTATTTGTTTTCTATTTCCATTGGTCTCGGCTACCTATGAGGACTTGCCACATTCTCTTGCTAGCTGCCGTCTATCTCCGCCAAAATACATTTTTTGAAATTTTCTTAATTTTTCGGCTTCCTAATAGTAGAACAGAAATATTATTTCAAAAATATTAAAGAACAATAAAACCTCGTCCTAATTGAAAATTTTCTTTAAAAAATTTGGAGCCGTTTATAGGAAATTGCATTTAAGCGCTACTGTAAATTCGAAATTTGAACCTCTTTTCACAGAAAACTATTGAGTTTTCTAAAAACTTCATATCACGTCATTCCGAGCACTTCCAGTCATAAATGCAATAGTGTTTACAAATCGCTGAAAATATGCACATTAAAGGCGTGAGAGATCTTTCACAAAATTATATTTCTATACTAGTATAGAATACAGCAAAATTAATTGTATGTCATCTTAAACAGTGCAATTAGCACTATCCGTTTGAAACGTTTGAAGAAAAAATTTGGAGCCTTTTTGAGAAAATAGCGTTTGAGCATTTTTGAAAATGCGGAATTTGAAGCTCATTTTCACGGAAAAACTTTGAACTTTCGGGAAACTTTATCTGACATTATTTAAAGCTCATGTATTCATAAATACATTAATGTTAAGAAATTACCGCTAATGTAAGTATTAACAACATCTAAAGATCAAAAAATTAAATTTTTGTAATTTTTGAAAAAAATAGAGCAATACGGCTTTTATGCCATCTTATAGAGTGAATTTAGTACTATCCCTACCAAAAGTTTAAAGAAAAAATTTTCAGCCGTTTTTGAGACAATATTGTTTTTGTGATGTTTTTATATTGCACATATTGCACGCAAAATTGCGCGAAAACTACTAAACTTTTCAAAACAATGTACATGATTTTAATGAAAGAACTCACTATGGAGAACAAATTTTATATGAAGAAAACATTTCTATCTCTCATTTTGTAGTTGTTGGAAAACACCGAAAAAAAGTCATACTTTCGAAATTTAGAGTTAACGGTGAAAAACAGACCTATGCCACTTTTATAAGTGTATGACAATTCTTACAAGAAATTTAAAGAGCCGTTTTTGAGAAAATTTTGAAAATGTCCGAAGGGCTTCATGTAAAGTACCTCCAAATTTTGAAGAATGTTTTTTAAAATCTCAAAGTTTCAACTCAAACCAGATGGATATGGGTTTCTTCAATTCGTAAAAAATCCTACGTATGGTTTAGGTGCTGGTAGTGTTCATAGACACCAGACGGACAGACGGACAGATGGACGTTTTGGAAAGACACTTTTTCGGTATTAGAGGATGCCAATACGTGTATTTCCGTTGATATCTCAAAATCCATTATCCGCGGCATTACATAA
This sequence comes from Gryllus bimaculatus, assembly GCA_017312745.1. Taxonomy (NCBI): domain Eukaryota; kingdom Metazoa; phylum Arthropoda; class Insecta; order Orthoptera; family Gryllidae; genus Gryllus; species Gryllus bimaculatus. Next base: position 8,834,136 of record BOPP01000022.1, read on the forward strand.
CTTTCCCTATACTACGTATATTACTCCATGTATACGTACGTATACGGGAAAGTAAAAAGGACTGAAAAAGTATATGTACAATGATGTTAAAGTTTGATTTCCAATGCTGACTAACATTGTTTTAGATTTAAAATGCAACAGTTTGAGTTCAATTTGCTTGTTTGTATACATTGTTACTGCATAAATTACAATCCGAAAGTATCAGCTGACTCTCTTATGTTTGTATTTATTCGCGAAAATGTTTCTTTGGGTATTGAAGCTTTATATAAACACGATTTCAATTACGATACCAAATTTATCACTCTCTTTCTCTCTCTTTCTCTCTCTTTCACTCTCTTTCTATCTCTCTTTTTCTCTCTCTTTCTCTCTCTCTTTTTCTCTCTCTCTTTCTCTCTTGTTTATCTCTTTCTCTCTTGTTTATCTCTTTCTCTCTTGTTTATCTCTTTCTCTGTTTCTCTCACTCTCTCTCACACTCTTTCTTTCTCAATACAATCGCTAATCAATATGACAAAAACGAAATAAGAATGAAATAAGAGCCACAAACAGGACTAATGAATCTTTCTTTGATGAGTTTTGAATACGAGCTACCAAAAAATTATGCAACAAGAATAATCGATGAGTTTCCTACTGCGAAATTGTGTAAACGCTTTTTCAGACACACAAATTTCAATTAAAATTGAAAATTAAATACGTCATTTTAAAAATGTTTATAATTTAATATTTTGAAAAATATAGTTATTTGAATTTTATTTGCATTATTTAAACATGTTGTATCATCCAGAATAGTATGACCTAATTTAGTTTATATCCGCTATATATCTTCCGATAATAATACTTCAAATAGTGGATCCTTTTGGAAAAAATATATTGTTTTCAAACTTGTTTGTAAGCCCTCATCGAACACCAGGATTAGGCCTCTTGATCTGTTCTGTCTCGAAATGATTCATGCCATCTCTTCACGGGAGTTCTATATTTATTTTTCGTTTAGATGCATATTGAAAAATGATTTTACTTATCCTATGTTCGGCATTCTCAGGGCATTACCTTTCCAGTTTTGTCTCAATATATCTTTATGTTAGCTATAACAGACTCAATATTTAATTCTTCTGATATCTACACTTTTGTTTGGTCTAATAGTGAATATCCTGTCATAAAACGAAAAAATATCATTTTTGCAGTTCAGTTCTCTGATCTGTGATGTTAATGTCCAGCTCTTTCTTTCATAAAGCAGTAATGGCGTGGCAATAATTTTGTAAAACCTAAGTAGAGTTTCTTTTTGCGTATTATGCTAAAGAGTTCGTTGTAATGTTCCACAGAAGCATGAGAAATAGTTCAGCTTTATTACAATATCTCTTGATTAAATATAATTACAATGATATCCACAATATTTAAATTCATAATTTTTTTTTAATTATTTGGCCATATGTAATTATCTTTGCTCTTAAAGCCTCACGTCCTTTAAATACCGTCGCTTTTGTTGTATTTCGTAAGATTTTCATTTTATATTCATTAGCAATCTGTGTGTAAGTATTAAATAAAATGAAAAATATTTCGTTTAAACTGAAAGGACCAATTTTTGGGACTTAAATGTCTACTAGCCACTGAATTCTGTTTTCCGACTTCAAAATCATATTAAGTATGTAATAGAAAATTTACAAATGTCCCAATATTGACCCAGAACGTGGCCCAGAGTAGTCTTAACGAGTTTAGGATATTTAGGTACTTTAATTTTAGATCTTGTTTTACGGTGTGCAGTGATGTTTCAATATATGTATTAACAAAGTCATGTTTCGCTAAGCATCGATCTAAAAAAAAGTATTATCGGAAATGGGTTCAAGTTCTTTCGCACACCAAGCGCACTACAAATGTCTAGAAAACATTTTCTAAACACCTATGTTTTGAAAAATTAATAAAAGGGGCCCCCACATAATAAAAGTACTACAGCCTCCGTTAAACCGACCCTGCTCATGAATACAATGATGTATACATATCGCTGGTAATATAAATATTAACGTGATAAATATTAAAAAAATACATTTACGTAATTTAAAAAAACAGAAGAATGTATCAAAGTGGCAGTTATGTCATGTTATTTAGTCTATTTAGCAATTTTCGTTCAAGAAATTTGAAGAAAAAAATTGGAAGCGTTTTCGAGAAAATAGACTTTGGTTTATCTCGGTATCATAGAGTTAGCAATAGAAAACATGAAGCATGCTAAAAATAAAGGGAGGTTTTACCACAGTATACATATTTATAGTTATGCCAACGGAAAACAAGAAGGTATGAATACGACTGGTACTGATTTTATAGTTAGCAGAAGGAAATATATTGGAAGCTAAATCGAGAGGTCCGGAAGAGGATCCAGCAAAACTAGCAATTACTAATTACTGTGTACTAGTTGAATATGGCGTCGCCAACGCTGTAAACTGTTTTAAAAGTATTTTCATGGATCGAAAATGTATGTCGTGCATGTCTTGATTCAAAAACGTTATTACAGTCACTAGAATTGAAGATACCAATGAATCGTAGTAGCTGATAATGTTTTATTCCTCTTCAAAAATTCCCAACCCTTTGTATGTAAGCTCCATAGAGGATATGAACTAGAAATATTACAATTTCAAAGTTGTAAACGCCGCAAAAAGTAATTGCAAGTATGAATGCTGCTGAATAGTTAAAATTTCGTTCAGCCACATTTTTTACTTTTTTTTCACAAAAAGTCATTTGTTATCTGTTCTTTAGCGTTATTCTCTATTAGTTCCAAAGTCTCTATGAGTCACTGTTAGTTACAAATTAGTTAGACATTCTCAATTAGTTCCAGAAATTCTAGTGCAAAATCTTCCTTAACTACATTTTATTCTTTTCCGGATTTGTTTGACACTTCCATATATGATCCCTTAATTTTTGAAGATATTAAAACTCCATAAAGTTAGCCTAATTGTGTTCATTTCTACTTCTGCAATTGCTCTACTTATCGTTTTGTAGACGAATCTCTATAAATATTAAAAGGCGACTGTTTTCTGTGTTTATGTGAAGGTGTTAGTTCCGATAAATAAGAAAAAGTTGTCAGTCACATTAATACGAAAATCGGTACTTACACGCTTAATAATGTAAATGTCAGAAGTCGAACGTAAAAACCTACATGTGATTCTGTAGCATTACTCACAGTTTGGTCTTCTCCATATTTACTTTACAGTCTCGTTCTTGCACGATCTTTTTGCGTCCGCAGCGATGCCAGAGGTTTATGTTTTACTGGATTCCAGATATTCACAGTACACTCGTGAAATGGTCGTACAGGAAAATCCAAATTTCATCGCGACCTTCTATATGCTCTGCCCCATCTTTCTTGCGAAGACTTCCAAGTTCAAACCACGTTCAAACTTACTTAAACCGTGATAATCTGCCATTGTAGCAACAATAACCGATCTACCTGTGTGAAATAGTCCCTCTTACATAGTTGTTGCCGACCGGAGCGCTGTATTCTTATTGGTTTCAGATCTTTTTATTGCAATACGCATGGCTATAGCAGTTTTTTTGGCTCTTCAATGTAAATGCAAAGCTACCGCGGCGATTTAATTGTCGCAATCATTGCAAACTACATACTTGTATTTGGATGGCGTTGGTTTAATTTCCGGCATACTAACTAAAATAGTTAACTTCCAAAAACTCGCGAAAATACGTTTTTGGAAATTTATTTGAATCTTCTGACCGTATCTCAAAACAAATTATCAATTCTCCACCAGGAAACCGAGACGCGTCGAATGACATCTCTTCATGTATCGATGCGGGTATGAGAAGTGGTCTAACCGTGAGTGACGGATCCGCTCACCCATACGCACACACGCTTGCACACTCGCAGTTAATCAAATACTGTATAGGGGTTTGAGATTAATAAAAGATTTTTCACCATAATTATAAATCCATAATTTCGAAAATCAGAAATTTGTTCGATGAAGAAAATCCATGAAAATGACTTAAATGAAGAAATATTAGGGCCAAATTCTATTAAAGAAGCAGATTGAATTAAAGTAAATTTGAAAATAGATTGCAACCAATACAAGTAGAACAACTATTAAGTTTAATGGCACTTATAATTCACAGTTGCACAACCCCCAGATATCGACACCTGAACTAATCATACAAATCTAAATCTGAATCTGAATCTGAACTAAATATTATCACAAAATTTTTCAAATCAAAATCATCACCAATTGAAGTATTAGAATTCGTATATTAAAATAAACTAACCAGGCCATTCCTTAATATTACCATGCTATTACAAATTTTATTAACTTTGCCCAAGAAGAAAGATCATTTTCAAAACTAAAATGTTACTGACCTACAAACTTCGTATGTTCAACTATGTCACAAGAAATATTAACAGATCTGGCAATGATATCAATTGAAAGGGAAATCTGCAACAATATTTATTTAGAGAATATCATTAAAAAATTTGCACATTTGTAAGTTCAAAAAGTGCTTTATTTTATATTGTACATAGATATTATTTACTATTTAATAAATCTATAATAACACATCAGTAAATACTATTTTAAACAACTAAACTTTTTCTACTATTAGAAGTTTATAATTAAAGTACTCCTTTTGAAAGTGGCATAATGTACTTGCACCAGGGCAACACGCCAGTGTGCGATGGCTTTGCCTGTGTCATTCTACATAATCTGTAATAAGACAGATTCCACCAAAACATTTTGAATAAAAAAATTTCCCCTACCAAAATTCATCTCTGTATCCACCCACGATTTAAATAAGTATATTTCTCATTGAACTCTAGGAAACGGGTATAGATAGTGAAGTTTTAAATATTACTTTTAAAAATCAACCTAACGTAGTTACCTGTCAAGATGATATAGCCAGTTTCACAATCTTGAGAAGAACATCTCAACAACTTGAAGAAAGTACTATCTATTCTCACAATCAGAGGTAAAGGATTAACTTTTAAACAGGGAAGTGTAAAATTGCGCAAACAGTAAAATATGAAGTGGATAAAGGAAAAAATAGTCCCATTGTAAGTAAAGTACAAGCAATAGTGGAATATCCTATTGCTTAACTAAGTTGGCAATCTATCAAGGAATGTTTTAGTAGTTGCAGTTGATTACAATTAGAACAAGTAATTAGAATTTAAAATCCAAATAATTTGGAAGCGGACATTGCCTACAGTCGAACTGGAGTGTTCTAAAATATACCTTTTTTTAATTGAAATTGATGGTTATTCATAAAATCAAACTGTTGTGATCTGAAGTACTATTCTTGTTTTTCTACTCTTCTATTGAAGTTGGTGGTTATTCATTGATTGACTCCACAGGAATTGGAGGAGTGAATTGCAGCAACGTTTTTAGATGAGTGGAACTCAGCAACTACTGGTAGGAAAACACATAGTATCAGTGAAAGTCAAGACTCTGTAAGCTCTTGCAACCATCGAGACCATTTAGGGAGATACAAGTTGCTTGGTATTGAAGAGCATGATAACCAGGTTTTATGTCCAAAAATTGTCATTCTTTTTACAGTAGTACATTATTTCCTCTATACTACGTAAGTTTCATGCAAGAAAGTAAAATAAAATAAAATTAAAATTCGTAGAAATTACTCTTAACTCATAGCATGTTTCAAGATTATTGGAGGGCAAGGGGAAAGGGCTATAGGAGGACATTGAAAAGTAAGGATAACATAGATATTAAAAAGAAATCAATTTTGCACATATCATTATATATTTGATTTTTCTTATAAAGAACACTTAGAGATTTGCAACATGGGATCAGTCACTGTGCACAGGTAATTTCATTTTACATAAAAATTATTCCTGCACAACAAATCACAACATGTCACAATAATTTTGCTCATAACAACAGATTTGTCTGATAGACTGGGAATATTATTTTCTACATGCTCAAAAGCAATAGTACCTACATTGTTCGTTTTCATATATTTTAACTCAAAATATTTGTTCAATTTCCAGAAACCTAAATTAAAATTTCTTTATTTTCCTGGAAATATTCATTCATTGTAATTTTCTGTCATCGAAAAGTGATTAATGAAAACAGAGATTTGTACTTTTTGGATGATATATTTGTCACATTCTTAATAGTGAAAAATATAGCAATACACTGAAAGTTTCCTCATTTAAAACACACTGACATATCATTACAAAACATCAGTTTTTACGAGTATGATTTGAATTATATTCATAACTATTGTACAAAGAGAGCTACTTGACAATGTGTAATAGGAATCGATAGGATCTATCACAAAATTGTTATAATTTACATCTACACAATCTCAGGGTTAAGTTTATGTTTCATTGATGCACATCGTAGTTCTACAGATATAGTTTTAACAATAACAAAGTTATATGAGACATAGACCAAACAAAGTGTTTAATTCTAGAAACATCATCACTAAGTTGAAAAAGCAAGATTAATTTTTCTCTCACTATTACTCTATGAGTGAAATTTATTGCCAAGGATTAGGACTTAATATTTTTTTCAGTATCTTAAAGCGTGAAAGTGGAATTAACCAATTTTTGATCATCTACTGGACAACATTCAAAATTGCTGCAAAAACATGATTTTTAACAAGCATGTCTGATCTTTGTACACATTTTAAAAACCAAACATTAAAAATACCAAAAATTTAATACTCTGTAATTAGTACACCAAAACTACAATTCAAATCTCTTAAACTGGTATTATTATGAATTACCAGAGTGGCAAAACAGAATGAATTCCATGAATGTGATGAATTTTTTTTAAAGTCAGCATACTATTGAATATTTAAACGTGAAACTCTCATTTGTGTCAAAAGCGTACTAAAAATGGAATGTAAATGTGAAGTTATATACACAATTTGGGGATTTACATGACTGACACCAATATAAGAATACTGATGATAAGCACTGTCAAATATAATTTCTATAAGGAAGTTTTGAATTTAAATACAATATTTTCACTTGTCCATAATTTTTCCATTACATGCAAAGTACTCTGGTTGGAACTATCGTTAAGAATAGATCAAGATTCCTTGATGAAAAATAAAATATAAGATATGTCTCCATGGTGTCTTTTGTTAGTCTAGAGCTGCCATTGAACTGGAAAATATTTTGGGAAGACAGTATAACGAGAAAAGAATAATAGCTTTGTAAAACACATAAATTATTATATTGAGTTTTTCCAATCAAACTTAAAATCTTATTATACTTCAAATGAAGAATGTTTGACATTCCAATATTATGTCACAGCTAGGAATTTAAGATTTCTTTTATTACCTTCTTTATGAAACACACAAATGTAAACAAATATAAAATATTGTTGTAATTTTAAATTTAAGGTTTCATTATGCTCTAACAATTTCAATAAAAAGTATGCTTCAGAAGATATATTTGGAAATAGTCTTCACTCTGGAAATTTCAAATAGGGTATATTTACCAAGTTTTATATGAAAACAATCAAGTCTGAAATCCAGAATGTCAAATCAGTGCATTTGTCTTCAAATTACAGAACATTTCCAATTCAACTTTCCCACTTTCCAATTCAACTTTCAGTTATCAAAATTCTTTTTGTATGTGAACCATCTCAAATTGGAGCTATTTTTCAATTGTTGCAACGTTAGTGCATATAGCAGGAAACCAGATCTCAAGCATGGACATAAATTACCATGCCAGTGTACACAATGCTATATAGCTGTATTTTTGGCTCATTTGTAATCAATGGCTTTACCTATATCCTTCAGACTAAAGGAAAAGCAAGAGGTAGACAATGATATGAGAACTGTGAAAAATTAAGTAAATAAACATGATAAGTCTCAATATTTTCATTCTTGAAAATCAAAATAATGCAGATATTTCTTATTGTTTTTCAATATCATTGCAAAATCATATTGCAACATCTAATTGTTGACCATAATAATATCCTGACCTTGATAAATAAACCTAGACAGGTATGGAGGTTTAATTGTACTAACACAGTAAATATGAAAGCAATTGAAGACAATCGGAAAATGGAACATTTTCAGAACACTTCTCAATAGCAAAAAAAACATTTAGTTTGTGTAAAGAATATTTGCACAAAACTTATGTATTTCATGAAAAAAACAACAACAACAGCAGCAACAACAACAATCATTAGTGGGTATTCTGAAGGTACATAAAATGAGATGCATTTGTACCATTTATGGTTCAAATACATTTGAAGGTATGTTAGTTGTTTATGTAAAGCAAAATTTTGCATTAAAAAAATTCAGTTAAAGAAGTTAATTTACAATTAGTATATTAAAATTAGCAGATTGCTTCAGAATGTATAGATAGGAAACAAACAATGTTTGACAATGAAAAATACAGGTATTCAGTGACGTTCAACTAAAAGAAAAATAGTTATTTTTGATTGACTAAGTATGTAGTACACTCTTGTGAAAATTATATTAACAGTTCCTGAAAAAGATTTACAAATTATCCTTTTTCATCAGACAAGATCAGGGATATGAAAACCGTAAAGGAGAAAGGAACTTTTTTCAGTGATTTAATGTTAGAAATTATAGATTTCCATACTTCACAATATTTCCTTTCACTATATTTTAAAAATTGAAAGGGTAGTAATCTTATGATGGATGAAGCAATATTCTCTGCATTGGAAGGTTAAAGGGTAACAGACTTTCATACTGTTGTGGTTTTTGCTTCATTTCTTTTCACTAAAGCAAATTTCTGAATAAAAGTAAACTTCCAATTTTATTGTTCGATAAATACTTTTCTTCAAATAAAAATTCTACACAAAAATTTCCACAATTTTTTCACCTGCAATTTGAAGTCTGTGACACTTATGATCAGAAGTATCTAAAAGCATTCAGAAACAAAATTTTTATTTGTTATCTACACATTCTCTTTGACCAACCAGCATTACTTACAAAATGCACAATAACTGTGCATGTATTGAATGTAGAATACATATAACTGCCTTAGGAATGACAAATATGTAATAAATACTGACATCCAGCTTCTAGGATTAATCTTTTTCATACATATAAACACACACATTCTGTCACAACTGAAGAATCTTGTCCACTTGCATTGTAAAACATCATTTCAATTATGCTTTTATTCTCCTTTACCTACTTCACAAATTCATAATGTCTAGAATTCTATACACATCTCTGACTTTTCTCCATTTAGTTTCCTGTTACCGTAATTGTGATGTGAAGTCTTGTAAACATTGTCTAATCATCACTGCAGGCCTACTTCATTAACAGAATGTATAAGGTCCTGAATGAGGAAAGATAAAAAGTAATTTATCTTTGGTTTGCCATCACATTCAATTCAAGCAAGCATTTACTAACATTTGTTGCTACTTCACTATAATGAACCATTACCACATATACTTTGGTAATCTTCTCGGTTGTGAACTTTCAGTGTACATTAATGTGGCAATAATTTCATATGCATGAGTCACGTGCCACACACTACACAAAATTCATAAACAGAATTAAGCAAAACTTGAGCAATGTGCTGAGATGTTTTACGCAGGAACTGGTAATCCATCATCGTGTGGACCTGCATGCCCATTCATGAGAACTGGGCCTGTTGTTGGTGGAACGGAAGGAGTTTCCACTGACGATGGTGTTCCTGCAGTAGCAAGAGCCTCGCGCAGACTGGAAGGTGGAATGTAGAACCACCAGGCCAGGAAAAAGAATAATAAGGAAGCTGCCTTTCCAATGAAAGCTAAAGCCAACATATACCTGAAAAGAGAAATAATGTTACATTTACCCATTGGTTTAATCTTAATCCTTTCAAAATGAATACATTCATTGTATTTTCAAGTGATTATACATTTTCACCACTCAAAATCTGAGTTGGAGTGTTTCTGCCTCCTCTGTACTTCTCTGGGATCACTTGATGTAACAGAAATGTCTTACTCATGCTAAGACTAGCTCTAGGACTTATATATTTCAATTACCCCTACCCTCTTCCTTCCCTTTTTTGTGAAAAAAATTTTAATTATGTGTAAAAATTATGAAATAAGGAAATAATTAAGAGGCAATAATTGAATTTCAAACATTGCTTCTGCAGTACTTAGTTTCAAGATCAGTTTTACTTCCATTGCAGTCATAGATTCATAGCCATCTGTTGACAAACTGGTTGCAAAATTGATAATGTTTCTGAATTTTTTTCAACAACGACAATTCACTTGTGATTTACAGCCAACAAATGCATTTGAAATCATTCATCAATGAACGTCAACAACTAATGATCTATACAACTAGTGATCTATACTTTAATTTTTCAGAATGTTTGGTGGGAGATATTAGGATGTTGTTACACCTTCTGGCTTATAAAATGAATCCCTTTAATTAACTTGCAAATGTCCTCCTTAATGGTAGTGGTGCCCTCACATATGGGCTTACTACTGTTAAAGATATTCATTTTATAAGGCAAATGCTCCATTGGGAGGAGGAGGAAAATAAAATTTGATCTCAAGAAAACATACAGTAAGAATTACACAGATCTTTAGAGAAACATATACTTTAGAGAAACTATATAATCATTCATTCTCATAGATTCGAGGATCTTTTAATAAGCATTGACAGCATTTATACGTCATCCAATCATCAATCATCAATACGCCATCCTCTACTATTAACTAGTACTTGCATTTGAGGATCTCTTGAACTATGTTTCTCATGATAGAACTGAGACTGAAGCTGATGGCAAGGGGCACTTGACTAAGTCAGTAGTCAAGGTCTTTGTTTTATAAAGCAGCAAATGATCACTAATGAGATCAATCTTCTAATTGTTTCCAAAATCTCCTGCAGAACTCTCACTTATCTTTGCCAACAAAGAGAATGGCATTGAAAATCTATGTTTGTAGGTTGGTGTTGCACACCACCTGAAATCATTATGCTATTATAATATCTTCCTTGTTTGTAAAGCACTAAATCATCCAACAGAATTTTCAGACTAGGAATGAGTTTGAAGTCATGAAGATTTCAATCAGGTGATCAGGTGAGTGACACAGGCTTGTAAATGCATATTCCTTAATGCCTGTGTTGACACAAATATTTAACCAAACTGCATCACATATTTCTGTAATGAAGTAGGTCAAGTTTCCTTGTGATTAATCATTAATAAAAAATTAAATCATAAAATGAAATCATATTCTTAAAAATTAACTCCTTCTCCACCAAGCAAATTTAGATGTCTTCTCTGTTAAGAAATTCCTCAGAAACTGTACTATCTTAAAAATTTTTCTACTTGAACACATGAAAAAGTGTCTAGAATGAAAACAATGAAAGAAAAAGAAAATGTGAGATTTTTTAATGTAACTTGGGTAAAATATTGAGATAGTTCCTGTGCCATAACAACACTAATTACAATACAAATCAGTTACTCTCAAAGCAGTATGGTATAGGGTTGAAAATATTTAGATCAGAAAGCTAAAAATTTGGGATTTAGACTCAAATTATATATTATTTTCAGTTAGATCAAAAATCATCAAAATTTGATATTCAATTTGAAAATGATGTCAAACAATATTTGAAAAAAACATTTTTGATGTGACACATTTTTCTAGAAAATTGTATATTGTACTTAATTGAATGTGTTGAGACTTTGTTGTAAAATGTCTACTATACTTACACATTCTGTTTATATACATAAAATAACAAGAAATGAGATCTAAATAAAAAAATCTTTATAAAGAGGCACAACATAAATTACAAAAAAAAAAAAAATCGACCTTTTTACAATCCCAGAGATTTTTTTTTCTGTCTGTCAAACAAAACACACAAGTATAGAATCAGTAAACATGAGATATTTATGTTTATATAAATAAATACGGAAAATCTTTTAATTTTAAAATTTTTACGCATGTCTATTTGTGTTGAAACAACACAACATTTTTTTCATAACACATGACTTTCATTACCATTATACATTTTTAAACAAATAAATACATTTCATTAACAACTTTCCCTCTTAGAATGGAAAAACGTGCTAGCCTACAATACTACATAAATAAATTTAAAAAAGGAACCAAATTTAAAATTATGTAAAGAATAGCACAAGTCACTCGACAACTGCCAATGATCACAATACACATGCACAGTTTAAATGTTGGCAGTATCTGGAACTATTTACGTAAATGCCCAGCTGTAAACTCATATTGTAAATAATGCACCGTTTGATATTAAACTTAAGGTGTCTGTTTGCTAAGATATTCAGTATGTACACATCATTTGAACAATATTCCCATGTACTGAAGTGAAGTCTAAGCTTGCTGAATTGTTTCTAATGGTAACAAATGGTATTTATTTTTCAAAGGTGAAAATATTAGTTTTATTATTTTTTGGCTTGGATTTGCTTTTCTTGAGGTATGTAAGAGCACAAAATATAATCCAATACTTTTAACTACACAAATAATTTTTCAATTTTTGCACCCCAGCAATCTGGTGACCTACCCATCCAAAACCACCTCTGTTCCTCATAACAAATGCTAAAAAGTTAAATAATATTGCAAATAATAGGTTTGTACTAGCTTGATCCTGTGCTTTCACTAGGAAAACTTTCTTGGCTTTCTCAAGATTAAAAATGTTTTCTAATATTTTTGCGACTATCAAGGAAAGTGAAAAGCTAACTGTCAAGAAAGATTGAATAATTATTTCTAATATTGTTTTTACGGAAGTGTGAAATGTTCAAAGAATATATCTTTATAATTATGAATAAACCTTTATTGAAAATTGGTTACCAACATCAATTGCATTGTTTTTATTTTTGTTTGATATCGTCTAATTACGAAGTTACATTAATTCATTATTTAACAAATAAACATGTTTTATTAACAACTTTCCTTCTTAGTGAAAAGGATACAGAAATGAATAGGCAAAGTGTGGAGATTAACATGCAGGTGTTCTCATAAGGGTACACTAGTATTTAATAATATAAACATTAAAGAATACAAATTAACTCCAATCACCGTTAAAAATTTCCAAAAAACTCTGAGCTGACAATTAATCTTTGGTAAAACTTGTCTACTTTTGGTACCACCTTCATTTCAAATTTTAAATAGAAGCACTTTTTTTATTGCAAATTCTGTTTTTATGCCAAAAATTGATTGTGTTTAAAAAAAATATTATTTATTTGTATATTAGATCATTGGACACTGTAATGAGTGAAGTCAATTTGAAAAAACCTTACTATCTGCTATTGTTCAATATGAACCATTATATTTTCTTATTATGATCCTCAGTTCCTAATCTTTTTTGCTAAACATCCGATAAAAGGTTTTGGATAGGTGATGGGGAGCCATGGAGGAATGAGAGGCAGAGGAAACTTAAGAATCCCAAGAAAAGCTACCAAGAGCCTGCTTTGTCTACCTTAAATTCAACATTGAATGACCAGGATTCAAGCCCCAGAACTCACATGTGAGGCACTGTCAGGTGAGCATTTTGACCCCTATACTATGGGTCACCCAATGAACTGCCTAAAAATATAGGTGTGATCAAGTGTGAAAACTACTGACCTGGCCATGAAGTCGTTGTTGTAGACAAGGCAGGCACCCTCACTGGGGTCAAAGCCAGGGCAGGGTTCCTGCCATAGGCGGCAGGTCTCGTCAATGAGCTTCCCGAAGACAATTGGCGCTGGGATAGTGCCCAGAAGGCGCACCTTGATCCACTGGATGCCCAATGCGAACGAACGCTGGTCGTCCTGCACACATCTGTTCACAGCACATTTCAATGATTCAGATTTGTATAAAATCTACAAAAATAACCTGTTTTTATCAAAGTACATTTACAATTATAATAAAAACTTTGGGTGCTTATTTAGTAAGGGGCTTAATTTTAATATCACCATATGCTATGTTATCTTTCTGAAAATATGTGATGATATGGACTCAATACTTTAATATTCAATAATTTAAATGATAATTTTTTTACAGCTTTTGGGTGGTCAGGTATCTCTATGATGGAATACTTCAACCGACTTACAAAGTGAGATGTTGCATCAGAGAAGCCACGACATTGTAATTTTACAGAAGAGCTGTTTTTAACATAAGATATTTCAAATCAATGCAACAAATTTTGTCTGGAATTATGTGGGATGTTTTGTTAAACATTTGAGAATGTAAAATTAAATATAATATATTAATATCTAAGTTAGCCTACACCAAAGAAATTTTGAACATGTAGAGGGTCTGATAGGTGGCTTGAGACATTCTCTTAGGAATAAAAACATTACTACTCTTTTTCACCGTAAAAACATTTACTTTATTCCATTAAACATAATTGAGTTAATAAATAATATTTTAGAAGAATTTTGAACACTCTGCAAACTATTATAATGAACTGTCCAGATTATGTTAAGTCTTTCAGCAATTTTAATGTACACACCATAACAGTGGAGAAAAAAATGATGCTATAACTTTACTGAAAAATAAGAAATGAACTTAGAAGATTGTGACTTTCTTCACACATCTTCAACCTCTACATCTAACTGGTCATACTTCTGAATGGCCTAACGGGTCTAATTCCAATGTTCGGAAGAAATCTGTACATATAGAGGCTTCTTACGAACACTAGAATGATATTCAAGAGAAACAGGAATGTAATTTAAAAAAGATATATCATTTGTTTCTTACTTCTTTATTTTAAAAATTTCTTTGTGTTTCTCAGGCAGGTTGAATGGACTTCTACTTGAATACACGCATTTCCTGCTGATATTAACTTTCATGTAATAATTTAGTAATTGTAGATTTGAGTAAGTTAGAAAAAATCAGGATTATCATGCTCATCTATGTTTCTACTTTGGCAGGAATGCTTCACTATTTTTTCAAAGACCAGATCACAAGGTAGTGTATGGCTAACTTGGAGAACCAGTGAATGACACACTTGAATTTTTTGCTTCTACCCTTGTTATCTCCAGGGCATGAAAGAGGAAACTCTTAAATTTTAGTGTATGCCAAATTTGGAAATGGAAAGGAAAGAGCAAGAACATTTAAGAGGATGCAGATGCAACCATGTCAAGCCAATATTTTCAATTTTATATGTGAAGAGTTTTGCAGTAAGTGATTCATCCAACACAATAACGGAAACATTCATTCAGTCCAATCTATCCTTATGACATGCCTGGGGCGATATACCTTCCTGATGTAAATATCAAGCTAGTACTCAACACCACACAATAAAGCATTTCTGCAATTCATATCCATGAACACAGTATGTGAAATATCACACACAAAACTATCAGATTAACCCTCTTATGCAAACATGAGTGATCCCATGTCAAGTTATTTCCATATGATACTTTAATGATTTGAGGGATATGTTCTTCAGTCAAATGAGTGGCCACAAAAGCATTTTTCTTCAGAGGAGAGTGCCTAATCACAGACTCCCCCACTAAATCATACTCCTTTCCTCCCGTTTCTGCATTTGCCTGAACCACAGTGGGACCAAGCATAAATATTAGTTTAGGCTTCTACCTCTCTAACAATTAGAGAGGGTTAGAATGAAATCACTGGATTGGAATCTGAAGGAAGTGACACAGATGATGTATCTAACATAGACAATCGCCTACCAGAATTTTAGAGTCTTACAGTGTCTTTGCAAATATTCTCGCTCCAGCCATCCTTTCTTTCTTTTTCCAGACATAAACTACAACAAAAAAGGGTATTCAGAAATTCTACAATGGTAATTTAAAATATTTTTGCTGCTGAATACTATATATAGCTGAGTAAGTTGAGATTAATGACAGGTAATATTTATCATTTTAATAACACATTACGTATTTTTAAACCTACGTACGTTGTGACGAAATGTACAGAATCCAATAGGTTTAATCAATATTATTAAAAGCAAAAAAAAAAAAAAAAAAAAAAAAAATTAACATTTTCAATAATTTTTTCAATCACGCTTCAATTTTGGTTTCCTAACAGACCAAATCAACTGTTCATCAGTTGTTCAACAATACAAAATTAAATACAAGTTAATGTTACCAACGGTGTATTTTGTAATTTTGATTTATTATTCTCAATTTGTTTCCGGTAGTGTGTTTCCAAATAACCGAATTATCTGCCTGTATTTCAAATAAAAAACGTCTCCGAGTCGTGTTCGTCCCCTCCGTTGAAAAAAATGTTCTTCAATTTCACAGTTAGGTAGTAGTAAACGCCGTTTTTTTTTTGTTTTTTTTAACGCTCTCCCGCGTGCCAAGAGCGAGCGTCGTGCGCTCACCTGAGCGTGGCGGAGAGCGCGGGCATGGTGGCCATGAAGGTGAAGAGCATGGTGAAGAAGGCGAGCACCACGAAGGCCCACATGTAGGGGCACTTGGAGGCGCACGTCTCGTTGGTGGCCTGGAAGACGACGTCGCCGCCGTCCTCGCGTGACATCTCCCGCGGCGGTGCCGTCACGCACGCGCACTCGTCGAACACCTGCAGACACACACACGCGGTCAGTCTCCCAAGTCCTAACCAAGGGCGCTTTGGGAACTTTTCAAGGCAATACTTCTGAATTTTTATGTTTATATATAGATGGATTAGAGCACACGCACAGTCTCGGTCAAAAGTTTAAGGACGCCCCTAAATTACGTATTATTTCTTCGTGGCCTTTGCTAAACCATATAATCCTAGATGGTAGACTAACCCTTAAAATGAGTAACCTTATGATATAAATTCGACTAATCTGTTGTAGAACAATTTTATTGGAATTTTTCTGTTTTGAAAAGGGTGTAAAATGTAGGTCAAATTTTAATTAAAAAGAAATACTCTGGTTACACCCATGCTAATGAATCGTGATATCTATATGTGTTTGCAGGAAAGGCATCTTTGGCCGATCTTGTTTTCTAAGTAAAGCACCTGCGATATATTTGTCACAGACTTGAACCAATCTTTTTTTTCAGATCTTTTTGCCCAAAGAGAACTATAAGAAGAAATTCAAAATTTTTGTTTTTAATTTTTGACCGAGACTATTTTGTACGTTGAGAATTCATAGTTTCGAGAAAAAAAAGCTTAAAAGTTTGGAAATGAACAGGTACTTGAGGAGCGACAATTCTTTCTGAAAAAAGCATGATCCCTCTTATATACACATACACATCTTTGTACACTAGTTAGATACGAACGAGGAGTCGCAAAAATGATATTAACTCAAAAATAACCATGAATGAGCATACAATGTTTTAGCACTAAGATATGACTATTACTTATGAATTACTATTACTTATTACATCGATATGACTATTACTTAAGAAATAATTGCGTAAATAATATGTGCAAGACACCGCGAGTTGATGAGGTTTTGGGAAGAAAATAAAGCCACAAGTTAAAGCAACAAGCTGTTTACGCTAGTACATCTGTCAAGTAAAATTGCTCTTTACGTAAATAACGAAGAAAGCGGTCGTATTTTTAGAGTATACAAATATGATTATATACAAAATCATCTGGAGGGATCTAAAGAGATATAACTAAGAAGTCAAAAAGTATTACATTTCGGATAGTCTCTTTTTTGGGAGGGGGAATCCTTTTCTTTAACTTATCGCGGACATATAGATTCCACAAACAATGCAATGCTTATCAATAGTTTTTTGAAGAAAAGAGAAATACCGTGGAGAATGTGTCTCTAGTTCTTGTAATTTCTCTATACAATTTCTGCGCACCCACTTTACATGTCTTCCTACACTCCACATACATTTTTAACTGGTTTCTACAATGAATAAATGAATAAATGAATAAAAGTGAATAAAGTAATGTGCTTAGGGCTTTTATCCAGTCGACAGACTGTTACTCTTTACGATCCGATGGAACGCATATTGGGCCATAGCATAAATCCCAACGCACTTGCGGGCTCCTCTGATGTGAGGTCATCAGAACGCGAGGCCCTCCGCGACAAGATATATATGAGAGATAAGGGACAAACAACCATGATCAAGGCGGGACTCGAAATCGCAACCCGTCGGACCGAAGCGCTGACAAGCTCTTAGCCACCTCGGCCATCCAGGTTGGCAATAAATGAATGAATGATTGCAACAAATAAATGAAATTAAAATTAAAATAAAAATAAAAATAAAATAAATAAATAAAAATAAAATAAAAAAAATAAAATAAAATAAAAATAAAATTAAAATAAAATAAAATAAAAATAAAATAAATTAAAATAAAATAAAATAAAATAAAATAAAATAAAATAAAATAAAATAAAATAAATAAAATAAATAAAATTAAAATAAAATTAAAATAAAATAAAATAAATAAAATAAAATAAAATAAATAAAAATAATAAAATAAATAAACGAGCGGCAGCGTGTCACCTTGAGGTCGGGCGAGCGTGGGCCTCGCGCGCGCAGCGGCGTGCAGGGGCGAGTAAGTTACTACGCCGTCGACGCCGCACACGGGGTCGAAGCGCGCGGGCGAGCAGCCGCAGCCGGCGTTGCAGGGCGCGTCGAGGCGCCGCCGCGATGCCGTGGCCGCGGGCGCGCCGCCGCCGGCCGACGCGTTGCCGTAGGGCGCGTTCACGCCGGCGAACTGCAGGTTCGGGCACGACAGGAAGAAGCACGACGTGAACGCCGCGCCCAGCACCGTCGCCGTCACGCACAGCTTGATGATGCCCGAGCACGTCAGCCCCAGCCGCTTCACCAGGTAGCCGCCCAGGAAGGTGCCGCCGCCGCCCGCCGGCACCGTGATCAGGCCTGCGCACCAACGCGCACACACATACGTTTATACACAATTTTTAGGGCTCCATTTCGGTGGGGTTTATGCTGTAAAGTATTGCCACAACCCCTAGTTCCATTCATTCTTTTTAGACAGCCAGTTGTAAAAGCTGTTATTTCAAGACATACATACTGTGTTAAAAGTTCAATTTTTAGCACTACTGCTTAAAGTGAGAGGAACGATCGTCGTGTTTTCATAAATCTGTAAATGCACCAAAGGAAACAAAACACTTTCGCCTCTCTGCATCAGACGCTATTAACCTTAATGTGTCATTAAGTGATTTGAATATTTGATTTAAAATATAATAAAAGTCCGTAATGTTGTTGAAAACATGGTGCAAGTTATGAGTGGTAGAAATGATTTTTTGGTCGTAGAGTTGCGTAACTTCCAACTTCTACACGCTAAATAAAATGTCACTTTTACTACCCATATCATAAATAACTATTAGATTAAGATATCTAATGTTTGTATTTGATAAATGGTAAAATTAAAAACTTAAAATTACTTTTTGTTCTTAATTGCATATTTCACGCGTTATGAAAGATGTATTGTTGCAGGAGAAGACAAAGAAAATTTGATTGAGTTCGGGTAAAGGAATTTAAGTTCTGGAAAAACTCGTGTGTTTCTAGAGACGCAAAGAATGTTTCAACAATATTAAATGCAGAACATTTTCATTGTAGCTTTGTAATGCAGGTTAAAGCCTTTATAATGAGCAACTCCCTAAGCAACAAATTTTCGCCTTCACAAAAAAAGACTTAACACCCTTTTACAGAACACCATCGAAATGAAGGTTTTTACTCTGATTGCCTCGAATACATTCAGCTGCAGTTCGTCCATGTCATGCAGAAAGTATCGAATTTGTTCAATTAATAATCTATGTAACGTGCAAAGAGGTTGTGAATTCAGAAATTTAGATGTCAAGATTGAGCATGAGTTTTTTCACTTCAAATAGGCAAGCACAAATATAAATACTAATTGGTTGAATACTAAACTCCATATGCATGTCTTAAAGATGCACCTTCAGAAAAAATCGAACATCTATAAAATGTGTTCATTGTTTTAAACAGCTGTGTTTTCTATTATATTCAAGAAATAGTATCTTAATGCTACTTTTTGGTTGAGATAACCCATCTAAAACGTTTACGAGTTTTTGGTAGACGAAAAACGTAACTTTTAAAATGTGTTGGATAGTGAGGATTTGGAATAAAGTTTCAGTCTTAACAGTAAGGCAACCTCAATGGTGCTGAGAATTGAAAATACGAGAAATCCAATTATTGAACACATTTTTAGGATTGAACCCATTTTGATTCCAAGATTATACAATAGCAAAACATCAGATGTTTTTCGTTTTTGTTCCAATAAGACTCGTAATCTCTTTAAAGTATAAAGGACCAATTTGTACCGTCGTATTTAATAATACATATAAGGCTGAATTAGGGTTGGGAAGTTTTATATGAGCGTAGACCTTGTTCTTTGCAGCCGTGAGGCACAAGAAGAACTACTCTGGATTTCCAAGGAAAACTGTAGATATGAAATTAGCTCCCCTCTGTTGTGTGACTTGAAGGGCAGTGCTTAACATTAAAGGAGATTTCAATGGAAGGCAAAAAGTCTTTCAATCTATGTCTTAAAAATCCAAGTCTTCATTGTTCAGAGAAATATAAAAATCATTAATGTTTTGTTTTCTGTTGAGATAACGAATTCAAAGGAGAATCAGTAGTAACGTATGTTGAATTTTTAAAAAAATTGTGATTGGAGATACAAGTCTGAGAATTTCATTTCAGAATTATCTTTCATTTAGGCCGCAAGAGCTTTTCTTGTCTTGCGATGTCATTGATGGCATAAGCGACCACGAAGCGGTGTTAGTTGACTTAGACATAAATTTTTCGCATAAAAGAATTCCCAACGGTACAAAAATCTGG
>BOPP01000022.1:8860917-8873091 GCA_017312745.1 Gryllus bimaculatus
ATATATATATATATATATATATATATATATATATATATATATATATATATACACATATATACATATACAAGACATATGATACAGTAACAAGATAAACTACACTTTTACTACACTTCAGATATTTATTGATTATTTTGTTTCCAGGCTCGTCAACTGCTATTGCTATTAGTCCCGTAAGAGCAGTGCTCGTTTTAATCACGTGAGGTGGCGGTGTTCTTATCCTGCTGGATGGTGAGATCCGGTGCCGACGTACCGTCGCTTATGGGGTTTACCCAAACCAGGTATCTTCCACAAGTGGGGCACCGCCCCATTCTGCACAAGCTCTGGTTTCCTGTCATGTTGTAGTACAGTACATATCAGTGTAAGTGTGAGTGCGTGAGTAAGTAAGGGAAAAGGATTGCAAATAAGAATGGTTATTAGCAATTAAATTTTTTCGGCATCATTGTCAAGAGAAATCAAATGATATGTAAATTATTTCTATTTTCAAATTAGTGAGCAGTCAATAATAAAAGATATACGCGAGATACGTTTGTGTAGCATACAAATCTGTTTGTTTAATTAAAATTTTTTAAAGAAAGAGAATAAATTTTGTTTCCAGGGATATTTCATACATGTATTACAGAGGGAGATAGTTGAAAGAAGTGATGAAAGTATACATTTTTTGTTAACAACAAGCAGATAATGACGCACTTTCAGACAAGTATGTGATAACCGTTTCCATTTTTTGAGTTTATCTATTTAAATGAAATACTGAGTATTAAAGCAGAATTTACTACTATTTAGTCAAATTTAACCTAAGCAGAATTTTCTATGGGCTAACTAAAAAATAGTTAACAATTTGTTAAATCGTTTGCCAAAGGAAATAGTTTTGATTCGAAAATATTTTACGTATCCCCTATAAACTTTGCATTTACAAAACAAAACAGTAATTTATTACAAAAATACGACCGGCATTAAATAACAAAATTTCCAACCTCACTTCGTGGACGACAATTGCCAGATTAATTAGCCACCCGTCATTTTTCTTCTCTCAACGAGCCAGAGCATTTGTAGCCTGGTCTCGAAGGCAAATTTTGTCAAAATTAACCTAAGCTGATTTTCTATGAGTTAACTAAAAGATAATAAACCAATTGTCAAACTGCCAACGAAATAGTTTTGATTCGAAAATATTACAAGTGTCTCCTATTAACTTAGAATTTACGAAAACAAAACAGTATTTTATTTCAAAAATACGAGCGGCATTAAATAACAAAATGTTTCAACCTCACTTCGTGGACGACAATTCCCACGTTAATTAGCCACCCGACATTTTTCTTCTCTCAACGAGCCAGGGCATTTGTAGCCTGGTCTCGAAGGCAACAAGCGCGGGCAACAGTCGCCTCGCGAGTGCAGCGGCGGCGGCGGGGGCGGGGGCGGGCGCTCAATCATCCCGGACGGCGCTGACTGATGAGCGGTGCGCCGGGCAGCGCCGACACTCTCGCCCTTGCCTCTCATCTCGTCGCCGCCGCTGCTAATTGGATTTCGCCGCAAACAACTTGGCGCGGTCGCGTGCTGCCCGCCGCCCGCCTCGCCGTCTTCCGCCACTAGTGCCACTTCCGAACGTGCCTCTCCCCCGCGACGACGCGAGTGGGAGACGTCCGACGTCCCGGCGTAAAACAAGAAGCTAAGAAATGCGCGCGCTCTGCATGTGAATGTCGCGAAACGGATGAGAAACGAAAACGTGTTCGAGGCAATGCAATGTATAAAAATGTTTTAGGGCTGCTAATTACAGTTGTGTTATTCTGTCGTGGATTTCATTACAAGCCCCATCGTTTTTGAGATAGTTTCCGTTATTTATTAAATTTTACCTGTCTGACTTAAGCACAGAGCCAGAACCAATACTTTATTTTAATTTAGGGTTCACACTATTTGTTTCAATAGTTGATGCACCAATTGTGGCAACGATGGCTCAGTACTTCTGGAGTGGCTCTGACCGGGACGTCCTAGGGATAGTTACCACGGTCGTGGGTTTTCAACACTAGCTAGATCGAATTCTGACGCCACCTGGACGAGAATTGTAGCGGCCGGCTACTTTCAGTTTTCCATGGTATCTCCAATTCAGGAGAATGCCGGAGCAGTACCCTAACCAACGGGTCATGGACCGCGAGTGAACTTTCCTTCTTCCTTGCTCAATCCTCTCTCCTTACTTACCCACACACACGAGGAGGTGCCCCGGTGGGGGAGACACCTGAAAGGGAAACATTCTCCGCAAGCCGACAAGAAGGTTGGGGCCGGACCTCACCATTCAGCTTACGGGGGGGGGGTTACGGTCACCTCCCGCTATGAAACAGTAACTACGTTAACGGGAGTAATGACCCTAGCAGCTGACGTGACAGGAAATGTCAATCAATAATATTTTTAAATTGTTTTAAAAAAAATGCAGGTCTACTTTGATGCTGCGAGCAAGGATTTAAGACTAACTAGCAAATTAAAAAAAAAATGCGAAAGTCACACGAACTGGAACCCGGGAGCGGGGAAGAGGGTGAGGATGGCAGTTGTGGCGTAAGGAACGGGAGGAGCAGTCGACAGTGGCGCTCACCTGGCAGCGCGGGCGGGAACGCCATGAGCGGCGCGGCGAGCAGCAGGCACAGCGCCCCGGCGAACAGGAAGCCGATCCACCAGGCGCCCACCCACACGTTGCTGTTCGGCGTCAGCCCCATTCTGCAACACGCACGGGCGCAAGCACTCAAAAACTGTCTACACAAAGGCATAAGCGTCGCTTAAGTACGCACTCACAACTTTTATTTTTGGAATTTCATCAATGGCATTCTTTGTAAAATTAGGTCTTATGGATTCACAAGGTTTGTCAAACACCGTCGTAAACTGAGAAGTTTTTCCAACATTTGAAGCTGGGTTGTGACCCCTTGAAAAGTTTGAAAGAGCCCCCGTTGCCTCACGTAATAAAATATTTTATTTCCTTGTGGCCAAGTTTTAATTTCCTGTCGCTCTTTTTTACTTTGACGAAGTAAAAAAATGCTGTACAGTTGGGGAAGAGACTCTCCAATCCATCTGGTAACTCTGTAAATGGTTCAGCATAACTGTGTTCAAGTTATAATTTAAGTTTGATTGTAGTAAGATTTATTTATTTTCTAGTAAAATACGGAGTCATATATAAATAATAAAGCTTAAAGGGGGGCCACAAATGTAGTGGCTCCCTTCTTGTTTTACGTCACCTATGATTGTGGCAATTGGCATAACAGATTGCTCAACAACTTCGTAAGATGGAAGATTACGAAAAGTTCATTCGTAAACAATTGGGAAACTAAAGAGTGTGTTGTAAACAATCCTCTATCAATCCTCTCTTTATAATGGAAAAGTCAAATATTAATGTTGACATGAAACGTCAAATAATAATGTTTGATGTGAAAATGTGTAAAAAATATTCTGTTTAGTGGTATATGTTTTGCATTTTTTCGTAACACATCTGTTTAGTTATATCCAGTAACAAAGATATCGAATCTAAATAAAATGATATTTGCGGTTTGTCATCTATGTTTTACCGTCGAAGAAGACTTTGAATACATCAATAAACATCGAACATACAAAGCTATGCCATCAGATAATTCTGACATGAGTAAATTTGTTAAAGCGACGACAAAGAACTAAATAAACCACGAGTAAGTGCACCTTCTTACACAATCCGATCATTATCCCACTAAATTACCAAGCACTTAGACTTAGACAATTGCAGAAACTTGTTTATCTCCATTTCTCATGCGACACGAAATTCAACCATTGATAACAATTTCCGAGCCAATTATGAGCGCCCCGCGGGAGGCAGCCAACAGCGCAGTTACCACGCGGGATCCACACGCCGCGGGCGCCCAGGGACCTCCACAGGCGCCGCGCCGCTATCAGAGCAGCCCGGGTGTTTCCTCAAGGTGGGGGAGCGGGACTGGCCGCGCCTTCCGCCTCCGCCTCCCCGCCCACCAGCCGCTCCGGTGGCTAATAAACTTCGGTTAGCAAACACATCCCTCGGCCGGCGGCGCAGCGCTTGCCACTACGGGCGGGGGCGGTAGCAGGGAGAGTGGGGCGGCCGGAGACGAAAACGCGCGGGGCAAAAGGGCAGGGTATTGCTCTCGGAAGAGAGCGCAAACCTCTCCCTCTCCCCCAAAAAGTCCCTCCGCACTCCATTGTCCGCAATTACTCGTCGCGGGACGGGCACGCGCTCGCGCATCTTGGAATTGCCCTCCCCTCCCCTCTCCTCTCCTCCCCTCCTCTCCTCCGCGCCGCGCAGCGCGGCGCCGGCTCGATTTAATCTACTCGGCAGGGCGCGGGGCGCCGCGAGAGGGGGCGGCTGAGTCACCGCGTTATTTATGGACTCGCGGTCGTCTCCGCACGGCGTCGGACCACGCGCCGCGGCACGGGGACCGCGGATATGAGAGCGGGTGGTCCAGGGCTGCGGCGGGGGAAGCGGTGGAGAGATCGGCGATTTTTACATCCGTTGCACAACAGCAGGGATGAGCACCATTTCTAGTGGTTAACAGATGTAGTACTACAAAAGTATCTAGTGGTTAACAGATGTATACTACGAAATATTCAGCTAACGGGATTTGGTCATGTACTAGGTAAAAACATTAAGTGTGCCATTGTTTCTGTAATAAGTAATTTCATCCTCAGAGCTTTGAAAACAAGACGACAACAATACTGTCTTGATACTTGACTAAAACATCAGCAAAATAATTTAGCAACTTTACTTCTAATACCAAAAAGTACACCATTTAGCGCATCGATACTCGAGCAACCAAGATTGAATTTGTAATATTCTACTTTATGCCACGACATCCGGACGTTACCCACTTATCTACGATTTTATCACACACTACCTAATTTAATTCCCATCAAGAAAATATTTTATGACTATTGAATGGTCGTAAACTATCTAAGAAGTTATAAATACGCTTAATATGTTTTATTATAAAAAAATACATCCGCAAGTTGTTTGATTCATGACGTTCACTTTGACATTAAAATACTCAAGGTAGTTTATCACAAACAAACGAATTTGTGACACGATTAGAGGCTACGCGTCATGGTAAGAAGTGGCGAATCAATCGACAACAGGCAAATAAGTAATTGTACTCACATTAAATGGCGGGCCAGAGTTGGACAATTTAGATTCACACTGATTATTGGGCTAGAAGGGGACGAAAGCAAAGAATAGGCTTGGAACCAGTATGGGATAACCACCAGTAGTAACAAGATGTTTTTGAAAGAATATGGATGAATGGAGAGGCCATGTGATTAGAGATACAGCAGAATGTATTTAAGGGCGAAACGAGAAGTTGGGAACTGAAGAGCAAAAGCGGAAGAAACGAATGGTGAAGGCGAGTGTGCAATTGTGACGACGGAAGAGAATTGAGAAGTGGGGTCTAATACTAAAGGCGAGATGCAGGAAAAGAACGAAGAAACAGCGAAAGGACTCTAAGCAACGCTGTTGTCTGAGAATGAAGGATTTTTTCAGAGGAACTAAGGAAATGAATCGCGGAAGTAAAAGATCTCAAGAGTTGAGAGAGACCATTTCACGTATGACGAAATAAATCCACTCAATTGAATTGTTTATATTATGCGTCGCTACTGATCTCAAATGAGTTATTCTCGTTGAACATTGCGATATAATGCAGTTTCATTTTACTGCCTCGTCAACGAACACGTAGCATGTAGATAAAATAAATAGAGCGCACACCATATGCAAATAAGGTAAACAAACATAATGCTAATATAATACAGAACATGTATCGTATATAACACATATGAATTAAACGTCATTAAGCGTTCTATGCGATTTTGGACATGAAAGTTTAATCCACAAAATAAATTAGAAAAAAAATGTATGGAGACGAAAATGGAAATAGAGCCAGGTTATTATTAAATTCCTAACCTGCAGAGATGGGACAAAACAAAGCAAGGCCACGGACACAGACGAAAGGGCATACCGTGGGAGAGCCAACGAAAGCCACGACGTAGGGTGAGATGCAAAGCGTGGAGCGGGAAACGGGAGAGGGGCGTGGAGAGGGGAGAGGAGAGAGGGTGAGGGGAGAGGGTGAGGGGAGAGGGTGAGGGGAGACGGGTGTGGTGAGCGGGGATGCCATCGCCTGAGGACAGGAAGCATCCCAGGATCTCGGAAACAAGCGCGTCGCTGGAATTACGACGAGGGGAAAAAAACTCGCAAACAACCCTCAAACAAGGGGGAAGCTTATAAATTCTTCTGACCCTTGTATTATGTTTCGCATGTGTTTATCCGGACAGATTTCCACGAAATTGAAGTGAAATATAAAGCAAATAAATCCGTTGCCTCGCTCCGAAGGTCGCTCCGTGGTCTTCGTAATGCGAGTTCTGATCAAATTGACACACAAATCTCGCCCGAGGGGCGCTGCACGCGAGATCCCCTCGGGTAGAAAGACAGGAAGACACAAAGATCGATGATGGAGAGGTGGAGTAATGTAATTAATTTTAGACAATTTTGGTTAATCCCGACGCCCCGTCATTGGAACAAATTTTACTTCGCACGTAACATGAAAATTCTTTTTCGTTTATTTTTGATAAATGGCACAGATATTTTTCCATGTTATGAGGAATTAAAACGAAACTACTTTCATTCTTTCTTTTCGTAAATATTAATAAAAATAAGAAGAATACAAGAAAAGAAAAAAGAGAAAGCGAGAAAAAAGAATTTTCATTGTAATAGTGCTGTCAATATACAATGTATTACGCAAATTCTCTTTTCGTCTCTCTTTAAAAACGTTTAGGTCAAATTTGTTAGGCTTACATGCGCAATTTTTATACGTATTGTGTATAGTTTAAATGTATAATTGAGAAACGAAAGGAAATAACTTGCCAAAATCTTGGTAATTTAAATTTTCTTTCTCGCGTTATAGCACGCTTCTTTCTTTTTCGATTCATCAACTAAAAACCAAGAATCTACTGAAATTGCATATTTTGCAAAAATGAGTAACATTTCACTATGCATTTTTTGTAAAAAAATATTTGCTTAATGCAAGGGATTTGCGTGTAAGCAATATAGAGTTTTAGAACAAGATTTTCTTATAGAAAATTATCAATATCTGTTAAAAAAATTTGAGTAATGAGAGTGGCGAGTGTTAAGGTGAGTAAAAAGAATGTGTAGATAGTTTCCTGAGGTTAGGTATTCTTTCTGGATTTTGTTTTCCTAGATAGAAGAAGAGAGCTTGTGTAATTGATGGTATTTTGTGACAAAACCGAAGAGCGGATTATTTGATGGGGGTAGTGATGGAGGCGGGGAGTAGTGATAGGGGTAAATTGCGCCATCCATTACTTGGTTAGTATACGAGTATGCGACTTGTTCGTCAGCGAAGAGAGGAGAGAGAGAGAGGAGAGAGAGAGAGCGAGACAAGACAGGCAGACAGAGAGCAGACAGACAGGCAGACAGACAGACAGACAGGAAGGCAGGCAGGCAGGCAGGCACACAGACAGGCGGCAGATAGACAGCAGACAGACAGACAAACAGACAAACAGACAGACAGACAAACAGACAGGCAGGCAGACAGACAGACAGGCAGGCAGGCAGGCAGACAGGCAAGCAGACAGCAGGCAGAACGACAGGCAGACAGACAGCAGACAGGCAGACAGCAGCACAGACAGGCAGACAGACAGCAGATGTTTGGAGTGGTCGCGCGTCATACGTAAAGATATTAAAGAGAGTTGGAACGAAGACGAAGCCTTAAGGCAAACCTGCCAGAGAGAAGCAGAGACGGAGAACGCGTTATGCAATATATGGAGAAAAAAACTATTAGTGGGTTGTTCTCCTAATTAAAAGCTTCCTTCCCAATATGTATACTATGTATACTATATACTAAAGATCAGATGTAAAATTACGTCCATCTGGGAATTATCTATAAAAGTCATGATTTTTATTAGCCGGAAACTTGCGCGGTTTAAACTGCTAAGTTAAAGAAATATTCTTAAGATTTTCATTCGGCCGAAACTACATCTCATGCGATGTGCCGAGTACATCTCATTAGATTTAAAAGGTCGAGCCATCTTCTTTAGGTCACCTCGTAGGTTTCTCATAAAATGTCTTCCCAATTTATTTTATCGATAACGGCCGGTTCGGAAGGTGACAGTTTCTCGCCGCGTTCCGCGAATAGCATTTGCTTGAAGAGCCTCGAGAGGCGAGAAAATCCTTTGGTGGATTGGTTGAAGCCAAGATCGAACCCAGATCTCCTCGTGATTGCAAAGCCATCGCATTACCGCGACTTCCCTTGCCGCGCCGCGTTTCAAGAAGACCGACCAATATTTTACGTAAAAAGCGATGGGGCGGAGCTTTCATTTAGTAAGTGGCCGGATGAATTTTGCAACAGCTCGCGCGGTCGGGGAGGCCGCGAGAGCGACGCGCGAAGGCGGCTGGATGCGAGTCGAGATGGGGATTATGGAGAGGAGGAGGGAAGGGGGCGGGCAGGGTGGGGGTGTCCCTTCCGGCGAGTCTCGCTGCTGGCGCGCTGGCGAAAGAACGGGCGTGCACGCACACAGTGGGAGCGGCGGGGATGGACGGATGGACGACGGACGAGGGAGATGGCGGGGCGGATGTGTTGGATCGACCCGACTGTCTCGACTCGTCTTTCTCCAGGACCCGTACCGGTCTCACCGCCCATGCTTACTATCTCGTTTAGTCACGTATTCGACAGGTAAGCGGTTCTTTCTCGAGGGAAAAAATAGGCGCACGTTCTGATTATAGGACTCCAGGGAGCAGTAACACATCACTCATGGTTTTCGTTTTCCAGTGATATTCATAGGAAATGTTGAGACGATTTTTTTTTGTTCTTAACTTTAAAAGCAGATTGTCTCCTAAAAAATCGCAAATAAAATAGCATTTAGAAGATAAATTTAGATTTATTATTATTATTATTATATTATTATATAATAATATAATTTATTACAAGTTAGTCTCTTTTTTCCATACTATAAACAGACATATCTACGAATAATCGCCATCACAATATAATATCGGAAGTGAATTCTGTAGATTTTTTGTTCATTCTCTCCATCCCTACCCTAAACAAAGGAAGTATGAAATCCAACTTTCAATATTATTCTCTAGTAAACAAATGCTGAACTGTACAAGTCCAAATGCAGGGTGGAAAGCAGAATACGGTGTCCCCAGATTCCACGCGGCCGAGGGGCAGCGCTGAATCCTCGTCGCGTGCCCCAACGGCAAACGGCTCGCGCCCAGCCGCGACAGCGGAAGCCGTCCAGCGCAACGCGACGCGGTAAACAAGGCGAGCGGAAACCAGCAGCGCGGCAACTTGGGCGAGAATCTGCGCCCGCGGTGGGGAATCCATTTCCCGCGCGCCGCGAGTTCGGGACCCCAGATCTGCCCCTGGAGGCGCTGCAGGGCGGAAGCCCCCACCCACACCCCAGCCCCGCCGCGTCAAACAACTAAACAGCGCTGATTTACGCAAGCAGCTTCCCGTCGGTGAGTCCCAACACGCGTTCTGGAGCAACGCGTGGTGGCGAGGGTCTCGCGGTCTTCTTCATGCTTTCACGTTGTTGAGGTGGGGGGTGGGTGGGGGGTTAGAAAGCTACAGAATTCGCAAGTTGCTAGAAATGCGGAGCGATACAAATTCTGTAAAATGCCTTCGCTTGCCCGTGCGCAGGTTTTTAGGAGAGATGTTATTTTCAGGTCGACATGTCATGCTTTATTGATGTCTCTTTGAATACGATTTTTTGATTCAATCTGAAGGTGGCCCAACGTGTACTTCTCTTATAATTAGAGTTGAAAGTAATATCTCGACTCCAGAACTTCGAAAGCAGCATGGATGTTGTTGTAAGTAAACTAAGCAATTAAAACGTGGTAATATTCTTCCGTACGGATACCTTTTGTGAAGTGGGAGTAAGCTACTTCTCTCCTTGAAAGGTGTAGACCTCCATCGGTTTTTTCTAAGTAGCGAATCATAGTTCCAATTATTGAGCTGAAAATAATTGAGAGCGTAGGTTTCCGCGGCCGGAGTCAAGATATAAAATAACATATAAATTCAGTCAGTATAAAATAAAAAATAATTCTTGCACATAATGGAGTTGAAAGTAAGGGGTTGCTGAGAACAGGATTGTGGATACGAATTAGTTTCAAAAACGTTCTTCTCGACGTATTATTTCCAAGAAAACATAACTTATATGTAAATAAGTAAAGAAAATAATATAATTCAAAAGAAAATAACTAACAAATATATTTGTAATAATTAAAAGGGATAGCAAGGATAACCAGTTTGTCCACCTTGTATCTTTTCAAATTTGTTGTTTTTTATTGTAAATAGCGTACAACCGTTATTTGTAAATTCAAGACATATTGAAATATTAAAAAATCGTTGATATAAATTATACGAAAAAATAAGCTTATGAATGAGGATCCACAGGATAACAAGTGACAGTCAAATCGGTTTAGTGCGTCGATCGAGCAAGGCATTTCCTTCATGGTTGTATTGCATTGGGATTTTATAGGACTATTGACCAAAATTTTTCAATATTTAACGTCATATACGTCAAGAAAATGAATTTATAGCCAACCAAACACGATATATATTGATAACGTGATCGAACCTATTGATTATTTTTCTTGTCCTGGAAGCCAATCATCGTTGTTATAAAAAGTGACAGTGTGTCAGAGAATAAAAGCAGATAAATTGTCTGTGGATGAACGCAGGGGGCTGATGTTGAAAGGGAAGTTATAAAGCTAAAAAAATCCTTCCATAGTCCGGTGACCACATGAAAAGGTGCGGCGTTTCGCAGATGTGCAACCACCGCAAGCCGATAGTGCTGCAAATCAGGGAGAAAAATGAATGTGGTTTCGCGTGTTAGTAAAGATCACGCACATATGCATTGTAACGCATTGCGCAGTGCACGTGTACCTGATATTATTTACGTTGGATAAAAAGTGTGTTTCTAAACCCATATGTTGCCGCAATTGGGTTCATATTTGAAAGTGGCGTAATTTTCTCTTCTTAACTCATACAAATGTACAACATTTAATTGCATTCATTTGCATTTGGGAACAAAGAAGTATCACTCCTTTTCTATACCATAAAAATTGGAGTGTTTTTTCACTTATGAAATATTGTAATATTACATTCTATCCAATATTAAAGAACCGATTTTATTCACAGATGTAAAGTTTTTCCTTCCTAAATTCTAAGTCTTTTAGAAATCAGTAAAAGATAGTGCTTGAATTCAAGGTATTCAAGTTTCATTCGCAATTGCATTTCTCTATAGTTTCAATATCGCACTAGTTCAACATTCAAAACAATAAATAATTTCTGTTCTGGTTTTCGGTTGCTGTTATTGTTCATTTTGGACATATAATTCGCAAAACGTTTTCAGGCAATAAGAATTTCGTTTTGTGTTTTGACGGCAATTTCTGTGTGTTTATGTTGCCAAAATTTATTAAAGCAATTACGTTGTAAAGAAATGTAAAGATTTTACAATGTTCTCTTTAATATTCTTAAGTTATTCGAAGAGTCATTTCAAACACTTATTGTGCTGCTGATCGGGAATGAAACATTGCCACGATTTAACGTTTGGTAAAGATCATGAAAACTACTGTGAAATACTGCTAATCAGTATGTAATATATTTTTGCTCACTGAAAGTTCAATAATAATAATAATAATAATAATAATAATAATATATAATAATGATGATGAAAAATTACAATCCTATATTGTTTAGTTTAGTTTATGCAAAGATTGCACCACGAAATACCACACAAAATTATTTAATTAATTTACACAAGAAAATCACTATCGAATGAATTCGACATCTTATCAATATATATAATATATACTAATATAATATATTATATATATATATATATATATATATATAACTATATATATATAGTTAATAATAAATCCTTTCAATTCAGTTGTTCAATTTTTATTTTAACATATTCTTCAATTCTTCTACAATACTGCTCGGCTAAGAATCAACTAGAAAACCATACGGAGAATATTTCGCGTCAAAGGTGGCATTTATTCCATGTTAATGGAGAAAGAGTAAGAATATGAACAGTTCAGTAAAATCCGTGGAAAATATGAGAGCAGTATAACTAGTAGAAGAATGAGCGAGAGCAAAAAAAGAGTACATTATCGTTAACATTAGAGACGTT
>BOPP01000022.1:8873116-8909839 GCA_017312745.1 Gryllus bimaculatus
AGAGAGAGAGGAGAGAGAGAGGAGAGAGAGAGGAGAGAGAGGAGAGAGAGAGGAGAGAGGAGAGAGAGAGAGGTGAGAGAGAGGAGAGAGAGAGAGGAGAGAGAGAGAGACAGACAGACAGACAGATGTTTGGAGTGATCGGCGCGTCATACGTAAAGATATTAAAGAGAGTTGGAACGAAGACGAAGCCTTAAGGCAAACCTGCCAAGAGAGAAGCAGAGACGGAGAACGCGTTATGCAATATATGGAGAAAAAACTATTAGTGGGGTTGTTCTCCTAATTAAAAGCATCCTTCCCAATATGTATACTATGTATACTATATACTAAAAGATCAGATGTAAAATTACGTCCATCTGGCGAATTATCTATAAAAGTCATGATTTTTATTAGCCGGAAACTTGCGCGGTTTAAAACTGCTAAGTTAAAGAAATTATTCTTTAAGATTTTCATTCGGCCGAAACTACACCTCATGCGATGTGCCGAGTACATCTCATTAGATTTAAAAGGTCGAGCCATCTTCTTTAAGTCACCTCGGTAGGTTCTCATAAAATGTCTTCCCAATTTATTTTATCGATAACGGCCGGTTCGGAAGGTGACAGTTTCTCGCCGCGTTCCGCGAATAGGCATTTGCTTGAAGAGCCTCGAGAGGCGAGAAAATCCTTTGGTGGATTGGTTGAAGCCGAGATCGAACCAAGATCTCCTCGTGATTGCAAAGCCATCGCATTATCCGCAACTTCCCTCCGCGCCGCGTTTCAAGAAGACCGACCAATATTTTACGTAAAAGCGATTGGGGGCGGAGCTTTCATTTAGTAAGTGGCGCGATGAATTTTGCAACAGCTCGCGCGGTCGGGCCGACGGCAGAGGGGCGGGCGAGGAGGCCGCGAGAGCGACGGCCGAAGGCGGCTGGATGCGAGTCGAGATGGGGATTATGGAGAGGAGGAGGGGAAGGGGGCGGGGCGGGGTGAGGGTGTCCCTTCCGGCGAGTCTCGCTGCTGCCGCGCTGGCGGAAAGAACGGGCGCGCACGCAGCAGTGGACGGGCGGGTGGATGGACGGATGAACGGACGGACGGGGGAGATGGCGGAGGGCGGATGTGTTGAATCCGGCGCGACTTTCTCGACTCGTCTTTGCTCCAGGACCCGTACCGGGTCTCACCGCCCATGCTTACTATCTCGTTTAGTCAGGTATTCGACAGGTAAGCGGTTCTTTCTCGAGGGGAAACAAATAGGCGCACGTCTGTTTATACGACTCCAGGGAGCAGTAACACATCACTCATGGTTTTCGTTTTCCAGTGATCTTCATGGGAAATGTTGAGACGATTTTTTTTTGTTTCTTAACTTTAAAAGCAGATTGTCTCCTCAAAAATCGCACATAAAATAGCATTTAGAAGATAAATTTAGATTTAATATTATTATTATTATTATTATTATTATTAATAATAATAATAATAATAATAATAATAATAATAATAATAATAATAATAATAATAATAATTTATTAAAAGTTAGTTCTCTTTGTTTCCATACTATAACAGACATATCTACGAATAATCGCCATCACAATATAATATCGGAAGTGAATTCTGTAGATTTTTTGTTCATTCTCTCCACCCCGCACCCTAACACCAAGGATTAAACTTTCAATATTATTCTCTAGTGAACCAAATGCTGAACTGTACAAGTCCAAATGCAGGGTGGAAAGCAAATACGGCGTCCCGATTCCCTCGCGGGCCGAGGGGCAGCCCTGAATCCTCGTCGCGTGCCCCAACGGAAACGGCTCGCGCCCAGCCGCCGCGACAGCGGAAGCCGTCCAGCGCAACGCGACGCGTAAACAAGGCGAGCGGAAACCAGCAGCGCTGCAACTTGGGCGAGAATCAGCGCCCCGCGGTGGGGGAATCCATTTCCCGCGCCGCCGCGAGTTCGGGGCCCCAGATCTGCCCCTGGGGGGCGCTGCAGGGCGGAAGGGCCCCCACCCCACCCCCGGCCCCGCCGGCGTCATAACAACTAAACAGCCGCTGATTTACGCCAAGCAGCTCCCGTCGGAGACTCCCAACACGCGTTCTGGAGCAGCGCGTGGGTGGCAAGGGTCTCGGGTCTTCTTCATGCGTTTCACGTTGTTTGGGGTGGGTGGGGGTTAGAAGCTTCTTGAAATTCGGCAAGTTGCTAGAAATGCGGAGCGATACAAATTCTGTAAAATGCCTTCGCTTGCCCGTGCGCAGGTTTTTAGGAGAGATGTTATTTTCAGGTCGACATGTCATGCTTTATTGATGTCTCTTTGAATACGATGTTTGATTCAATCTGAAGGTGGCCCAACGTGTACTTCTCTTATAATTAGAGTTGGAAAGTCATATCTCGACTCCAGAACTTCCAAAGCAGCATGGAATGTTGGTTGCAAGTAAACTAAGCAATTAAAACGTGATAATATTCTTCCGTACGGATACCTTTTGTCGAAGTGGGAGTAAGCTACTTCTCTCCTTGAAAGGTGTAGACCTCCATCGGTTTTTTCTAAGTAGCGGATCCATAGTTCCAATTAATTGAGCTAAAAAATAATTGAGAGCGTAGGCTTCCGCGGCCGGAGTCAGTATTAAATAACATATAAATTCAGTCAGTAAAAAATAAAAAATAATTCTTGCACATAATGGAGTGTGAAAGTAAGGGGTTGCTGAGAACAGGATTGTGGATACGAATTAGTTTCAAAAACGTTCTTCTCAACGTATTATTTCCCAAGAAAACATAACTTATATGTAATAAGTAAAGAAAATAATATAATTCAAAAGAAATAACTAACAAATATATTGGTAATAATTAAAAGGGATAGCAAGGATAACCAGTTTGTCCACCTTGTATCTTTTCAAAATTGTGTTTTTTATTGGTAATAGCGTACAACCGTTATTGTAAATTCAAGAACATATTGAAATACCTAAAAAATCGTTGATATAAATTCTACGAAAAAGTAAGTTATGAATGAGGATCCACAGGATAACAAGTGACAGTCAAATCGGTTTAGTGGTCGATCGAGCAAGGCATTTCCTTTCATGGTTTGTATTGCATTGGGATTTTATAGACTTTGACCAAATTTTTCAATATTTAACGTCATATACGTCAAGAAAATGAATTTATAGCCAACAAACACGATATATATTGATAACGTGATCCGAACCTATCGATTATTTTTCTGTCCTGGAAGCCAATCATCGTTGTTATAAAAAGTGACAGTGTGTCAGAGAATAAAAGCAGATAAATTGTCTGTGGGATGAACGCAGGGGGCTGATGTTGAAAGGGAAGTTATAAAGCTAAAAAAATCCTTCCATAGTCCGGTGACCACATGAAAAGGTGCGGCGTTTCGCAGATGTGCAACCACCGCAAAGCCGATAGTGCTGCAAATCAGGGATGAAAAATGAATGTGGTTTCGCGGTTAGTAAAGATCACGCACATATGCATTGTAACGCATTGCACAGTCACGTGTACCTGATATTATTTACGTTGGATAACAAAGTGTGTTTCTAAACCCATATGTTGCCTGCAAATGGGTTCATATTTGAAAGTGGCGTATTTTATCTTCTTAAACCCACACAAATGTACAACATATAATTGTATTTCATTTGCATTTTGGGAACAAAGAAATTATCACTCCTTTTCTATACCATAAAAATTGGAGTGTTTTCTCACTTATGAAATATTGTAATATTACATTCTATCCAATATTAAAGAAGCGATTTTATTCACAGATGTAAAGTTTTCCCTCCTAAATTCTAAGTCTTTTAAAAATCAGTAAAAGAGAGTGCTTGAATTCTTCAAGGTATTCAAGTTTTCATTCGCAATTGCATTTCTTATAGTTTCAATATCGCACTAGATCAACATTCAAAATAATAAATAATTTCTGTTCTGGTTTTCGGTTGATGTTATTGTTTATTTTGGACATATAATTCGCAAAAGTTTTCAGGCAATAAGAATTTCGTTTTGTGTTTGACGGCAATTTCTGTATGTTATGTTGGCCAAAATTTATTAAAGCAATTACGTTGTAAAGAAATGTAAAGATTTTATAATGTTCTCTTTAATATTCTTAAGTTATTCGAAGAGTCATTTCAAAACTTATTGTGCTGCTGATCGGGAATGAAACATTGCCACGATTTAAGGTTTGGTAAAGATCATGAAAACTACTGTGAAGTACTGCTAATCCGTATGTAATATATTTTTTGTTCACTGAAAGTTCAATAATAATAATAATAATAATAATAATAATAATAATAATAATAATAATAATGAAAATTACAATCCTATATTGTTTAAGTTTGGTTTATGCAAAGACTGGCACCACGAAATACCACACAAAATTATTTAATTAATTTACACAAGAAAATCTCTATCGAATGATAATTCGCATCTTATCAATACATACATACATACATACATATATATATATATATATATATATATATATATATATATATATATATATATCGTTAATAATAAATCCTTTCAATTCAGTTGTTCAATTTTTATTTTAACATTTCCATTCAATTCTTCTACAATACTGCCGGCTAAGAATCAACTAGAAAACCATACGAGAATATTCGCGTTAAAGGTTGGCATTTATTCTATGTTAATGGAGAAGAGTAGAAAATGAACAGTTCAGTAAAACCCGTTGAAAAATATGAGAGAGCAGTTAACTAGTAGGAAGAAGAGCGAGAGCAAAAAAGAAGTACATTATCGTTAACATTGAGAGACGTTCATAATTGCTGCAATCCAATATATTTTATGCGCTGGTGCTTCTCAGCTCCGCAGCTAAGTACGGCGATTTAGGGATGTTGGAGAAACGCAGGGAGTCGCAGGAAGCTGGTGGAGATCGTGGGGGGGAGGACCTTCTTGGCTCAAGAGCCATGAAATATGCACCGTCGTCGCCGCGTCTTAAACACACCGCAATATTCGCAGGCGCCGGTTCATCGCGCCGAGGAGGCCCGAAGGGCGCGCGTGCGACCTTTCGCCCTCTCCACCACGGCCCCCGCCCACCCCTCGCACCACCGTTCCCTTTCCACGTCTCCACCTCACCCCACCCCACCCCTGCGCCACAGCTCCTTCAGCCACAACTGCCCCACCCCCTGTACTCCCGCCACGTCCTGCCAACCACTCAATTGCTCCAACCGTTGTCTCTCTCCACTCCATTGCCACCTTCCCCACCCGCACCCCCACTCAACACAACTGCTCCATCCTTTATCCTCCTCCACTCCACTGCCACGTTCCCCCGTCATCTCTCCCAAACCCTCACCAGTCCTTACTGACACCCCGCCATATCCCCGTTCCCCCGCCACATCA
This sequence comes from Gryllus bimaculatus, assembly GCA_017312745.1. Classification (NCBI taxonomy): domain Eukaryota; kingdom Metazoa; phylum Arthropoda; class Insecta; order Orthoptera; family Gryllidae; genus Gryllus; species Gryllus bimaculatus. The sequence continues at coordinate 8,878,427 of BOPP01000022.1, forward strand.
CCACCTCACCCCCTGCGAACTCTCGTCGAGCCACAACTACCCCATCCTCGGTACTCCCGCCATAACCCGACAGCTACACCGTTGTTCCAATCCTTGTCCCTTTCATCTCCACTTCCACCTTCCCCATCCCACCCCCGACGCAACACAACTGCTCCAACCCCTATCTCCCTCCACTCCACTAGCACACTTTCCCACCCCTCGCAACTCCACTGCTGCACATCTCTCGCCTCCCCTCTCCCCCCACACACACCACTGTCTAACCCTCATATCACCCCATTCGCACCCTCCGACGCAACACAGCTGCTCCATCTCTTGCCCCCTCCACTCCACCACCCCTTCCCAGCAGCTCTACAATTGCTCCATCACTTGTACTCCTGCTACCGTACACCACAGCCGAGCTTATATCACCTCCACCTTGCCTTCAGTTTCCACTTCCACTCTCACAAGCTCATTTAACGCTTTCTGTAGTGTTCTGTCACTCCACCCTTTCTGTCTCCTTTTTCCTTGCACATTCCCATTTGACAATCCGTTCTTCCTTGCCGTTATATTTGTTCGCCCATTGCATCATCACTATTTTTAGATTGCTGCTCTCTCCTCCCTACGTCTTTCTAAGAACTCCTAAACCTCTTTCTTACAACGTATCATGACTGAGAAACTTTGTCACCAAACATCTTACTTCACGTCCGCAGTCTCGGGCCATAAATCTATTCTCTCGTTTCTCGCATCCCTTACCTTTTGGCCACACACGTGTCTCTTCCCTATGAGCGTATTTTTATCATTCCGTTACCTCTACCTATTTTCCTTGCGCTTACGTCTTTCAAAGCCCTTGCGAATAGCGACCCCTACTCCTTCTACATCTTCACTCAGCGAGTTGGCCATGCTTTAGTGTACTCCTAGTACTGGTACTCAGCCTCCTCCTCGTCCCGCTGATAACTCTCCTCTATTTGCCCCGATACTCTGGCGATACGGCTCCTTGGCGTCTAGCGGCGTGCCCGACCCTTCCACCCGGCCCCAGCCCTCCGCCCACATACCCCGACCCCGCTTCCCGGACGCCGTCGCCGCCGCGTCCATCGCCCATGAAAACTAAAGAGGAATACATAATAGAAGAGCCGGCGCGCGGAGAGAGACAAAGCTCTGCTGAATTATTCAGCAGAGAGAGTCGGCTTCCGAAATTACTGCCATGTGTCATCTGTCCGGCGATATTAAACTTTTTCCTGGGTCGGGAGAGGCGTGGAGTGCAAGGGCGGGGCAAGGTGCGGCAGGACCCCGCCGCCGCCGCCGCCGCCGCCACCGCCACCGTCGTCCTCTCCTCGCCCCCGCCGGGCAGGTGGCTCGGCGTCCCCGAGGACTCCGGAGGGTGGGGGTGGGGGGAGGAACGAAGCGCGAGGGCGCCAGGGAGCACAGATTCGCGTGATGGATTATTATTATTATTATTATTATTATTATTATTATTATTATTATTATTATGAACTAGACTGATCGAGAAAAATAATTTGGTTTATGACACGGCTTCGGTTGAAGAGTAAGTTAATACTATTTCGTAACTACTCGTAAAATAAAGAAATGAATATGATATACCACCATAATGAATAGATGTATTAGATTTGCAACGCATGGTAAATCACAATTTGCATTTAAATATTCTAAAAATTGTCATGTTAATTTAACTAATGAGATCACTATTAGCACAATCGTTTCTCTACTCTAAAATGGAAATATGTTTCAATCTATAAACAGAGTGGTTTTCAATTTCTCGCACGCATCTCTCTCGCTCTCTCTCCTTCTCTCATCTCTCTCTCTATATAAATAATATTAAATATATATATATATATATATATATATATATATATATATATATATATATATATACATATATATAATACTGTTACGTATAATACGAACAATTTACGATATTTCGATACCTCTTTTAAGACCTATAGGAAATTGATACACAGATGGACAGGAAAACCGAAAGAGATGTGATGGTGAGCTGCCATACTGTGTCGAGAAAGTTCCAACAGATGATGGAAATAATTATGGTACCTCTGAGAAGTACTCAGAAAAATCTTATACTGAACAAGGTGTCGAATCCTAAAAGTATAATAAACAACATAAAGTGAAAAAACAAAACAAAAGTAACAGTACATTTAGTTCAGTTGGGCTTATAGGTCACAGATTGTCACTGCTGTAATCTAATATGTTCAGTCCACCAAGACGTATATTTATTTCTACAAAAAATGTATTAATGATCGAACGTAGCGGAACACATGCCGCTGACTGCCTCACAGTAAGTGACGATAACTGTATGTCATTTATTTTCCTGACTTACGCTAAATAAACATTATCCGTTGATGAAGATAGCAAAGAATGTTAAATTAGTGTGCAAATTAATTGTCTCAAACGATTAAACTTTAACTGTGCACATTTATTACTATATGTGCAATTCAATTGGAAGCTTAGTGTATATAATTAAGGTATCCTTTTGTTGTAATGTACTTCTGAACATGTTGTGGCATAGATTCAATCAGGTTAGAGCAAACATCTCGTAGTTATTTGTTTTCGTCCAAATTTGCCTTTTCTCTTTGGAGATAGTGAGGTGACATCATTTTAAGTCCTAACAAGTATTGAAACACTTCATTTTCCCCACAACAACAACAGAGGTCATGTCCCTTATTGGTATGGTCGACTGCGTGCCGTTGAAAGTGCCGCCGGAGATTAGTTCCGGCGCCGCGCAAAAGAGGGCGGCGTTAACAGACGCCGCGGCGCCGTCACGCTCGGCCAAGCTTCGGAGCCAGAGGGCGCACCCTTATCGGACAGCTGGCCGGCGGACCTCCACCCGAGCCGCCTATAAGAGCCGTGATCGGCGAGCGGTGGGCAGTCAAGCGCCTACCTGCATGAGAGAAGTGTATGGTGAAAAGTGTACAGAGTGCGACGGAACGGCTACGAACACGGACTCCCTCTTCAGTGAAACGGTGAAGCTACGAACACGGACTTCCTCTTCAGTGATACGGTGAACATTGTAACGACTACGGCACATCTCCTGGAAAATTGTTTGATCTGGCATGTATTGGTTTATCTCTTTTGGCTTGTGGTGGGAATAAAAACCTTTTTAGAAATTACTGTTCTTTTTTTTGTATGTAACACTTATAGTCATAGATGTGTTCATAAAGAGAAAATATGTTTAGCTGCTTCATTGGTGAAATGTCCATTTGGACATGAACATAAACTTTTCCTCTCGAGAACAAAGAAATAACACATCCTATTGCTACACATACAAGCTCACTGAGATGGTGGAGGTCTACAATTATTGTACAAGCAAAGAAAAATGACGTAAATGTGATCAAAGTTCGGATGAACAACTTAACCTGGAAACGTTATTCATGAAATCGAGGCTGCTTCTTATCGTTCAAGTGCACTCAACTGGCAAACTTTTGATTTGGACTGTTCTTTACCAGGAAATCTCGGTCTATAGTTATCTCGAAATCGGCCGAACCAACAATGACGCTGATAGGCGTCACAGGAACCATACATTATGTACAACGGCTGACATTACAATTTCTAACAGAAGAATTCGAATAGGCTACTTAGTAAATCTGTGAAGAACATGCATTGCATATAGTAAATATAATGTGAAGCAAGTATCATTAAAATTATATTCAATACGATGAAATCAGTGAAAACGTTAAAAGTTGCAGGTAAAAGTAAAAAATGACTTAGTCGAAATTGACGAAACATGCAAAAAATACAACAAATTAGTAATTTCCTTTTGTCATAACGTTTAATAAATTTCTATACTCAACGGCATTGTTCTAAAGTTTAAAAAATGACATTTCATTTAAGTTCGCCCCCTACACGACCTTTTTAATTGTGCCCCTGAAATATAGAGAACTTCTCCTGCACACGTGTTTGGCAGATAAACAGAATCTTGGAAGACGACCCACTCACAGGCAAAGACAATAGCGAGTTCTTAGTCTTCCTTGTTCAGCAGAAGAAACTAAACACTTATTTAGAGATTTCTATTGTTCATCACTTTCTCTGAAGAGTTCATTCTTTCAGAGTATTGTCTGGTGGATTATTAAAGAAAATGTATACATTAAAAATTTATATTGGAGAACATACTGGTATATTCAGCTAGATATATTTTATAATATAATTTTGTAGTTAACATTCTACAAAAGGGAGTTACCCCATTAGCACTAATCTATACGCTGCACATCAAATTATCCTATAAAACAATAATTTCCTTCCGAGTGCTCCAAGCTCTGCACCGCTTGCTGTAAACAGTATCCGGCGTCCAGGCGATACGATCTCTAGCGACCTCTACCAATCATCGCCTGGGTGGCATGAGCCTCACAGGCGTCACATTTAGCTATCATCACAATTGCATGTGGTGGCAACCACGTGGCCACCACTATATCGCAGCGCTAAAAACATGTTTTTGGAGAGATTTCGTAGTTTTCTTCTGAAGGATGTACGAACAAATTATAATTTCCCAGCCAGAAGTCAGAGACGCATCGAATGACACTTCATTTGTTTTGATTGGTGAATGGAAAGGGGTCTAACCGTGAGTGACGGACGAACGGAGTTTATTCTAGTATTATTCAGGGACGCATCGAACGTAACGACCGTGAGATGGAGGCATTTGAGCAGAGTTCATTTACCTATCAAACCCCAGTGCAGTACCGATCAGAACGCGATGTGAAAATTGATTCGTCTGTAACTTTGTGTTATAAAACTTCCCAACTTATGATCACAAGGGAACAGGAATCTTTGACCTTGTACATGCCGCGAACGTCAGTAGACTGCGATCTGAGACATCATGCGCATTCGGTACCTTAGTTGTGTTTATCCTCTATGTATTATCTGATATTCAAATGCCTGTCAAAACCCGTAACCCTTTGCTAAAGTTTTGTAATATCATAAGCAAAATAAATGAAAAAATGGACTTAGAAGAATATGCCATATGATTCCTGTACCCAAAACTAGATTGGCCCCTCCTAACACCACATCTGACGAAGGTTTGCATCGGCAACACGAACTACAGCATCATACATACATTTATTAGAACTGCAATTGGGTATGACCCGGTGGCAGTTAATGACAATAATTGCAAAAATTGCATTACATTAATAATAATAATAATACTAATAATGATAATAATAATTAATAATAATACCGCACAATACAGTACAAGACGAAAAGCAGCAATGAAAAGTGCATTGATCACGTTCACCGCACTTCACTTCACTTCACTACACTACATTTTTTTGCTTTGAATTACCTTTGAATTACACACTGACCACCACTTCACAGCACTTCACCGCACTACACAGCATATACTCATTTAATATCTTGTTCTAATTTGTTTCTAAAAATTCGGACACTGAGAGGAAAAGCTTTGAAAACTGCTGCAGGTAAACTGTTCCAATCTCTAATTGTTCTGTTACAGAAGGAAATTTCCCAAGAGCTGAATTTTGAATCAAAGAAAATAAAAACCCAAGATAAGCCAAAAAAACGGGTTGGCCAAACTATTTTTGTCAGTTCATGCCCAATAATGTCTTGAACGTTTGACACCCAATCATCACGATATTTTCATTTTTTTGTGTACGTACGCGGTAGGCGTCTGCGGTAGGCGTCTGCGGTAAGGAGTCTGCGTAGAGTCTCGTAGGATTGTCTTCGTACGAGTCTGCTAGGGGGAGTCCTGCGCGTAGGAGTCTGCTGTAGGAGTCTGCGTAGGAGTCTGCTGTAGGAGGCTCGTAGGATCCGGTTAAGTCTGCGGTAGTAGCCGCAGAGCTCGTATGGAGTCTCGTAAGTCTCAGTAGAGTCTCGTAGAAGGGTCTCTAGAGTCGCGCGTAGGAGTCTGCGGTAGGAGTCTGCGGTAGGAGTCTGCGGTAGGAGTCTGCGGTAGGAGTCTGCGGTAGAACTGGTATTGATGGCGGCGTTAGTGGCCAATGTTGAAGAAGACAAGTTACTCAGCGGAAATTTTTATGTGAACTCTAACAGCAACAAAGACGGCGGTCATATCAGAGAATTCCTTTCATGCTGGCTCAACTGTTAACTTCGCACATGGTGAGGTGCAACGTCGTTCGGGGATAGCTCACAGTGGGGGGAGCGTGGGGCTGGAACTCCCCCTCTGAACATCCCCTCTCGTGACGTCTGGTGACTCCCCAGGCTCCCCCGTGGAGCCGCGTCGAAAGACGGACGCAGCAGCGGCAACAGCAGCTCCGCCGCCGCCTCCGCCATTGCCCCGGGCCGGGGGAGACGGCCCGCCCGGCGGCCGCAGGCTTTTAAACTTTAGACCTGACGCGCCCGGAATATGACAAGCTATTGGGCTATTGGGCGAACCCGAGATTTATGGACGAGAGCCGCAGGACGTCGCCGGGGTTTTAAAAGGAACTCGAGCGCAGAAGTCGTGTATCAAAAGCGATTCAAACTACGTGACGTACAGATTGCCGTTGAAAGGTAAACATATTTGGAAATTCCAAGTCGTAAATTCCAAATTTTCTTTCTATTATTCCCCTTCCGTCACTCTTTCTTCTCCCAATCTCGTTTAGATAAACTACATAAAAGTAAAATGCACCTTCGGCGTTTTAAAATGAAATTTCGGCTACACGCACTTCAGAGTGATTTAAAAATCATTTTCCCCCAGTTATGAGAAAGTCGTTACACTATGTCTGTAATGCCTTATGTAATCTGTTGTGGAGAAGAACAATACATATAAAAGAAATTGAGAAATAATGGAAGGAAATTTTATATCTTTGCTGATGTTAATTTGTGTACAAATACAAATGAAGATAATTGACAGTTACCTAATATGATAGTGCCATATACTGCGGATAAAATTTAAATATCATTTTCGAATCAATCGGTTAACATTTACATTGTTCAAATTACATATATGAATCCTGAAGTAGAAAAAGTTTCAAAGCATTATTTGGACTTAAGCAGGATAAAGTAACCATTTCAAACGTGGGTAGGGTAAGCAAATTACGTTACGGTTACCAGCAATGTGTGGTAAACAAGGATTGGACTATGGATAGAAAAAAATATGGGTTTTTAAAATATCGACAGTCGTAAATTTATATTTACATCTGGTTTTGGTCGGAGAAACCACGTACAACTATCGATCAGAGAAGCTGGTCCCTAGAATCCCCCCCAGACAGTGACTGAATTCAATCTAGCTATTTAGCATCGAAAATCTCCCACCGTCTGAACTCGAACCCACCAATCACAGTCGCTGCGGTGGCAAGGATGTTGTTGCCTTGATCCATCTCTGCCGGAGGGTTCCAAAATCATTTCGCTCACTCGTGCTTTATGATGACCGGGATGATATGACTGATTGATTAATGGTTCCGGGCGCGTCAACTTCTAAGGTAATTAGTCCCGTAAGTGTAGTGCATGCTTTTTTCTTCGTGAGGGGGCGGTGATCACGCTAGATGGTGAGATCTGGTGCCAATCTACAGTCGGCTAGCGAGGTTTTCCCCAACCAAGTATCTCACACCAGCGGAGCACCGCCCTCACGGTACAAGCTTACGCTCCCAGCCGGTCTTTCGGCAGATTTGGTAGTAAATTGCATGTACGTGTCAGTGGGAGATGGTAGGACAAGGGAGAGCAACGAAAGACCACGCGTGGACCGTGGCGCGTTTGGTAAGGTACTGCACCAGCATTCGCCTGACATCGATCGGAGAAACCACGGAAAACTACCGATCAGGGCAGCCGGCCGCTAGAGCTCTCCTCCAGACGCGACTGAATTCGACCTAGCCCTGTAGCTAGTGTCGAAAATCCGGACTCGAACGTAGACCCTCCCGTTCAGAAGCACTGCAGTGGCATCAGCCTTTCCCCTGAGCCACCTCTACCGCTGCGCCAATCGGTGGTTACCTGTCGCCCCGAGGGGAAGCGAGCGCCCCGTCGAGGGGCGCGGCGAGGAGAGGGAACGAGGAGAGGCGGCTCCGCGGAAAAGCGGCGGCTCCAAATTGCATTAACCGCCAAGTGCCGGCGACAAATTGAATCCTCCGGAAGAAAACGGGGGGCCGACGGGCAGTATGCAGATGAGGCAGCCACAACGACGAGCCAGCGACGAAGATGGACTCGGAACTGAGGTTTATTAACGACTCTTGGAAAAAAAAGTTGTCTCTCAAGGAAGAGTTGTGTTTAAAACTGCTGTGAATGCTGAAGTGAGAAAGAAGGGAAAAAATCGGTACCGGTGGACGGCAGTAGAGCACTCTATACTTTGATTTGAGTATGAAGTTCCTTGTTTAAATCTCAACTTTGAGATTTTTCTCGGTATTTTGGGACGCATTATATTTTTTGTCTATTTGGTTTTACCGCCAACGGGATTTACCCTTTGCCCTATCAATCAGAGGCAACGATGTTGTTGCTTTCATCCACATCAGTCGGTACGCGACGTTCATTAGTACGACGACAGTTCGCGGTTGAATGGAATAAGAAAACAGATCCCTTCATAGCATGATGTACCCTAGTAGTAAATAGAGATCGTACAATATAGATATTCTTGACCTCTTTTCCAGAAGTCAAATAATATATCTTGTAATTAATCAAAATTACATTAAAATTGCCTTTATTTTAACTAATCAAGAAAATACGACAATATCCTAGAGGTATTATTATTCAGGGCATATTAGGTTCGTTAAGTAACAATTTACTCTTCTAAAAAAAACACCTCATTCTCTGAAAAATAGATTGTGGGATCTCATTTTGTCTAATTGTATGTTTCTGGTGTAAAATGTGAAAATTCTGGTCATATCCGTTCCATTCCTCCTAGCCTTCCTCAAAGCCTCCTGGGTCCCTGATGGATGACAATGTTAGAAAATGTATTACATTGGAAAGTGACATACAATGTAATGCAGGCTGGCGTGACAAGACGGGGGCGCAGGACAGTGAATGGCATGACAGGGAGAGGGGAGGGGACGATGAGGGACAGATTGGGAATACATTGTGACGGATCAGCTCAGTGCAGACCAGAAAGGCAGTGTGAAAATCAGATAGGGAAGTACGCCAAGAAAAAATTGGGCACGATTCCGCGAAGTATAATGGCGCATGATTTTGGCAGAAAACAAGATTCAAAAAGGACGATTTGGGAATGGGAGGTTGATCAACTAGATCAATTTCCCAAAACGCCTCAGAGTAAAAAAAATTATCAAATGTAATATGGACATGAAAAAAATACAGAAATCAATGTTATAAACAAAATGACGTCGAAGATAAAGTACAAGAAAATAATTTGTGAAGATTTCATTATAAAATCTAAGTATAAGTCTAAAGCTTTTTGTTAACTCTCAGCAAAAGTAATTTCTAAGGATAAAATATCGATAAACTAATTAGCTAAAAAATGGTATCCAAATATACTTTCCATTAAACACTAGTTTTGATTCTGATCGCATGAATGCGACCGAAAACTATGCTGAATTAAATATACTACACAACAAAACTACGCCTTGTAATTACTTTTTAGGAGATGCTAATGCCACAAACTCCTCACCATTTCCTACTACCAAGAAATAATATTGCAAGAAAAATAGGCTGATTGTATTCCAGACGGAAAAATTATTAATTCATACGATGAAATCTCGTTGATTATTTCATTTGAATTAGAAGCGCAGTGGTGGTTTTACGAAGTACATACACTTCTCTTTGTGATATTCGTTATTATCATTCTACAACACATTGTCAAGCAACACTATTATAGTGGGTATTTTAGTAGGATAAATAGTTCACGCGATCTCTTCAAGATTCTTTCGCTGGTATAGATGGTACAAATTTAAGAAGACACCATTCAAATTACCTGAAAGTAGTGAATCTGAACTTTTTTCACAGACCTCTGACTTTCTAATTATCACACTCAATTTTTAAAGAACTTTCATATTCACGTTAGACTGAGATTATTCATTTACATTTACAGTATAATTTAAAAAACCATATATATATATATATGATATAATATATATATATATATATATATATATATATATACATACATGTAAATGCACGGGATGTTGGTCAGTAACCAAGTAAATTTAAAGAAAAATCATTTCAAAGCTCAAAGAATTCTCTAAATAAAGGAATTAATTTTATAAGCGTATTTATGGCTTTAAAAGACATTAAATACATTACTGAATCGTATTACACTACATCGCCAGTGGCTTGCCAACCTTTAGCTGAAACGGATAAGTAAATATCTTAATTGTCATACAGAGTGCCTCGCCATTGTTTATTCCAAAGCGCCAATTATTTAATAAGACTTAGTAGAACGTGAAGAATAAGAGATCAAGGTCTTATTACATTAACCCCCTCATAAAAAGAGATAGTGTCCGTTTTATCGTCCTAATAAGCTATAAAAATTGTTAAAATGATACGATAAAGGATTTTATATCTTATAAATGTCCTGATTCGAAACAGATTGTTGTTTCTCGTTCACTCATCACTATCCCAACATACGCTTCAACGCAGGGAGTCATCTTCGAGATGATACACCTTCGAATGATTTGGGTCCTTTGAAGTACATTGGAATACGTGCAATTTGCATTAGCGCTGGACTTACTCGGCCGAGTCGACGGTGACGAAGTCGACGTACACCTTCAGCAGCTCCCCGCCCAGCACGTAGCCGGCCGCCGGGCCGATGATGGCCATGGTGTAGTAGATGCCTGCAATCATTACAGAAAACTCATTGCGTCTTTTTCTCAGAGAATATAGATCGTAAAATAATGTGGAAACTTTTTAACTGTAATGAATTACAACGGACTAAAGATAATTTTAAGTAACGGCTCTGAAATGAGGTCATTATGCTACAAATTATTTTATTTTCTTCTTAAGATTATTTTGTCGGGGCAACCAATTCATTGAACAAATTTAATTATAATTATTTTGGTCAATCTGTGTATGGTTGAATCGAATCATCCGTATCTCAGATGTTCTTAATCGATCTTAGTCAGAAGGAATTTCTAAACATTAATTTTATGGGTTATATTTTCTAAATGGTTACAATATACCTTACATGTACTGACTGCTCTTGTACTATCGCCTCTGCCCTAAAATAAATGTCAGGCTCATTACGACTAATCGCGTAGAATAACATTGAAATAACAAAAAAAGATATGCGCTGTATCCATCTTGAGCCAGTAAAATGTTTGGAAGCAAAACATTTGGGCAGCGTACACTGTCGTTCTGCAAGATTCGCGGGCGGTAAATCCCATTAGTGGAGGACTCCGAATACGAGGAAACGTTCTCGCGAAGACTTAAAACCCGCGCCGTTCCATAAAAATGCCGTTCGTTTTTGTGGGATTACACCTCGTTCCCCTCCATTACGTTGCACTGGGAGAGGAAAGAGCGGGAGAATTTTTGCGCGTGGCCAGTAGGATGCGGATTCGGAGCTCCGCCTAGCTGCTTTCGGGGCGCTTTTAAGGAGGGTGGGCGAGAAAGAAGGTAAAAAAAATGCTGGAGCAAACACGGCTACAAGAAACTTCGGTACCAGAAACACCGATATCGTAACCAGTGAAATATCTTTGGGGTAAATGGAAAATTTTTGACGTAAGTGAATGAGTTTTAACCCAAAATTTTCTCAATTCTGGAAATTTTTAAGTTATGTTTCAAGGAATATGCGAATCTTTAGAGACATTTAATAATTACAAACGTTTTCATTCAAATTTCTTGAGTGTCCAGTTTCAAATTCAATTGGTTCCAATTGGCAAACAGCTGGGAAGTAGAAAACGGCTTTGGGACCATTTAGCAAACAGCTTAACATTAACCTGGTTGAAAATTCAAAAGAGGTAAAATGTACAACATAATACAAACAATAAGATATGTATTTCTAGATAAAAATAGCTATAGTAATATTGCGAATGTTTCACAATTACGTAAATTTTGTAATGATTTCAAGTTAAAGCCGTAATGAACAAATTATTTACAGGAGAAAGGAACAAATTGTTTGAGGCACAGAAAGAAAAAGCAATGGCGGTTGCAGAAACGCGGAAGGGTCGGGGGCAGTGGTTGTGGCTGCGGCGGTAGTTGTGGCGGTGGCAACGAGACTGGCAGCGGCAGTAGGGTGGGAAGGAGTGGTGGGGTGGGGTGGAAGTAAAGGGAAACAGTTATAGTGGAGAGATGATGAGGGGGTGGCGGTGATGGGAATCTGGGCGGGGTGGATCAAGAGGCGGTGCTGGCGGGGCGAGCGGGGCTAGGCGCGCAGAGGCGCGGTGGGGTGCGGTGGGCCAGAAGGTGAGGTGGTGCGGAGGCGAGATGGAAACGGGGACACGGTAAAAGCACGGGAAGGCAAGGTAGCCGAGCGTGGTTGAGGCGAGGCGGAGAGGCGAATGTGGTCAGGGTAGAACAGAAGAAATACGTTGGCGGGGGGGGGGGCAGGCGCGGCGTAAGGACGGTGCGTATGAGTTAGAGGAGGACTGCGGGGCGGAGGCGAGGTGGCAAGCGGGCAGCGGCGGTGGCGGGGGTCGGTGGAAGCGGAGGAGGCATGGTAGCGGGCGGGCGTTCGGTGGAGGCGTGGCCAGCCAGCAGGGAACGGTGCGTGGGGGCGGGGTGGGGCTCAGGGCCTCGGGAAGCGCGGCTTAAGCGGCGGCCGGGGCGTGACACGCCTACGTCGGCAGCCGGCGAGTAATCCGCCCCGGGCGGACACCGTCCGACCCTCCGCGCCCCGCTCCCGCGGCCACAGGTCGACGTGTCGCGTCGCCCGCGGCGGCGGGGCACTTTGGCGTTGGCCCTGGCACAAGGTATCGAACGCACCCACGCCCACCTCGAGCCACTCCGGATCGCCCATTTTTAATTGTTAATGCAGAAAACAGACATATTATATATTGTAATATTACGTTTTGGCGCATTCAGTTTGCAAAGAAAACGGAGAAAAATGAATCAACATATGATACTTTTGTTCCCGTTTCTTCCATTTAAGACTAGGTGTCCAGTGTTCAGTTTCACATCATCAATTATCTGATAAAGCAATCATGTAAGACAGCAGTGGATGTAAGTGTCGTGTAAAAGCAACTTTCAAAATTTTCTTATTTTGAATCTATTGTTACAAGATTTGTAGCTAAAAGATTTGCTGTTACTTGATTTTCTTTGCAGAGTATTAATGAAATGGTGAGATTTGTATAAAACTGGGGAAGCCAATTTCCATCTTTATTTATATAGGGTGTAAAGTAAAAGAGTAAAAAATTTTCGTTTCCTCATATTCTCGTCTGTGCATTTATATTTATCACTTTGCGGCGCACCTACATCAAAAAGAAATTAGGGCACATCACACTTGCACTACGTAGTAAGACGTGAGCTTCACACCTATTATTCTTTAAATTGCACAAGAAATTACGTGTTCGAAATATTTACACCAATGGTTGGAGAAACAATGTCTCATTTAATTATACCAAACTCAGTTAACCCAAACAATGTTAACCAACCGCAGAAGATGCAAAATAAATTACATAATGAAAATAGCGTTCATTTAAAATTTCCTTTTCCGTTGACCCCTTTTAGTTCAGAGGCAACATTAAAATTAATCAGTTCAATAATATTTAGAATAAAGGCAAGGCACCACACTATATGCACGAGGTACTACAATGAAACTGTGGGCGAAATACTATACAAAGAAAACTCTAAAGTTAAATGTTATTGCATCCAATTACAATACAATTTTAAAGTCTTCTCTACATCTGACGGTCCTTTTCCCTCCCTCTAATGCAAATTAAAGTACTCAATATCCCAGTATTTGAAACGGCAAAGGCTATGAGAAGCGCCGTTTCAGAATAATCAGTCGGAGCCAATGCGAAGTGCCATGATCCCATGCATCGACATCCGGCATTCCAAACCCGGGGCTACACAGCGCTAGCCATTCCCACCTCCCGGGGAGCCGTTGGGGCGGGGGGGAAGGCGCATTGTGGGGAATTAATTGTTGTGTCGCGAGCAGCGCTCAATCCGCGCCACATCGCGAAATTAATGCTAATCACCAATTTATATGGCCGTGCGACGGAAGGCGCGGAGCGGCCGCTTTCGCCGCGGATCACCCGAACAAAAGGCGGTGCCCCCCTCTCCTCCCCCCCGCCCACGCGGCCCCCTCAATGACGCGCGCCGCCGCGCACGCGCACACGCGCCGGCCGCTGCGAGGGTTGTGCCGGCGCCGCCGCCGCCGCGAAGCCGGGGCATTAGCATAAGCCCGCGCGCCGCCGCGCAGGCCGCTTCGCACCTCCCCATCCGCGTTAGCAGGCTCCACTTCCACCTCCCTTACGAGGAGCGACGAATTGTGGATCCTTTGCGGTGACCAAAGTGCCCACGATGAGGTCACTGTGGTCACTTTGTATAAAACCTGTGTTTGCCGAAAATACATTAGAGTGCACTTTTTATCGGTTATGTTATTTTTGTCACGTAGTATGTAAGGAGGGGGTATGTATGGAGGGGGATTCAGATTTCAGTTATCTGAGAGTTTAAATTGTGATTTCATTACTTGCATTTCTAATTTCACTATATATTCATCTTTCTTATTAATCCAAGCACGCTTCCCTATTAATCCCTACACGTGCTGGGGCGCTCCACTTTATGTCGCTGCCCCAAGTCCTTTACGACTAACGGCGAAGTGTGGACATTTTCGACAAAACGGTCACTGTAGTCACTTTGGGCGAAATTAGTGATGGCTGTGAACTTTTTAACTTTTGTTTTCGAGGTTTTAATACTTTACATGCAACTTATCATTGATGGTAGGGTTTTGAAAGTTTTGAATTATCTGCGGGGGTAAGGGGTACCTCTTTTACTTGCATTTCTAATTCCATGCTATTCCCTGCATTCTACTTCATTATTCTTCACTCTTGTTGTAAGTAGTATAAACCAGCGCATTTCGTATTTCTGCCCCGTCTCAAAGACTCCGCTTGATACCAAGGCCTGCGCCCTCGCCGTCCACCACCGTTAATGGCCACTTGGACTGAGATCTTTCCACCTCCTGGTGGCCTAGAAAGACATTTCATTTTTCTTAGGAAATACGGTACCTCGTAGACACAGTGCGGTCTTTCTGTTTTTGGAGTTTTGAATATTGTTCAGTTCAATAATAATTTGTTAGTGATTAAAACAGTCAAAAAACATAAACGTGTGTCTGAAAACGTATTATTCCGCGCTGACCAACTTGTATATTACTGAACGGGTGGGCATACGTTTTGTCTATCTTTGCATTTACTCTCTATTAACTTCTCTACTATAAATTGTTCATGGTGAGAAAAACGATGTCGGTGTGGGGTTTACGGGACATAAGCGTTATTGGCGACTCTCATTGAACCACTAACTCAATATGTATCTCCATTAACGTGTCTAGCTTCAGCCTATGCTCCGCCTACCTTCTCAAATTTTCGTGCGAACCTTTTTTGGGCGTTTTAAGTTCACTGCGGGTTTTGAGGGTACTTCTGCTTCCTGCGTTTAATATTTCACCATGTTCTCCATCGCCACCTTAATTTTCCCATTCTCTCCTTCTAGTATTAACATAAGCTCGGGGTCCACTGCGTCAACCGCTCCCCCTTCCCCACACCTTGGTTGTGCTTTTATTGCGGTGAGCGCGCTCGCCGCCCACCTTCTTTCCCGGGGGCTGGAATTGTGGTCACATTGTAAACATTTGTGTTGGCTTTAAGCGATACGACAAAGCACAGTTTTGAAGGATAAAACGCTATTTTCTCCACATCTTTGCTGGGTAAAGTACTGATTATTTTGTGTTTTTGGGCACGTCAACTGCTATGATTAGGGAGAAGATTTTTATGCCCTACAAATCTTGAAATGGAATTCTAAATATATGCATTTATGAGCTAAAAAATTTGAAATATGTCATTGAAAATGGAATTAAAACTAACAATATTTCATTTCCTGTCTTTCTTACTAAAAGTTCAAGGCGAGAATGCAGGAAATGGAAATGTATATATTTCTGCAAACATAACATAATGTACCTTAATTTTCGTGAAAAATAATTGAAGTAAATATTCTCCTTTGTGAAGTAAATTGTAATGTCTTGTTGAATTTCTTCTATATGGCTTAAAAATAAGAAATGTCCAACCTTTGCAGAAATATTTTATCATCTATTATTTAAGGAAAAAAACGCAATAGCATAACGTCAATGTATTTTTAATGTAACCTAATTTTGACAGATTCAGTGCTACAATGTTACAAACACCATATGCATCGTGTAAAACGTTAAACCTCTGTGATTTTCTACCAACAGAATCTTGAACATTTAAACATTCGTTTTCTTGGCACACACTGCTTTATTCTTGGGTTGTTTCTGAAAAATAAACGTTCCCAAATAAATTGATTCCACGTAAAGATGAAACGTTCTACATATACGTATTTTAACAAAATATGCACCTACGTATGTTCACCAACAGGAAAAATTCCGTCAAATATGCTCTATCGTATAAATCCTATTAGCATCCAATTCTAACCAAAAGTCAAGAAATTTCACTTAGCTATGACCTGAAGCAACAGTCAAAAAATTCCGTAGTCCGGCACCGACCTACACGTCGACTTGCGACGATTTCCAGGTATGTCCACCGGCGTGCCACCACTCCAGTCGGGACTAGCTCTAAGCACCCTACCGTGTTCTGACAAGTATGGTAGTGATTGTAAGTGTAAGTGTATGTGTACATGGGGAGGAAGGGACAATGATAAAAAGGAAATCACGTGCACGGTCAGTATCCCGTTTGTGAAGGTACTGCCTCGCATTCGCCTAGCTTTGATCGGCGAAACAACGGAAAATCATCGATAAGGGAAAACTATCGATCAGGAAAAATCAATCAGAGCAGCAGGCTGATAGTATTCTTCTCCAGTCTGCAGAATTGGATGTAGCTCTCTACTTGGTACTGTCGAGAAATTCGCCACAGTCAGGATCTCGAATCTTAGGACCTCCCGATCAAAGCGACTGCAGTGGCTACAGTTGGTACTTTGAACTGTCTCAGCCATTGCGGATGAAAGCGTTGATTGCGAGTTCTACGAGATGGTCCAATGTCTCTTAACTCTCATTCCTTTTCCTCAAATTTATCATTAACCCATTCACGGCGCTCTAGGCCTAGCTTAAGTCCCCTCCAGAAGCTCCGTTTCGAGATGCTGTCGCTTCAGAAAAGTAAACATCGTTGTCACAAAGAGATGCTTTCGTTTGCCTCCGGACCTATTCTCCATAGAGGTTATTGCTCCCTATTTTTCTTCGGGTTCGGCGATTTGCACTCTGCGCAATCCACGTAGCATTTGTGGTAGTATGAATCGATGCGTAATTTTACTAACTGATAATGCACTAACAAATAATTTAGTGTTGCTCGCTATGCCTAACTATTACGAGGGAGTGTCCAAAAATAAATGGACTGAGAGCGCACTGCCTCTCGTGGACGTATTTGAGAGTTCTCCAGCTGAACGAGGTTAATAGAAACCTTCATGAAACAACTTTCCAGGCAGCGTCAGTTTGTATTCTCTTATTGTTCGGATGTTCTGCCGACAAAATCATTACGGCAGGTTTAAAAGAACAAAGAGTGGGTTTGAAAATTTGTTCACCGCTTCAAAAATCGGCAACAGGATCTTACCAAATGCTTCAAAAGGCTTTCAAAGAGAATGCTATGAGCCACACACAAGTTTCTGATTGGTTTGGGCGCTTTAACGAGGTAAAGTAAGTGTTGACGACCATGCTCGTTCTGGAAGCCCTTCAACATCTCAAAACTATGAAAACGTTGAGAAGAATCCTTCACAAAATCTATGTTCGTGGATTTGTGCATCCACTGTATGTTTTCCCTGCCCATATTGTCAACAATTAATTTTATTTGAGATTTTTTAGACGATTGCGAGAGGATGTGCTGAGAAAACGTCCGGAACTTGGACGATCAGGCGACTGCTTCCTTCATCTCGACACAGTTCGCGCACACACTGAACCACTGAACCACTATTTGGCTAAGAGGTGATGTGTCGTCCCCACCACCCGTATTCCGCATACCTAGCGCCCATGTGACTTTTTTCTGTTCCTAAGAATGAAGAAAAATCTAAAAGGGATGCGTTTTGATGATGTGGAGGCAATAAAACAGCCTTGCAAACGGCACTGGACGATATCGAAGTTGAAGAGTTGCAGTTAAAACAATGAAAACAAAGAGACTTGTCAAGTGCATTACATCTAATGGAGAGTATTTTGAAGGTCACTGAAGAAAGTTTGTAAAAGAGGTTATAAAATAATTTTTAATTATGACAATCCGGTTTGTTTTGGGGCCCCCTTTCGTATGCTGCATATGGGTATTGCGGGTTGCAGTAACATTCTCTTCGTGGTGTAACTATATATGGGGAAACAGTTTGGGAATGCAAATCCCCTACATTATTCTTAGCGACTCAAAAGGGTTCACACAATATTTGGGAGCATTATTTTCAGTTTACAATAGTTTCTGCACAACAAACATCTTTACATCTACTTCCGTTACTTGTATGTCCCATTTTACTACCACTCTGTAGAACTACAACTTCATTATTGTTTTTTTTCTTTCAACATGCTTTTTTACCTTTCCTGAAATGACCGAACGCATTATTAGTATCAATACATCTGCAACGTGTGATCATTTTCTACAAGCTTACTGATTACCAATATATCTGTAGCGGAAATTAACCTACAAAATATTTTATATCAAACTTCATCCGACATTCACCATTTTTTTCAAATAGAATTTTGAACAGATGAAGAACACGAGATAAACTCATAAAATCATTTGATACATTGTGGTCAAGAATTAAAGCATGTACAAATGGTTTGTTCTGTCAGCAACATAAAAGTGGACACATCAAACTTGGCAATCTTTCTTAATAAAAATTAATATCGAAGTGACAAAAATGTCATACGTTAATATCAGCGTAAATATGACATATCTTATTTGTAAGACTTACAAATAAATTACTCAATTTTAATGTTCTGAAAATGGATCAGCATACACGTAAAGTACTTCGAGACACTGAAACCGATTGAGATGGCTCAGGGCATCAACTGATGTCACTGCAATGTCTCTTCCTGAGAGGTCCTAGGGTTCGAGTTTCGACGGTAGCAAGGGTTTCGTCACCATTTAGAGGGCTAGTTCGAATTCAGCCTTTGACTGGCGGAAAGTTCTAGCGGTCGGCTGCTCTGATCGGTAGTTTTCCGTGGTTTCTCCTATCAACATAATAAATGGGACACGAACTGCGCGTGATTTTTCCTTCCTTCTCCTTGTTCTATTCTCACCCCTTACTTACACACACTTAGGATCACATGCTCTACATTACCACACAAGTCGGGAGTTTAGCGTTTGACCCGCCTGGAGCGATGCCCTACTAGTGGGAAATACTTGAATGGAGAAAAAACAGCAAGCCAACGTGAAGGTCGGCGCCGGATCTCACCAAGTGGATGGATCACGCCACCTCTCGTGACAAAAATTTAACTACATTTACGGAGCTAACGAGCATAACACTTGATGTGCCGGGACGTAATTGGCGCGACAGCCAATGAACGGGTTCAAGCCTACTGGAGACGTCCTTGCCTCGCGGCCATGGGTTAAGGGGTACGTGTGTTTAGCACGAACACATCCCCATGCCGTATTCTGGTCTTCTTAACCTGACAAGTGAATTTTTTTATCGTCACACAGCAACATACACTGGGACATAGCAAGGAAAACGCACACTATAATCTTGCCTCACCGAAAATCGAACCCGTGACCGCGTAGAGGAAAGCGAGAACGCTGACCAAGAACTAACCACGAGCAGTTGCGTTACTTAACCCCCAAAATCTGTATTTTCTACAAATAAATAAAAAGGAATGAGAATTTGTCTTTCGCATTTATTACTCGACTACTACTAGACCGATTTTGCTGAAATTTTCACACTTTATTCTTATTAGTATTGGGGACATTTAAAGAGTGGTTTGAATTAAATCGGATATGTGGCGGCGTTATTGATGACGACTCTCTCAGTATAATTAAGCTGAACCGAAACCTCAGGCAACACGCCACGCCGCACTGTCAAGTATTAAGGGCGCAGGTCCTGCCCCTGAGATAGTGAAATGAAGGCAGGAATTTTAACACCAGATATTTACTTGAATATTATCTCGGACAAATAAATGAAATTTCAGTCAGCACTCCTAGCACTGCAACAAAGACATTAAGCACTCCTAGCACTGCAATGAAGGTTTTAATAATAGGATACTTGACAACCATATCCAAACAAGGGCGTAGAAGAAATCCATACTCACGAGAAAGTATTTCATCCATTAGAATTTTTGTACAGCGTGTAAAACGTGATTAACAATCACGTGACCCGTAACTTGCGAAGTGTAACACGCTGCAGTAGCGAGGTCCGCTGGTTTGTAATAAGGAATAAAATATTTTACGGGCGTTCGCGGGTTGACGCCCTTTTCCCCCTCGCGCTGATTTCTTGGTGATGCGCGGGAGGAAACGCAGAAAATCAGCGGCGGCCCATCGCCCTCGGCCGTCCCGAGGGACACTTGTGTCCCGGTGAGACCTTCGCTTCCGCTCCCAGATGGACGCAGATCCAGCAAATCGCTCGTCTGGAGCTGGGGGCTGTTCAGTCCCCGACATGGCATAGCTCTTGGTTCTTGAAATATTGGGCGTCGGAGAGGGTTTTGGAATTGCTTCAAAAGTAAATAAAATATTAATCGAGAAGCATTTTTTTATTTAACTTTCTACGCTTCTTTGTAGATCTTTTCCTAGCCTCTTCGTTGTATTCAGTGTCATTTCGTTCTGCTATCATTGTCATTGTGTCACTCTCTTTACTGGAGTGCGAAGGTCCTCGTCATGAAAATTGCATTTATTCTACAGTAACTTCATTAGAATCATGTATTCATTCCAGACTAAGTTAATTAGAATCATGAAAATGGGCTGGCTGTAGATGGACTTATCATGCCCCCAGGCACACGACCGAAATATTTCTGGTACATTTCGAACATATATTCAACAAATCCATTTAATAAATATCAATGAAAAAAGTAGCGTGGCCGACATAATTGGTCAAAAGATTATAAATGATATTTAACATACTGAATGCAATATAAACTTAATTTGTTCTTATTTTGTTCCACTTTTAGAGTTGGTTTGGAATATGCACTGATGTTAAATGTTTGTGATCAAGATTAAATTTTTATTTTAATTGAATTGTTAGCATTGAGTAATTGAATTTTGATCTGTCCAGAATTTCATTAAATACTTGTGACTTATTGACGCTCGTCGTGCAGCATGGCAATAGGCAACCATATGCATCACATTCGCAAACAGACACTATTTTTTTAAACTAAATAATTTAATTTGCTTTGGGCACTAAGCCCGATGGCAAATTATTCACATTTTTACATCTAATACAATAATATAATACAATGAAGAGCACTAAAAATATAAACTAGTAAAATTTTATTTCGTTTTCGGCATACCTGCTAAACGTAGAGGCTCTATAGACTACTGATCTTACTTCTTACCCTTCTAATATCTTAACCTAAAAGTTGATGTTTGTGGGGAAAGTCTCCATTAGTGGTACAGACTATCGAATGATGGAATAGCTTGTCATCTTTACAAAACAATACTTTCCAACATCAGTTCACTGATTTTGATGTCCACTGATGTTAGTAGTTTTTTTTGAAGTTGAGGACCACGTATGATGATTTAATTTGCGGTTGCACTAATCATTCAGTTCGTAGGAAGGCATTACCTGCATGAATGTTTGATAAAAAACAGAAACAAATTGGGGGCACTTTGCACTAACTTGTTCCTGCTGTGGGCAGTTTAAATGTGTTATTTCTATGAAGATTGCGGAAAGCTGTTTTCTTTCTAGGCTAACGGTTTGCTACTGTCTGTCATAGAATCATTTGGTGTTTTAGTCTACGTACGCCTTTTACATCTTAATATGATCTTAATATTTTTTGTTAACATTTTCAGACTCGACTCTCATTGCTCAATGACGGTAGCGTAACAAGACCTCTATGATATATTGCGATCCTTCTACGTATCTTTTCTCTCAACAAACATATCACTCTCACATGTTCTCTTAGAAGCACACATTTTTTCGTCAACTTGACATGAATTTAATTCTTTTCTTCCTTTTATTTTCGAGATAGTTTTCAATTTACCTTCGTATATCTTTTCAAATATTCGTATTTCGTTTCATATTTCGTACATTCATATATATTTTTACCACCTTCTTTGCGTTTTATCATCTTTCTTACACATTGCCAGTAATGGCGTTTTCCACTCACGGCACTAGTGCGCACTCAATAGGAAGTCATGGCAACTATTCTATTCCTTTTGGCCCGTAGAGTGCACCAGTCCAAAGAAGCGTGTGTCTCTCTTAGTGAATCTCTCAGAACAAGTGGGTACTCCCAGCGACCTAACCCGCACTGAGAATTTTGTCAGTGCTGCCCAATGTGCTCAACCTTTTTGAGGCAGGCACGAATTTAGAGAACGAAAATTATGAATATTGAAATAGACGTACGCGGTGCAATTGCGAATGTATTTGAGTGTCTTCTGTCAAGCACAAGACACATGTTGAATAAGACGAATGTTGAATATGCATCCTGTATTACAAAAAAGAATTTAAAATAAATGCAGCTGTTGGGCAAAGTTACGAGACAATGAGCAGGTGTTTAGATTTCGTTCGTTGTCAATTAACTAACAATATTTATATTTCAATTCACTTTGTTTTGTAAGTTTCATCAGCATCTTCAGCTAAGAAATGCATAAGAAATCGAAGTACATTTATTCCAGAAATGTAAACATGCTCATAAATATTTTTGGGAGGTTGCTTGTCGTCGGTAGCGCCCTTTCATGTTTATTCGCAAGTTTGCAGGACTCTTGCGAAGAACAGAAGCCCACAATTTAACAGACATTCTACGATTTCTAAGAGATCACACTGGTAGCACACGCACGTGTTTAGTTCTCAGATTGTTTCTATTCGTCGCTGCTTTTCATCCATCTGGAGTAGCATTCGAGCAGAGCTATGACGCCATTGCTATACACTGGGTTAGGTTTCCAACGAATGGAAAACGCTACAAGACGTGTTTCATGCTGATAAGGCATCGAAATAAGTCATTCAGTATTTGGTGAAAGAGATAATTGTGCAAAACTTGTGTTTTAAATTCTCGGCTATCCGGGAGACATTGCGTCGTTGGCTGGGGTGCCGACGTTTCGCCTGACATGTCGCAGGCTTCCTCAGGGCAGTGAGGTTGTGTTTGCCTGCGTATTCTAAACAGCATCTAATGACCTTGGCCCCCGAAAATGGAACGGTAGGGCTGTCAACACATGACGTTAGAATCTGATTGCCAACACTAAGTATTTCAAGAAAGCGTGTCACCTTGTCTTGGCGTTGTTTCCACGTTTCCTTACGAAATATTCGCGTGGCTTATGCCGGCTGGGGTCCATTCTTTGTGTAACGGGTCTTTCACGGAATCGTATTCACGTCGTCGCTAACTTTCGATTACGCTCTGAGAATCAAATATTAACCAAGAGCATCGGTCTATGCTAAAATGTCTTCTGCTCCATAGGCGACGCGATCGCCGATCAGTGAGGATCTGCTAGAGATTTAAACAATGCAAGCTAACACGTCTGATTCATTATTTTTCTGAGAATGCTTCTATCGTGTCTGCCTTTTTTCTTTTGTCCCCTCCAGAGTATCCCTGTGAAGAATCGTGTATGCCTGGACAGCGCTGCGCCCTGTTAGACAAGGCTGCAAAGTAATTTTTAATGACATATTCTTTGGATTGCTTTTTACTCTCTGGAATGAGATTCGCGGTTTTCTAAATAAAAAAAATATACCATTTTGGGCGCGCGATGTTTGAAATGTACGATCTTCGCCCGAATGTATGTCAAGGTGCGCTTATAATTTGAGAATTTGCGATTAGACGCCAAATTTAAATAATTTTCGGCGCAAATTACATAACTCATCCGAACTCCCATCATTCTCCACATCTTATTTCTTGGTCCAACATTGAGTATGTCACGGTTTCAGCTTGAGCACCGTACTGCCCAAAGCGCCGGGCCGAGGGGACACTGCGCACCGCGTCCGCACGCGATCTGCGGGGGTGCAGGGGGGGGGGCGGGGGAGCTCGAACGTGACGTGGCAAACGGCGGAGCCACCTGGGGTGACGGGGAACCCGAGGGACTAAGCCGGGTTAACACGCATTACATCCGCCCCCCTCCCGCCGCCCCTGCCCGCACACGCGCGTCGCCAAGGCAGCCTCTCGCTGCGCCTCATCTCTCGACGATCCACTTACACTTTCGCACACGCTCACGTTCCCCATTTTTATTCGCCAAGATGTTGCCGCGCCAACCGCAACACAATCATAAATTCAGACCAATTTATACTTATTAACTCGTACTATAGTATACTGGGTAATGCCGGAGGTAATTCAAGCAGAGACCACTGCAATTATGAAAAAAAATCATAAAATATGGAGCTCATATGATAAAGGATCGAAATACTTAACGTCTCTCACAGTCAGTACTTGAACATCCAGCCAATACAATACTTAGATAAAAATTAACATATTTTACTTTTGAATAACTACATTGTTTTCCAAAAAAGTCTTGGTTTTAAGGAGCAATTCGAGAAAGATGTCCAATATACCTAAAAGAGTTTGCGACGGCATTTCCCATCATTGATGAAGGCTGGCCTGGTAGTACTGCAACAAATAATTTTCACTCTTCTGACTTCTATTCAATGGATTATTTCGTTGCTGTTTTCTAATAGTTTCCTCGGTAAACCTCAGTAAAAGAGAACTCGAATGGACGAGAGTCTACTGTTCCAGGTAAGCTGGTCATGTGTATGCGGATCCAAATTCTAAGATTAACTGGCAGTGAATTTTATTTCATTCAAAGAGTTGCGATTATTTATTTAAATTGTTTAAATATGAGCCAAAATAATCACGATTTCATTCAATGCGTTTGGGGTCGGGGAAGATAGACAGAACCAATTTATTTACAAAATGAGGGAAATAAGCATCAAACAACAATCCAATTTAAAGACAAAGTAACGGGTCTCGTCCGCTGTTGCAAAGTAGTAACTGTTGGGGCAATGCCATTGAAGAGGTTCAGTCGTTTCCCAGGGCACCGTTTCCTTTCACAAGACGATGCTAATTCTCCTTGAAGAATAGGGATTCATTAACAAGATGCGCTCGTACAAGATCTGATCAATTTACAAAAGAGACAATGGTTCATGAACAGTGATAAATTCGGACGAATAGGCAACTGTAATTAAGAAGCATAAGACAAGAAAAAAGTGAAGAGGGACTCGCAAAAGAGGAAATCAAGCAATTTGAATTAATTAAAAGACAAAGCAGAGCAAGTCAAATAAGACAAAAGAAGACAAGGAGATAAATGAAAGGAAATGATAAGAAAAGTAAAAAAAAAATGGAGATAAAGAGGGAAGATACGTGAGAACGATGAGGAACAAAAAGATAGAAGGAAGCAAAATTATAAAAGAAAGGTGTTCGACACCGAAAAATAAGATGTAACGAGATAAATGCAATAAAAACCCCAAAAGTAGGAGGTAATAATCTAAAGATTCAAAAGAAAGCTTAGTGAAAAGTATACTGCGTCAGGAAAGCAAAAGAGAAAGAGAACCAAGAGTAGAAAGGGAAGACGAAATTTCATTTTCCACTTCCATCATACAGAGAAATGGCTTTTCAATTGATACAGAACTCGGCGAGGCTCAAGCACCACCCCGGGCGCCGCCACCGCCCTCGACGTGTGTTAACAAGGGCGACACGCCCCCCTCGCCCCGCCCCTCTCTCCACCCCGTCCTCCACCCCTTACCGATGGCGGCAGCGGCGGCGCCAGCTCCTGGGGCCGGCGATAGCGCCGCGGGCGCTGATGACGTCATCAGTCACGGGGGCGGCTGGCGCTGACGGCGCGTCATATTTCAGCGCGGGGAACCCCCTTTTCCTTCTCTCCCCCCACCCCTCCGCGCCAGCGCCGTCGTCTTACCCAGCCCCGCACGCGCCGCCGCAGTTAAGTAATTTAACGATATAATAAACATTTCTTACCCGGCGCTTACTTAGACGGCCGCCTTCCGCCCGGCTCTTCGTTCTCATTCAGCGCTTAATTACAGCAGCGCCTATGCTAAACAGTATGTTTCAAGCGCCTTCTGGGCGCATTGGAAATGTTTGGACAAGTTGGTGGAAAGGAGTCTAACGGGGCATAAAATGCGCTAAGGCGAAATTAATTAAACGAGAGGGAAAAGTCGGAAAGCGCGAGAGTGAAAACGCGGAAAAACCCGCCGTAATCGCCTTCCGGAGACGCCCCCAAGACGCGCGGCGGCAGCTGGAGAACTGGAGAAGAGAACGGAGCGGAGCGGGGGCGTCGGCGGCAGATGCTGCGCGCCGGCCGTACCCCGAGATTCCTCCTCCGGGACGAGTTGATGGCCCTGCCCCCCCCCCTCCGGCGCGGCGCGTGGCCAGCACTCAGAAATGCTCCAGAACCATAAAACCTACTGCAGTGGAACCCCACAAGATTCGGCACTTCTCTACTTTTTTACTTCTTTCTATTCGACTTACGTTGACTTGTTGGAGCGGTTACAAATGGCAACATTTGAAAACCATTTTAGAGATACTTAGAGCGTTCTGTACTTTACATTAACTTCTATTTAACTTTTGAAATACCAAAGAATGTTCATAAGTATATTCGATTTATATTTTGAATAGAGAATTCCGTGTGATAAGACAATAACTTGTCTATGTGAAAAACGTTCTCTGTAAGTCAGAAATAAAATCAAGCATTTCTCGACACCTTCAACTGTAGATACTTCTTGTAATTAGATGTTCTTTTAAGACACCAAATATGTTAGAATTGGCAACACTTCTTTTACAGAACAGCTTCTCTTTTGAAGGCCTTGATTTTAGAAGGAATTGTCTATCGAGTTTCGAAAAATGTAGACAACTTAATGTTTTCAGAAGTTGATAATTGATAACAAAACCAAATTGTTTCTGTTTGAAGAAATATTTATCTCTATACGGGGAGTGAGATTTACAGGATAAATGATATGTTATTACTAGTAATCAGATTAGTAATTAAATAAGGATACATCACAGTAAGGTCACTTTAATTCTTTTCTGAAAAGTACGTTACAGCATATGAATGTGTTCTATTAGTGTTGTTAGAACCATAAAAAATGAAATTTGAAATCATGATTATAGAATTTTCGAATATCGACTAACGAGGACTGTCCTTATGACAGGTTCAAGAGGAAAGGATGAGAAATCTCACTACGTTCCCAAACTCCCAGAAAATACCATGGGGTTTCGTTCTCCAACAAAAACGTACATAGAAAATACTTCACAATGAAAGTAGATAATTTATAATTAGAACAAAATAACTTACAAGAGATTCTAGAAGATAATGAGTTATACACGTTTTCAATAATTCACATTGACTCGTATTTAAAGGTGGGAAGGTGTGAATATTTAGATTTTCAGGTATCTGTTCTGTCCTTGTGAAACCATTAGCAACATGTGTTATTGAATTTAATATTTTTTCTTACTGTTATTAATTCGCAAATGTTGTTTATTTGGTTTTGGGAAATGTATAAATTGTCCCATTTCACGTCACGTTTTTTCGATGGTAGAGTAGATTGCTCGGAAGTTAACTCAGCAAACAACAAAAAAAATTTAAACTTGTGCAAATGCCTCCACATTAAATTGATTTCTAAAAATAGAAAAGAAAATTATATTCCTGATCAATTCTAATAAAACCTAATCATCTGACAGACTTCGGGTGGAAATAGAGAATTTTATCTACCGACTAAGATTATCTAGTAGTTAGAGAGAAAAGACAAACTATTCCGAAACCTCGAGAAAGAATAGACATTACGTGTACTAATACAAGCAATCGTGCATTCCAGATATCTTCTTGCCACGAGACAAAATTATACTGATAGCACGCAGGCGGCACGAGAATTCGACCAACAATTCCAAACTTCCCTTCAATTACTTTCACTCATCAGCATTCATTCCCACTCCTTCTCCCCCCGAACCAGGGCCACACGGTCCTTCGAGTGGCGGATTTATTGCCAGCCAAATCAACCCCTCACCCTCTGTGCCCCCGCCCGCGCACACAGCGGCTCATCTTGTAGGCGCGTGATGGGGCGATGGATCATCGTATTATATAATTACGTGCCAATTACGGCCACTCCAACAAGGAGGCGCTCGGCTCGACATATTAATTAATTCGCTAAGACCGGAGACGCCCTCCGACGCCCCCGCCGTTTCAATTAAAAAGTTGCGCGCGGCGCCGCCCGGAGCGCCACCCTCGCCGCCATTATTTACTTCTGTGCCGCGCTGCGGTGCCCCGAGGGCTGCGGTGGCAGCGCGGGCGCCTCCAAAAGACCAGCGCGCAGCCGCTGCTGACGGAGCAAAGGGACATTGCGACGAGTGGAGCTGTGGGGAGTTCACCGACGCGAGACCGCACAGCAAGTGTGTGACAATGAGAGCCCAGTTTTTTTTTTATGAAAACTAATTTGTTTTGTATTGCTTTTTGTTTTTTTGTTGTTTGAAAACCCATTTGTATTTTTTGTGTTTACTCGATAAATCTGCCTTTACAGGCTATATAAACGTGGATGTCAATTGAATTTCGGATCAAAAATACTTTGAAGTCAAAAAATTTCTTTAAAAACATTTCCTGGCATATTTACCTGTTCAATCGTATCTACTGGGATGTCGTCAGGATAGAGCGAGTTGAAAAATACTGAGTTTCTACTCACAGGTTTATTTACCTTTGAGCGAACAATACACAATATTTACAAAACCCATAAGAAACATTCTTTTAGGCCACCCTACACGACAAG
Source organism: Gryllus bimaculatus (assembly GCA_017312745.1). Classification (NCBI taxonomy): domain Eukaryota; kingdom Metazoa; phylum Arthropoda; class Insecta; order Orthoptera; family Gryllidae; genus Gryllus; species Gryllus bimaculatus. The sequence continues at coordinate 8,907,227 of BOPP01000022.1, forward strand.
CCGCCTCAGTCATTATGTTCATTACCTCAGTGTGCACACACACGCGCTGCTCACGATCTCGAAGTGGCGTGGCAAGAGCCACAGCCCATACTGTCGAATCTTGCAACCATCACATCCGCATGGGCCGAGAAACTGCGCATTCGCACAACTCAACGTATCACGCGACGCAAGAGGCTCCGTCCGCCTTGATATGGGTGGATCACGTGACAGCGTGCCTCCCAGGCCTCTCGGGCTCGCTAGCCGGCTCCACAGACTCCCAAAATTACCCGCAGTGCCGTGGGCCCGATTAGGGCCGTTTGCAAACCTTTCCCAACTTCAGGTCGTGCGCAACTCCCAGACTCGCTCTCTAGCTCTCTTGGACGCGCGCGCTTCACCTGGGTGCAGAACACGCATATTATTGGTTATTTCCGAACCAGTGGCGGCTGGCGCTAGGACCAAGGGTCCCTCCCAGATAAACCAATATCGGGGAAAGTTGCAGATAGAAATAAACATTCAACTAATCGAATAGTTTCGTGTGTGGGTACCACCGGTGCAATTTTTGGGGACGAATATAGTCTTGTGTCCGCTTAAGCCAAATATATATTTTTTATGGGTCGTATCGTGGACTATTGCGAGCCTGTTCGTACCTGGTGCATACGGGGCAATGGAATGAGGTAGAGTGAGGGTTCTGGGAATTGGATTGGGCAGCGTGGTGCTCTTAGGGTTTTGTTTGGAAGAGTCCACGCCTATTAACTTGGCTAAGAATACAGACCCTTATGATCTGATTTCATAAATTACTGTTTCCTTTGCTGTAAATATTGTTTTTAATTCTTACTTTCGCGAGGGTACAATTGTATCATACGTTTTCAACGTAAAACCTTGCCTTAAGGCGGCTCCACACATTCGGCATTCGCCGAGCTACGAGCTACTTCTCGCCCGTTCCCGAACAGCTCATGTCTTCGGAGACTGTTTGCTCCCTTTGATGTGTCCTAAAGACAGACACACATGGAGGGTAGGGCTAATAGCGAATCGTAAGCATTCCGTCCACACTACTCGGGATTCGGCGAGCGGTTGCTCGGGATTCGCTGAAGGCCGCAGGTGTGGAGCCGCCTTTAGACAAGGATTGCGATGCATGCAAAACAGTTGTACACTACATTTTGTAGTTTTCCTCGCTCAAGAAATATTTTGAAGAGGTAAAATGTGAGAGATCGTTCGCCCAAAATATATGCCGCCACCTCTTGATTTTCAACCCACCGGCCGCCACTATTCCGAACATTCTCTTTTCTTCCGAGTGTTTTTCATTTAAGACTTCACACTAAGCTGAATTGCATTCTAATTGCATGAGTAAGTTTTTAAAAGTATTTTAAACCAAATATTTTATTTTATTCTCGTCCAGACTATCCTTCTCAGAATGATAACGTAAAGTGAAGGCAATAATTGGTTTTATATCTCTTCATAAAGCTACCAGAGCAAAAATTAAAAGCATTAGTGTTAGTTAAAAGTCAAAATGTCCTGTTGAAAATATTGTTTTGTGAGGTGGACGCGGCAGATTGATTCTGAAAATCAAGATAATGATATGTTTTGCCAAATCTCTTTCTAAAAATGTTATGCATGGCAGTTCTAATTCCTCTAGCAGAGAATTAGTTTTAATTTTTCACATGCTTTGCATCAATTAATACAATATTATTTTAGTTGTGTTAATTTATTTGAATCTGATTGATGTAGGAACAAAATTAAAAACCTAATTGTTCGAAAAGTTATTCCGAATTTCGAAGAGCATTCACTGAACTGAACTTCCAACGCGTACTCGGCTGACAGGAGAAAAGTGTATTTTGCACAGTGAAAGGGTTTTCGGCTATATTCAACGGTTTTAGAACCTGTAAATATAGTTTCATCCTCTGCTCGGAGCACACAATAATTGAAAGGGTCATGTTTCCAAATAACACATTTTCTACCATTAGGCTGACTGGCTCAATTAAATCCTAGGGAGACTGAATAGTGAAATACGATGTTGGCCTACAAGATCAAAATTACGTTGCTTTCATTCTAGTTATTTTGGAAACGCATAGGAGATTAGAAGGAAACACTGGAAATAACATTTTCATTAATTATTTATAAAAAAATAATTATGTACTTTATCTGTTTTGATTCTGAGAACTCGCATTCAACTCTTCGTTCTTTTTCTTCAGTGAACAAGTGAAATTATTAATGTTCCCTTACCTCTAACATTATACTATGAACAGTTATTCTTTCTATTCAGTGAAGATAACTGTTTCCCTACTAACATTCAAATTGTTTAAAAAACGAGTCAATTAAATCAGAGCAGTAACTCAGCAAAGAACACAAACCTCGGAGGCATTACGGATTCAATCAGAGCCTATTTGTTTTAAGCCCTGCTTTGCCTCAACACCAATATCCTTTTTTGTCAGTTTCGGTGGCAATGCGGTTGTGGGGCGGATTGAAAATCAAAAGAGTTATCAAGCGGGGTCGGAGGAGAGCTGGAGAGGGCGGGAGGGCGGAAGGCAGAGGGCTCCCGGCTACGCGGCCGAGTCAAAGCGCAGGAGTGGGAGGGCGCCACCAAACTTCTGCGTCGCGGCGCCGGCTGGACGGGCGAGGGGGAGGGACGGGGCGATG
>BOPP01000022.1:8920175-8950198 GCA_017312745.1 Gryllus bimaculatus
GGCTCATTTCTTCTTCTTAGGATGACGTCTCCTTTTGATGGTTGCTCGTCACAATGGCATTTTCGCTGTCTCGCCTCTGAAAGTTTCTTGATCGGTGAAGCGATTTCGTAGGTTTTTCATTCATAGTCATTTGTAATAATTTTCTAATATGTATTTTCCACCTTTCGATTCTGACTTTCATTTCTTTTGGCGTATCCATTTACTTATATCTCCTTGATGTTTCTTCAACCAAAAATGTCTTCTACTGTAGAGAGAAAATCTGAATGCCTCTGAATGAGAGCTCTGGTTACTATGTAAGAAACTCTCTGTTGTGAGAAATATGTTGCTTAGAAAAGAACTATTATTTGCCGTTTACTCGTCCAGGAAACGTTTGACAAATTGTATGATTGTTGTGCTTGACGGATAATCATATTCAAAATAGCAAACCATACATGTGAAGCCATCGACGCTGAAGTTCAGAAGCAATACTCAATAGAATAAATAGAGAAGACGTATCTCAGGATTGTAGTTTTTCTTCGCATTGTTTATCGCAGAAACGCACTTTACTTGACAAATTGTATCAATTCGCTCAGCTTTGATAAACATGACTATTTTATTATTTCTCTTTCTCAAAAATGTGATTGAAAAAAGGGGCACCTTCAATCTAGAATCTGATTTTTTTTAAGTGAAATTTGAAGTGTACATACATTGACATTGGGAAAATTGAAAGAAAGTTAAAGTTTCAGGTATAGATGAAGTTAGATGCTGTGTTTTTTCAACTCAAAGAGACACCCACGTCTTCCCGCTTATGAGGGTTTAGTGTCGAAGAGCATTAAGCCATCAAAACCGAAAATATGAAAAGAAAGGACGACCACGCATTATAAGATTCCATACATCCTTTTCGCCAAGTCAGTTTTGTAGGGAATTTTTCTAAATCCATATTTTTTTATGTTTATTAAGCTTCGAAGTTCAATTAAAGAATAACATATTTTTCTACTTGTTTACATTCACTTTCAATTTTTCACCAGTAATCGTTGAGATACACGACCATTAATTGAATGTTCACCATGAGCCTTGGTTTTCGTTAATAATACATGAAAATGAATATAGCGAGCGATTAGAAATCGATTGATCTCTTTAAGAGACTCGTGGTGATACATCAGCAAATACTTTCTCGCACTACTGATAACTTTTGCAATTTTCGACAAACTAAGAGAGTTCAACAAAAATGAAACCTGCGCCATTCCGTTAAACGTTCTTTTCGCAGTCCGACGACAACGTTGATGCAAAAATTCGGAGCAATGTTTGAGACAAATTTTGACAATTATGCTGAACGAAAAGTTTGATGAAAATTAATCATTTTTTTAAAAACTCACAGAGAAACGACTTTGTCCAGATTGATCGGAATCAATTTCGGAGAAAGTTGTCATCACGGTTTAGGCACCAGCCGTGGTCTGTACGGATGGACGGGCAGACATACAAACGGACGGACGAGCGTTTGCGGCGTTGACGATTTTACGTTATCAAGAAGCCAAAAAACGTGGATTTTGAGTATACGTGTTAGACGAAGTAATCTGTTACCAATACGAACAAGATTTATCCAGTTTTCAGTTACCAGGGCCAGACAACACAAGTTTTTCCGCCGAAAAATCGCCGATTTCCTCCGCAGCCTTACAGTACTTTCTCTTTACAACGTAGGTACAAAGCAAGGCGACAAAGAGTACACAAAAATTACAACTAATTAAGAACATGTTCTCTGCAAGATTATGTATTTTTGACCAACGTGATTTGAACAAGTAATAGCTCGAACATCTGTGCCGAGAATTCTCGCGCCTCCGCCCGATCGAACGGCGGTGCAGAAATGCGTAGGGCGTGGAGAAAGGCCTGCCGCGACCGACTGCCCGCGCCTCTCCCTGGCATTGTTGACAAGTGACGGGTGTCTGTTCCTCAGCGGACCTGTGATAGACGTTCCTTCTGGGGAAGGCTTGTTCTTAAGAGAGGTTCGACATGCTATTGCAATTCGAAGGGCGTATCATGACGGAAGGTTTTCAAGTTCTGAGGAACCTCTAAAGTCAAAAGGCAAAATATTCTGTTGAAAGAAAAGCCATAAAATATTTTTTAATTAAAAAAACGTGTATATATATAATTGTTATAAATTATATATATATATAATTGTTATATATATAATTGTTATAAATTTCAAGGAAGAAGAAATTTCGAGAATAAAATTCGGATATAAAAACTCTTTTACTTCAGATGAATGTTAATAGCTTTTTATAAGCGTCTTCCGTTACATCCAATAATTCATCGATTATTAGTCGCCGAAATTAGTCACGAGGTGCCTCCCATGCGGTGTCAGCTATCAGTCACTTGGTCGGTAGAGCGGCAGATTCGAATTTTAAAGAAACAATGACACACATGTCTTTGCTTTCTTTACATATATTTTCTTCAAAATGGAGTTAATTTACAAATAATATTCCAAATATAATATTTCGTAAACTGTACATCAGTATTTTTTGATAGTATATTACGTTTTGATGATTTGTTCCAACGTACTTCATTTATCGTTTACCTTTTTCTAGGTGCCAATTTCATTGTTATCAACCGCGTATCGCGTCAGTGTCATTAGAATTGACGATATTATTTCCGACTTTGAGCTTAACCCCCAGTTTCCCAGACTTCGTATTCCAAATAATTGACCCTTGCCTACCCAAGTTTCACGGTTTCTAGTCCCGACATTGGCAAACGTTTGACATGATGTCAAATTCAAACACGATCTGCACGAGAATCCTGGCTGCTCTAGTACGCGAAAATAAATTCCTAAGTTATCCGTGGTTTCTCTTATCAATACCAAAATGGCGGAGCAGCACCCTCACGAACGTATCACGGAGTACGCACGTTCCTTCCCTCCTTATCCTTGTGCCTACATCTCCCCTCACACACAGCCGCGTGCGTGTTCTACACTACAGCCCACGTCAAGACACTCTGTAGAAGCTAAGAACTCGTCCCATTTGGAGAGGTGTGCGGCTGGGGAAGTGTCAGGATGAGAGAGGTATCGGGAGGAGGAAAAACCTTAAGCCGGCGTTTTGGTCGGGGCTGGATCTCACATTCCAACGGAGGAGAGACACTATTACCTCCCGAGATATAACATGCACAATATTTACGGTACTAATCACCATAGTGGTGGAAATAATAGTCAATCAAACAAACATACGACGGAGAGGAGGCATACTCACCCCGTAGAGGTCGGTGACGTTGTGGCAGACGTTGGGCGCGCTGGTGGCGCCGCGGTACGGCCCCGACGCGAAGTGCGGCAGCGCGAAGACGAGCGAGCCAATGCCCATGACGACGACGCCCCAGCCCAGCCAGCGCGGCTTGGAGGCGCCGGGCCGGCCGCCCAGGTAGGTGACGGGCACCATGCACGCGAACGACGCGATGTCGTAGCCGCCGGCTACCAGCCCCGACTGCGTCGAGCGCAGCGCGAAGCGCCGCTCGATCGTCGAGATCACCACGTTCACGAAGCCGTTCACCACCATCCCTGCAACACACGCGGCGACGGCAGACGTTAGCCAAACATCGATACATCGATACTTCACCAAAAGGTTTTCTACGTCAATTGCAAAAGTCGACAAAAAAAGTTGGTGTTTAAAATGTAGAAATTTTTAATATGATGAAAAACGTCGAAGTGAAATGTCCTGGTTCAAATATGAAACATTACTCGTCAATATTAGTTTAAAGTTTGTTTTTTTGTTACTTAAGGTCGCATCAACTTCTAGGTTATTAGCGACCACTATTGCGTGTAACGGTATGGTAACTATTGAGGATGACACGACTATGAATGGTGATAGGGCAGAGACAACACAATACAAACCATGCCCGAGGCGGGGCTCGAACCCGCGATCTTCATCCGAGCATCGCTACGCCTTAGCCATCTCATTCAGTTTAAAGTTTTTTCTGCCTTAAATTTGATTGTCATCTTAATTTTCTAATCAATTTTCTATGTAGTCATGGGTCAAAATGCAGTTCTACGAGATTGCCACATAAAAAATAACCAAGAAAGGTAACAACACTGGAAAAAAATTGCGAATAGCAAACGGTTTCGTGCCGTCTGAGGATCGACAAATGTGACATTGGGGAATGACTGTTGACTGGAAGAGATTTTGTCAGAATTCACAAAAATATTGGATACTGAAAAGTTTATTTATATCAAGAGAAATGTTTTTTTTAAACATCAATGTTTCTGAACAAATGTATTGATCTGAAGAAAACAACGAAAGCAAAACATCGATGATACAAAATAGATGTTTTTGCACGAGAATCGTCGTAAAAACATCGACATTTTTTTGCCATTCCTAAACACATAGCGCCATGCGGCGGCATCAGCAGACAGTACAAGCAACCCCGTTGCAGTTTTCGGTCAGGTGTGTCAAGCTGGTACAGACATGTCAGTACACCCGAATGAAACATTTCAAATGATTTAGTGCTCATTAAATGCCCCAATTTTAAATTATTTGCTGCGTATGTTCATGAGGAAAACGGGCGTGAGCTGGCTTGACGCGACGTCAGTACTAACAATAGTTAAATTCGGTTCGTAGATCGACAGAAACCCTCAAATGATTTATTTCCAATTAAATTCTTTCCTTTAAGCATCGTCGAGGATTTAACTTACGTGTGCGCTGGTGTCTCGCCAAGCCAGCTCACACCAGTTTTCTCCGCGAAGATACGCGGAAAATATTTCCAAACTGTGGCAATTAATTAGCAATTAATCGTTTGAGATGTTTTCTTCAAATGTGCTGACACAGTGGTTCCAGCTTGACACACCTAGTTTGCGTTTGAAATGTCTTGATCTTATGAATTGCAAGTCACTGTAACGCTGAACCTTAAGCATATAGACGATTTCATACATCTAGCATTCGTCGAGTAGCGAACGGCAGTTGTGGTCCAGGGTTTGCTTGCTATATGCCGAGCGCCAAACATTCGGAGCTCGCCCTAAACGGAGAGTACGTTCATTTCATAGCGCAGGACTAAAAGATAACCTTACACCAATTTGTTTAAAACCAATGTCTACTTAGTAAAGCGCTTAAACGCGTAAGATTTTGTGGTAACGAAGAGCATGGATATGGATGTTATGGTCTAAAATCACATGTATCTAAAGATTGTAGGTTAAATTGACAAAAATTGGCCTGTATAGATGTTGTTTTTTTAAACTTTTTTTTTCTTTTTTACTTTTTGAGATTTGTGAATGGTTGTACAAACTGCGGCTTCTGAATAGAAGGTCGTCACATTATATATCCGGCGATATATTCTAAACACGTATTTATTACGGAACAATTTAAACGAAATATCACATACGGGCAATCTCTCGGTGGATCGTTGGTTAGCGTGCTCACTTTCCACGGCGCAACACCGGGTTTGATAGCCGGTCGGGGCAAAAATTAATTGTACGCTTTCCTTTCAATGTCCCAGTATCTGTTGCTGTATGGCGATGAGAAAGCTCACGTCTCAGGTTGAGATGACCAGAATACAGAGTAGGAATGGCTATGTGCTAACTACATACTACACCTTAACCCATGGGATCAAGGTCGCGACGCTGGTAGGAGGCCTTAGCTCGTAAAGAACTGTTGTGCCAAAGTATACACATACTTCACATACGGGCAAACAATTACTGCTAATAAAATATTTTCGATTACCTACTCTTATTTTTTCGTTGTTATAAATATTATTCACGTTAATAGTTTATCCTTTTAAAATAACTGAGACGGAGGAAGTCTTTCCCTTCTCCTCTAGAGCAGATAATTTTATACTGGCAGCATCTCATTACCACAAGCTTAACTTAAAAATACTCAGTAGGTGTGGAGCCAAAAATGAAAGATTCTTGGATCCGCACTTCGCAAAAATGACTGAAAGAATCAACGGCCTACACAATCTGTGGGGTTGAACAGGACAGCTGTTAAGTTTATCATCTGTCACTGGCAACTCATCAACCAGCATATACATTCACAAATTTAACACACCTTCATAGTATATTTCAATTGCATAATGTATTTACGTTCACTTATCATACTTTTGAGTGATCAATTACAATAATTGAAATGGAAACAATAGTGCTTTTTATCAAAAATACGTTACAAATTTGATATATTTAAATAGTTTTGTAACTTCATTTCATTAATTCATAACACTTATCTTCATTGAATGATAAATTACAAGGATGGGTTAGCAATAATTTTGATGATTGAACAACAATCAAGTACACATCGTTTTTATCAGTAGGTTCAATGACATCCCTACTACAAAACCAGGCAAATCCTTCCGCTAACTCCGCGTGAAATACCAAGTTACGACCCACAGTCATGTGATTATCTTCAGCAAGAGCGACACAAACTGCGACATAAATATCACCGCGAATAGGAATAAACGCGCCGTAAATTCCACTGATAGCGGCGACGGACCTAATTCGAGAATATGCAGAGTTATGAGCAGCTTCTGCGGGCGGTGACGACTCCGCTCGCGCTGGGCAGCCGCAATTCATCACGGACCGCGCCAAACGAATTTCATCACTCTCCTAGAGATTGTTCGGGGACGGGGTCAATCCTGGAAGAGAACTAATATAAATAAATGAAAGAAACTGGAGGGCGACGTCAGTACGTCACATTACATCATTTTTACGTGTGAGCAGTTTGTATTTCTGTCAGAAAATAGACGAAGTGTTACTTTGACTATTTTTAAATTTGTTATTATATATACTTTTGTATATATTAATGCCATGGTATACTATACATTTTGTATACGTACTTTTATTTTGTACTGTCCTATGTTATTGTTACTGTACGCAGACTGATTTTGTTAAAATATTCAATTTATTACAATTGACATCGCGATCGCATTCAGGGCGTTCGACTAAGTTATCGCGACGAAGAGACGGCCATCGCGCCAAAAAGTTCTTTGTCCGCTCTCTCACCCTCTCGTGGTTCCGCTTTCGCGCTCTCGGTTTCTCTGTCTCCCACGATTTGTGGCTCTCACGCTCTCTAGTTCCGGCTCTCTGCACTCGCTCTCCTCCTCTCTCGCTTTCAATCTCCTCTCTCGCTACGATATCGCGCACTCTCGCTATCCCGTTCCTTTGATCTCGTTCTCTCTACGTCCTTCTCTTTCGCTCTCCCGCTCTCATTCTCGTGTTCTCTCGCTTCTCTACTTTCCTGCTCTAGTCTCTCTCTCACTCTTCCGCTCTCGCGTGCTGGGTGACGTTCCTCAATGGGAGGCCGCATAAATTCCGCTATCGTGGAACCGTTATCTGCATAACGAGACAGCCCCAAATAAATGGTCATTATCAGAAAGATAAAATGTTTTCGCGCGCTCAACGCGTGGTGTTTGCCATTAACGCGCATTAAATATCAACGCCGCAGTGGAGGGCATGTGAACGTGTCTGTGGGCGTGTTTGGGGAGAGCAAGACGCGTCGATGTGTCCTTTTTTCCTGGTCCTCTCTGAACAGAACAGTGCTGCAGAGAATTCCTTTCCAGAAACACAGTGGTAGAGAGGATGCCGAAATTGGAAATGATCTAATATGGTTTTCTATTTCGTCGATGTGTGGAGAAACTACCTTTCTATTTTTGAGGTAGAAAAGGAACTACTTGTTTCTAAGCAACAATATCAGGTAACAGAGTTATCATGAATTTGAGCTTTAGCAGAGGCAAAGGTGGTGAGAGGGTTAGTGAAGAATGGAATGAGAAGGGAAAATCAAAAGAATATTGAAGAAAGTGTTGACGGGGAAGAAGTGAAGGATAGATAAAATTGATGCATATTTGTGATTTTGAAGCGTAAACGGCCAAAAGTCAAGATATTGTGTCGGCTCTCCAAGACAGAATTCAATGGAAAGAATAATACCGCCATCAGTTGAACATGATCCAAAATTGTTTTATTAAAAAATATCTACTAAAGTTATCTCATTTGTTTTTTATTAAAGTTTTATTGAATTTATTTTTGGCGATCATGACTAGTAGTAAAAAAATATACTTGTGCTTGCAAGTGGGATTTTTGTGAGAATTAGGAGCATAATTCCATTTATTGTCTCATTTTGTTTAAAATACTTGATATTGTCTTTAATTTTCAAAGGTTTTCATCAATGGTTTCAAACAAATGAAAGTAGGGAAATTGATTTCGTAATTTTAAACCGTCACATACACATGAGCGATATTCATATATTTTACTTTATTTCAACTTACACCACAGACGGCAGTTTAAAAATAAAATTGTTAACCTATGTGCTAGCGCAACAATTGTAGAAGTTCACTTAATAAGAATTTCAGCGTTTTTGACAACCTTCGGTTTTTGTACGATTCTTTTATAGCGGCGTACTTCCTTTAATTTCTGCTATTCAGATTCTGAATTAATTGATAGTCTTCTCGTTTAAAGTATTGCAATGTTTAACGTTAGATCTACATCAATATTTCCTTCCATAAACTGTGTCTCCGAACGTTCTGGACATGACGGGTGCTGTGTGAGCCTAGGCCACAGACTAAAAATTGAAATGTACGCCTCACCTCCACCATCGGGTGGATACGTAGCGCGGCCATGGCGAGGACGGAAGGGGGCGGGGCGGGGCGGGGCGGGGCAAGGGGGCGCGCCGGGGCAAGGCTCCAATTCACCACCGGAAGTGACGAGCCTCCACCTCTGAAGGAGGAATGCTTGCGAGGGAAGGCGGGAGCGGGGGCGTGGCGCTGGGAGGGGCGAAGGAGGGAGGCTGGAACGCGGAGATTAAGCGCGCCGAATTGGAAAGAATTCTCTGGGGCGATCGGCGAAGCGCGCTGCCTTCGCACGGCGGGAGGCGCTGACGCAGGTGGCGCTCGCGCCCCGAGGGCGGATGGCGGAGGGAAGACGATTCGCGCTTCCAAGGAGCTCCTTGCGTTTCCCCCGCCAGAGACGCTTTTTAACGCGTGAGCTTTGGCCCGACCGCCACGAATTGGCTTGCAATAAGATTTTGCTGGAGGTGGAGAGGTTTAATGCCCAAATTATATGCTTATTTTTCAAAATTTTGGTGCGATCTCGTGTGCGCAAAAGATTTTCCATCTATATTGCCCAACTCAATGAATACCCTCGCAAATTACGTCATTTTAAAACTGATATTGAACACATGCGTACGCGTCGTTATATATATTACCAATCTGGCATATTCCGTTAATATCTAATTAGCAATACTCTCTACTTTTAGTCAGAGTTTCTTTTCCTAACGGCTTTTTTGAAGTAGTAGGTATCGAATAGTTTAATTTAAATAATGTCTTTTATTGGCCTTTTTTGCAATTCCTTGGGCATTCAGTATCTTGTTCTGTTTTCACATTATGGTTGAATATAAAGTTGATATTTGACACGTAATTGTGTTGGACAATCGATGTGATGAAACAATCTTGGTAATCTATGGGTAGAGTTTGGGAGGAATAAAAGTTAGCCGGAAGCCATCGAAATTGGGGGGGGGGCAAATTTTTTTTTCTTTTTTTTCCCCCTAAGATTCTAAATTTAAGAAAGCGCAACTAAGCGAGTTCAATACATAAATATTGACGTTGTAAAATCAAGGCTTCATTTTATCGTTTTCATGTTTGGTACTTTTCATTGTTGAAAAATCCATGTTCAACGATGGCGGTATTACTCTTTCCATTGAATTCTGTCTGGAGTGCCGACACAATATCTTGACTTTGGCCGTTTAACGCTTCAAAATCCATCAAATATCCATCAATTTTTTATATGTCCTTCACTTCTTCCGGTCAACTTTCTTCAATATTCCTTTTGATTTTCCTCCCATCCATTTCTCAAGCTAAGACCCTTCTCACCACTTTGCCCTCTGCTAAAAGCTCATACTAAAAATAAAGAAAAAAATAAATAAACATTTTTATCTAATTGTAGCGAAAATTACTTCGCGGAATTCTATCATCGAAGGATTCTATCGATTCTGGTAATAAAAACCTCCAGTGGGTACCTACAACTTGAGCTCCAGAGACGGGGTATTCGCCAAGGCAGACTTCATAGAGTAAGGACATACCTTCTTCCTCCGATCAGAGTGCGTCAGCGGTCCAGCCCAATGAGGTGGGACGTGGCGATCCCAACACTTTTCGACCATCAGCCCGCCGCCGTCTCATCCATCCTCATGCCACGCACCGCACGTCGCGTGCCTGTCGCCCGGCCGCACGCGCTGCAGCCGCGCCGTCGGGAGTCCCGGGCAGATTAACAGCTCGTAATTATTCAATGGGGGCAATTCCGCGGCTCGCTCATGAAACACAATTAAGATTAATTCTCGAAGTTAACCTTTTATGGAACTCGAATCAAACCCGCGCGGCGTTTCGTATCTCTAATCTCTCTCTCGCTCTCTACCCCACCGCCGCCGCCCCGCCTACAACTTGTTGAAAAGCGCTCGTGTAATCGGGAGTTGAGTTCGCAGACGAAACCTTTAATTAACCCAGCTGTCGCTCCGCAACTCGCGCGTGTACCTCAAGGGCTCCGAAAATCCGGACGCCCGCACGACGAGATAGAGAGAGTAGAGGTGCGCAAGAGAGGGCGATAGAAGAGGCGACCGAAGAGAGAGAGAGATGAGAGAGAGAGAGAGAATGACGAGAGGTGCAAGAGAGAGCGGGGAAACCAGCGTCATTGGTGGTGGAGGCCCGGGGGGGGTAAGACGGGGGAGAGGTTTGGGCAAGGGCGGAGGGAAGAGGAGGAGCGCCGCGGGAGGTGTGCCCGCGATTGCAGACCTAATAAAGGGCCGCGCAGGACGCAGCGGCGAAGTCGCCTGTTTTTAGGCGGCGGGTTATGATTGCGTCATACACTTATGCGCCATGGCACACCCCGGCTACGGGCGCGCGGGCGGGGCTGGGGCGGAGCGGGACGGGCATAGCGAGTGTAAATCAGATGGAGCGGATGCTCAATTTGCCCCGAACCTCCTCCACTCCCTCACCCACCCGACGGACCTCCCCGCGTTTTTTAAACCCCTCCGCGGGGCGGCGGGCTACAAAGGCGCCACGTGCCGCGGCCGCCCCCCGCGCCCCCTACGTACCCGTTGCCCCCCCCCCCGCGGAGGGCTCCGCGCGGGAGGCCCCGAAAGAGGAGCCGACTTTTGTGGCGAGCGGCGTCAAATACTTTGAGGAGCCCTCTCCGCCCGCCGCGGGGCTCCCCTCGCAATATGTTGCGAAGTTGCCTGATTTGTATCGGGCCGACACCCGTTAACTCCTTCCCCTCTCCTTCACCCAACCCGCCTCCCTCCCGCGCCGTCCCCGCGGGGCGCTTTGCAGCTCCTGAGAGCGACGAGCGCGCGCGCGCGGAGAGTGCGTGCGGGAGATGGGTTTTGGAAATGGCGCAGATGTCGGTCGCAGACCCGGGTGCCGCGCCGCGTCGCGGTTTGTTTGCGGAACAAAGGTGCGAATCGCAGGCGGCCCGCGACTGTGGGAAGCCGAGGAAATTGAAGGCAAATAACCGACAATCGCCCGCGTGTGTGCCCGCCGAGGGGTGACGAATGCCTTGAAACATTCGTTTTGCTCGTTCAATCATCCCTGGTAAGGACAATTTTTCGGGACCTCAACAATTGAACTTCGTATTAACACCAATAGCACTGCGAATGTGAGCCACAATCTTGTGTAGATGCCTTCGAAGTACACACACGGGAGCTCAGGTTCTGCATAGTACGTAGATCACACATCAGATTGTACATAGGTAATACAAGAATTTTACGCTTGATTCGGATATATGCTCTTTACCAAAAAAACACACACTTACTTTTCGACCTCATTAACGAAGTAAGGAAATAGAGCTATAAACTTATGGCGTTAATAGCAAAACTTATAAGTAATATAGTAGATGCCTTTCATAAAAATGTATTTGTATTTCGGATAGACGTAATGTGGAATTCTAAATAAAAAACAGTCAGAATAACCTTTTTTCGTTCACAAACACATTTGCGAACTAACAGCATATATAAAAGAAGTACAATACTTGAGAATACTTGAATGTGGCGTCGTCGATGCTGTGAACTGTTCTAAAAGTATTTTCAGGGGTTAAAAATTTCTTTCATACATAATTTCCTTCAAGCCTCGCTTCGTTCAAGTATTAAAGTATCTGGCATTGTACTTAATAGTGAATTGTAGCTGTTAATGTTACTCCCGTTTAAAAATTCTCAGCACCCAATGGTATTGTATATTACCTCCATACAGGATATGAATGATAATATTTCAATCAAAAAATTAAACCACTGTAAAAAATACTTGGTGGAATGAAATATGCAAATAGTTAGAATTTAGAACAGCTACATTTTTTTCCATTTGTTTTCTAATTTGTTCTCCTGTAAACTGTTCTTCTGGATAATTCACTGCCGCTAATATAAGATCGTAAGAATTAGTTTGGAAAATTCTGTCGCAAAATATTCTACAACTATATTTGATTTCCCTGAGTTGCTCAACACTTTCATACGTTTGAATTTTAAAACACCGCAAACTCAGTCTGATTTATGTTCTAAAGGTGTGTATATATATATATATATAAGTTGAAAATCAATATTTGCACGCGATATTATACATTTAAGAAATGTGTTCTTTAGTATTACTTAGAGTTCCCATTTTTTTGTATTTACTTAATGTTCTTCAAATTTAATACAAGGTAATTTGCAAATTTATTATAAAAATACGCATAAAATACGAATATTACGAATTCACAACAAATTCTATCGCAAGACTCATTTGAAATTGCTCGTTGGTCAAGAGTTAATGTTGCCATCCACATGCGTGAAAAATACGATGGTATGGGCTGAAAATAACCACGGAGCACTGGGATTTAATCAACGCCACCTACATACACATTTATTTAGGGTTAATTCTCCGTCTACCCACTAAGATCGCAGCGCTAAAACTCGCATGTTATTGGACATTTCTTATAAATTTTCTGTCCCGATTCGAAAACATTATCAGTTCCCCATCAGGAGACCAAGACGCGTCGAATGAGTCATCATACGTCTCAAATGGTGGGCGGGAAGTGGTCAAATCGGGAGAGACTGAACTGCACATACCGAACATACCCCCATCCATACACTCGGGAGTTACTCAAATACTGTGTAGGGACATATATTTTTGGATCGTCATGTGGCATAAACTAATGACATTAACCCTAAGGCCAGACAAAAAAATAAAGAAGTCATGAAGTGATACTTAAAAATCAGTAAAAAGCTAGAAAATGTCTTCAAAATTCTTAGAAAAGGAAGCATTTTTTAAATTAAATCCTCTTTGAAGCAGAGCCTACTTATATTCTCAAAAAATGATAGTAGGTAAACTGACTAATATTATGAATTACCTTCCCAGCAATGCAACCACCATGTGCGCACAGTGTCAGTCCGTACAGAATACTGCAATTAAACCTCATTACATTAATTGGGCTTGTTTTTGTATTACTTCCGAAATTGCCCAGCGCTGTAGCGCCAAGTCGGGTGCACGAGCCCCGAGGGAGAGCAGAACCCGCCAGCGCCCCCAGATTGCACCGACTGTTTTGAAAATCCCACTTCCATGGCTGCAGCCCCCAAGCGGCGTCGAGGAGGGAGATAATTATAATTACTTCGTAGGTCGTACAGAAACTTGAGTTCATATAACTTTCAAATAATTTCGTTTTATTCTTCCGAGTGCTTTCTTTTTTTTCCACAAACAAAATACATTTCATAAATTGCGAAAAATTATTTCATTAATTAAATTTCATCACGCACCTACCCGCAGGAATAGGAATTTTTTGGCCACCTGGCTTTACAATTCTCATGTGCTTCATATCTACAAAAATCCCATCCATACTTTAGTGCACACATAATCAGGAGTGTGAAAATTGCACGAATTTCATAGTTCATTAGAATTTCATGCAACAAATCTCCTATTTAGTCATAAGTTTTCAGGTGGTAAAATCTGCCATGAAATAACCATGGATTTAATTTCGTAGGTAGTAATAAAAATAAATATTTTTTGACGTTCTTAGTACATTCTTGTTGATAAAATGTAAATTAAAATTGTAGAAAACATCAGCCATTCATTCAGGAACGCTCTGTAAATAAGTCAGCTCTGCCGACCCCTGCCAGTCAGTCAACAAACGCCTACTAGCGCGCGATTCGAAAGCCCAGAGCGGCAACCGCTTTCCCCTTTGCACTCTGCCCTCTGCCCCTAATCTCCGTCCCCGTAGATGGGTGGGTGTGGAGGCGACAGTGTTACGCTCAACGGAGGCAACAGTCGCGTTGGAGGCAGAGGTTGAGGTGGAGATAGCGCAGCGATGGCAACAGAGCACATGACAGCGGAGGTGGCGATGGCGGTGGTAGTGGAGGAGGCGGAAGCGGGAGGGGGAGGCGGTGATGGTGTTAGCGGAGTATGTGGCAGAGGAGGCGGTGGTGGAGGGAGAGATGGCGTCAGAGGAGGTAGAGTCGGCAGCGGCGCAGAAGGAGGCGGAAGTGGCGGCGGAGATACCGCAAGCAATGGCAGTAGAGGCGATGGCAATGGGGGGGAGGGCAGTGATGGTGTAAGCGGAGTATGTGTTTATAGAGAAGGCGGGGTGGAGGAGGACAAAGGTGGACGTCGGCAGCGGTAAAGGAGGGTGACGTAGGAGATTGCGGTGTGGTGTGTGCTGGTGGTGTTGTGTGGTGGGTGTGTGGTTGTGTGGTGGTTGGTGGTGGCTGGCGGCGGCGGCGGCGGCGGCGGCGGCGGGCGGAAAGCCCGCCGTGGAGGCATAGGCGGCAGTCGGAGTTCGAGGCGTCATCATCCAGCGGAGATCTTGTTTTAGTCGAAGGTCTCAATTAAAGTCCATCGGGGTCGAATCTAATATTTCGTTAATTAACTCGAATAAAAAAAATATTTATTCTAGCGCTCCGGGGAGGCTCGCGCGCTGATTGCAACTGGACGGACCGTCGGAGTGGTGGGAATGGCGCGGCCACACACTGGCCCTCAAGCCAGGGGCACGGAAATGGCATGGCGGGACAAAAAGGATTCATAAAAAACTAGTTTCCGTGTTTTAGAAGTTAAAACTGAATAAAACGTTGCTTTTATAATTCTAAGAGACCATGTATTTCAATTTCCAGCCAAAGCCATTTCCACCAGCCATACGGCAAAAAATAATTAGGAAAACAACAACTGCAATTCATGATTCACCGATTCAAAGACAACTCTGGACAAACAAATAAACTGTGCCACTACTTTGTGATGTTTATATTCTGTGTATAAATTTTAAATAAAAATACAGCAGGTGATATTCAAACAGCTCTCAACATAATAAAACAACGTAATAGCGACAATGATAAAAGAAAGATATACGATCATTGAATGTTGTTTTAACTTCTCAATTTACAATAGTTTGGGAAGGAAAGTGGTGGGCTGCTTGAAACGATCGGTCGCAAATCACAGCCAGTGCGCGTCGCGCCTGCACCCACTGCGCGAGAGCGGCCGCGGCCGAAGCGGGCGGCAGCGGATGGCGACCGCTGTTTGCAGTCATTGGAATCGGACTTCGCTCTCGCCCTCGCGCCCCCGCCCCCCGTAAGCCCCGCAGCGGCGGCGGGAAATTGGCCCCGTGGGGGCGTGCGGCGTGCGCCGGACCGCGTTGCGCTGCGCCGCTGTTTTTGCAAGGCGCCGCCGGACGCTGTCACGCAGAGGGAGAGAGGTTAGGGGAAGGGGGGAGTGGGGACGCGATGCTCGTTTGCCCGGGAACTTTTATTTTTTCACTTGATACTCGCTGTTCGGCTTTACGCGCTAATATTTTACCACACTTACAGTAGAGCAAATACACCGATAAGGAGAAAATTACGATTGAAAGGTTTCGCGGGTATGGCGTGAAAGTGTAGAGAGATACCCATTGGAGATTTACATACGTTGATATTCCTCGCTTTTTAATTTGTATGTTTATCACAACAAAATTTCGAAGCTTCATTGTATTTCTTATACCCCACATTTATTAAGTCGCAAATAATGCTTTTAGAAATAACATATGTGGCGGTAGAACAATACTCAATTTATTTGGTTTTCAATCATTAGAGTCTCTAAAAATAATGTAATCATGATATTTAATTATACAATTATTGCTTTATTTTCAAAAACTGTGCTTTAAATACACTGACCAGCTCAATGGAAGGGTTTAGTTTCATTTATAGTTTTATATTATTTTTATTAATTTTATGTTAAGATGCAGAGGAAAACGGGAGTGCCGGGGCAAAACGGAAGAGTGGGAGAAAATGGATGAATAATATTCGGAAGCGAGGAGCAGGAGCGACCAGAGGGGCGGGAGTGTCATCTTCCGCGTGCGTTTGACTGCTGGGTGGGCGCAGTCCACCCACGATGTCCAGCGACGCGTGGGCGCGGGAGCAATCTCCGCTGTCCTCCCCTCACAGCGCCCTCCCAAAGCACATACTCAGCAGAGTGTTCTGCAAACGAACCGCCCGTACAGCGCTAAATACTCTTCGTAAGAGTGTAATTAAAGGAGCGCGCCCTTCAACGACCAGGCAGATCGTTTGCTGCTCTCATTCCGGTACTTAACTCACACAGCCTTTCCAGTGTTGTACTGTAAGGGAATCGTTCAAATTCTACATATTACTGGAGCTCAGTGGCAAGAGGGTTATTGATAAGTTATCCCTAATTTACCCGTAAATCCTTGTAAAGTGCAAAATCAAAGCATTGCAAGCCAATTTCACTTCCATAAATATATATTTTCCAACTTCCGAAAAATGTGAATTTCGTGATACTGAAATTGTTTTATAAAACTCTTCACTTTTTTAATTCAAAATTTCTTCTCCGCAATATTAAGTCGGAAAATTCATTTCACCTTTTCAACATAAAATTATTAATGAAAGTGCAGTTTCAATACACGAATGCTGTCTTTTGAGTCAATGGAAACAAAACCCCTCTGCAGCAAAGACTCCGCGCTTCCCGGATGTGATGTAGTCAGTTTCCCGTACCAGCCTCCTCGTGAAATCAGAGAATTTTGAAATTTTTTGAAATCAGAGTATGATCCACAATGTGGAATACGACGTAGTATGTATTCAAATTATAATTTCACTAAAGCTCAAATAAAATCAGTGGATAGGGAAAGGCAAAACAGCATACAAGTGTTTTATTTCAACTCGCGCACAGAAATTGCTCACTTACAAGATTCTAAAAAGTCCTATACCTTACAATGTCACTCGCACATACACACGCACGCACGCACGCACGCACGCACGCACGCACGCACGCGCGCGTACAGAGTCAGACACATTTTCATTACACACAAAAACATGTGTATGTGTCTGGGGATCAGACCATATTTACTATGTTATTGGGGCCGCTAAATCCGAATCCGGTGGCGAATGGGTTTTACTCCATCACATCAGGTTTTTAATCTAACCTGAAAAAATATTAAAAATTAAAGATTTTTCTACCCGAGGGGTCAAACCATTTTGCCTATTTGTTTTTGGGGTCGCTGTAACCGAATCTGATGTCAATTTAACTCCATCGCATCAGATTTTCACACAACCTCAAAATATTTTTAAAATATGTGCTTGGAGAGAAGGCTGAGATCTGTCGCCAACAATACAGGCAATCTGTCATTCATCAACGTGATGAGTGTAGTGCCGTCAGGGGTCAATTGCATCTTCCCTATTAATTATTACTGATCTGAATTTTAAAAAAATAAACAACGTCATCCACCAAAAATCCGAATCGCTGTAGTGGCAACAGTTCGCTTGTTTTCCTACGCTCTGTCGGCGACTTGAAACCGAGAAGACGAGGGAGAGTCACCCTCTGCACCGAGGCGAAAGAGAAAGCAGCAGCAGCCACAGCATCCGCCCTGATTAGCGAGCGAAGCACGTGGGCGCGCCGTGCCGCAGGAGTGAAACGGGGCACAGGGCGAAGAGCGAAGGGCGAGACGCGCGCCCCGCGGCGGACACGCGCCCAATTACGCACTTCGCCCGCAGCAGCGCGCGGTGCCTCGCCGCCACAGACCCCGCCTCACCGCCCGCGTCGCCTCGCCCGCACTGGCACCGCCTCGTCACCACAGGTTGAGAGGAAGGCGATCGCAACTGCAGGATTTTAGCGATTATTCAGCGTTTTAAAAGTTGGTAATGATTTACAGGTCTCTTCTTGGCTACCCGGGAGTCAATTATTCAGCGTTTTAAATGTATTAATGTATTCTGCGGCTCAGGGCTAGCTGTTGGTAAGTGTGCTCGCTTTCCACTACGTGGCCCCGGATTCGATTCCCGGTCGAGTCAAGACTATAGTGCAATTCCTTGCAATGTCCCAGTGTACGCTGCTGGATGACGATGAGAAAATTCGCTTCTCAGGTTGAGAAGACCGGAATACGGCGTGAGGATGTCTACGTGCTAATCACATGTACCCCCTTCACCCATGGCCGCGAGAAAGTCGCCGCGTCCTAAGCACAGTACCAACGTTTTGGCCTTCGTGCTGTGTCCTTCGGGTGAAATGCGTAGGAATGGATTGGACACGGGTTTACATAGAACGAGGTTTCCTTCCACCTGTCAGCCGGCTGGCGGCTGACAGGTCCGGATGATAGGCGAAAACCGAGAAAAGCTTATATAGACCCGTGCACTGTCCATCTGCGCGCATTTCACCATGAGGAAGGTGGTGACGTGACGCTCGAAACGATGGGGTTTGTGCCTAGGACGCGGTGTCTCCCGGACAGACAAGGAGATATATACTCCGGCTGGAGAAGTCTACGCGTTCATTTGACTTACAGGTTCAAAAAGACCATTCTCAACTGCAGCCAAAAGTACCAATGTGCGTAAATTATTTTCGATGTAAATAAAAATTATATTATAAAAGCAAAGTAAATTATTATTCGCTTTTCAAACTGATGCACCAGGGGATATTACCACACTACGGTAAGATAAAAATACCATTAGTGAAGGGAATATCTCGCTTCCTGAACCTGAACTTAACCCTTTTCTCTGTCACGTCCAACAGCAAATGCACTAAATGTTTCTCGTCAATGTTGATTTAGAACTTGTTTTCGTCCTATGATTAGAGATTTCTTTTGTTGACATTTACACAAGTTATAAATGTCAAAAGTTCGTGTGTTCTTCTCGTATTGAATTTCAATCCGTATGTTTAGTACTTGGAGTAACTACTCACCATCTTCCTCGTTATGTTACTGAATTGGTACCGAATAGATACGACATTAAAATGAAAAATTCTCCACAAACAACCTCGAATAGTAGCGAAAACACTACCGGGGCTTCCTGTCCTAACATCAGTACCTCCGTACACTCACAAGATCTCCGTTTCATCGTCCTTGCGATCTAGAGCTGCATCCACCAATCTCGGTGCTCCTCTGCCCTAAGCTCCTCCGCCGCCATCACGACCCCCGTCTCCGCCCGCGGGAGCGAGAGCGAGAGCGAGAGCGAGAGCGCCTAATGAGACAGAGCGAGCGCAGGCGCGCGCCTGTTGCGCGGGGACTGGAGGCAGCGCTCCGAGAGAGGGGGCGGGGTGGAAAATCACAACAGACGAAGCAGGCGCGGCGCCGCAAAGAAGAAACCCGCCGGCAGGGGGATGTGATAGCGGTGGCGGGCGGTGGCTGAGGCAGTAACAACGCTAGTGGCAGGAAAATGTCGACATTAAAATTTGCCGTGAACTGAGAAACGTGTTTGATAATATTGTTATTAAAGTTCACAAAATTAACAACCAATATATTTTTATTATTGGGTGTACTTTGCGCTGACAAATTTTCTATATCCATTGGAATGTCGACCAAATGCACACAATTTTTGCTCGCCTGGTGGCACAGGAGCTTGAGCCGAGTTTGACCTTAAGACAACGTGTTCACAATTTTTATCACATTGTACAACACAATTGGTTTTAAATACAACGCATTTAATGTAATAGAAATGAACAAAAATCTTCAAAGACAATTAAGCAACTTCTACGTTTGATTTATTATACTAAGATTAATTATGTAAACTTTAAACCATTCAATTAAAAAATTAGGCAAATGATGAAAACAGTGCCTCTGACCGGGAGGTCCTAGGAACGGGCCGCGGCTATTGGCAGAATTTTCGATACTAGTTTGTCAGTGGGTCGAATTCAGTCGCAGTCTGGAGGAGAATTTTAGCGACCGGCTGCAGTGATCGGTAACTGAGGTTTTCCGAGGTTTCTCCGATCTGCACCTGGGGAATGCCGGAACAATACTCCAAGGGCCAAGGACAACAAAAGGGCCAAGAACAGCGCGCAAGCTTTCCTTCAATATTCTATCCTCACCCCTTACTTACACACGTATTAACATGAACTACACTAACACACATGCTGGAAGACCGGGTAGGAGCTTAGGGCTTGACCCTGCTGGGGCGGTGTCCCGCTGGTGGGAGATACCTGGTTCGGGAAACCTCGCTATTAGACGATAGGTCGGCGCCGGATCTCGCTATCCAGCGGGGGAAGACCATTGCCACCTCACGAGGAAAATGCATGGACTGTACTTACGGGAAATGACCTTAGCCCGGCATCACTAACAATCAATGAATCTAGTGATGAAAATGAAAGAGCGATACCAAAGGGAGTGAACCTAATTACAAATATTTATTGTGTTCTGTATTTGCTCAACCATCGTCCCTTTTTCTCGATCACGGAAAATTATCCAATTACGAATCAAATAATCATACGAAATATATTTTAACTATCCCCATTCAAAAACACTTTGAGAGGCTAGACTCTGAAGGGCCATCAATTAATTTTTGTCCTTGAGGCCCTTGCAGCGGAAGTCCCTAACCGGTCTCTAAGAGGGAAGCGAGTGGTCAGAGGGAGTGCAAGGGCGAGTATTATTTCTCTGGGCACGAGAATCCGTGGGCGTTGTTGACGAAGGAAACTGAGCAAAATTTTAGTAACAGAAACAATACTAGTGGAGATGGTTCTCAATATGGCAAATAGTACCTTGTCTCTTCATGGGGGAATTGCAATTAAATATTACTGAAATAATAATTTCCACTAATATAATGTTAATGGTCTCCAGTAGAGACTTACATCGTAGTTGTTTACTGATCAGCGACTTACAATATTCAAGTCCAGTCCAAATGTATTTATCTTGCCAATCCTGTTAAGAAAACCGTAAATTCGGCATTTGAAAAAATATGCATTATATTTAGTTGGTGGCAATGACTTAGAGGCGCTAGAGATCCTGGTTTACACATGGAAATGGCAAGGCCGCTTGCTAAGTTGCTCGTCTGACAGTCACGAAGAAAGTACTAACTAGAAAATGCGAACAATGAAACGTCGGTACTGGGAAATGAGAAAAATGAATCTGACGACAAGGAAGAAATGATGTACTTGCAGTTACTTGCGCTTAAAGTTTCTAAACAGAATACAATACAGATCAAGTACACAGTACAGTACAAAAAAATCTATACTATTGTAAGTTAAGAGGGATATAAGAAAATATATATGAACTCTAATCTCAGATACCTGTTGAACTGTTCTCGGCTCATGACACAAACTAGTATTGAAAAGTGCCATGCGCATTTACTAAGTTAAAAATAACGCCAAAATTGAAATATGAAGAATCAGTAACCGAAGTTCAAAATAGCCGAACGAATAGTATTACTTTCATTGATGTTTTAAATTCCCAATTCGGCTAGCATTGTTCTAGTCTTCTTAAAGTCGAAACACCAGTTTCCTATTGCGATGAATCAGAGAATAAGGAGGAGACAATTGCTAATTGACGGATGATGTAAAAAACAATGTTAAGAAGAAACCTCTTTGTTTGAGCAAAATAATAACAAAAAGAGAAAAATAAGTAGAAAAGAAAACAAAGAAAAAATACATAAAGGAACGACTGAGTTAAATTAATTTGGTGAATGAAAATTGTATACACCAAGTATGAAAATGAGAAGTATGGACTAAACAATATGGGTTAAGAGAAGAAATGTTTTCAAAGGAATGAAACTGATAATGTTAAATAAATTAGTTTCAATTACTTGCTAATAGATATAATTACTACTTATATTAATGTTTATACGTTCATTATTAAATAAAATAATGTTCCTCAAATTATCGTTAATTAATACCTAGAATAAATATGGTTAATGAACAAATATTTAATAAAAATTATTTAAATAAATCCACGACATTTCATTTAAAATTATATCGGTTTTCATCAGTCCTGTAATGGAAATAAGTAGGGAACAGGGAAAGACAATTGGGGGGAATTTGAATGAGGCGTCGACGCGTGAGAGAAGCGGGCAGTACTTTCGAAGCGGGACCGTGTTTGTACACGCAGAACAACAATCGAGCCAGAGCGGAAGGCTTTCGCGAAAAGGCACGTGAACGGTCGCTACTCAACACCAACGGGCGGCGACAGCGGGGGAGGGTCGGCCGTGAAAGCACTTGCGCTCCCGCTGCTGCCGCACGAGCTCTCGCCAATGAGAGAGCTAAAGTGTCGAGCAGTATCACTTGAATGTTCCAACACAGTACGAGTTAATGTGCCAGAATTGTGACATGAAAACATTTACAGCACAATTCGCAACAAACGCTTTCATCCTGTGTTTAGACGGGAAGGGCTCGCGGGATGAAGTGATCAACTAATCATTGCATGCAACTTTTTAATTACCGAGAAAACATTTTTTGAATCAATAAATATTAAAAACTTTGCAAATTGCATTTACTAACTATTTTTACAATGTTTGTAAAAATTAAGAATACACTAAGTATTAGCGGTAAAAAGTAAGTTTTCTTTAATTGTTCAAATCTCTCTTTTTAATTTTTTTAGAGCTATTAATAAAGATAAATTGCCTAGGAATTATCATACATCAGATATTGACTAAATTGTTGAAAATCGTGAAAAGGAGGTTGAAAAATATTTAAATTTTATTGAAATGAAATTACGGCTCGAAATAACTCGACAAATGTTTATATTTATATTTGAATAATTCCGAATGAAGAGCAGAATATGTTATGTTTATGGCGCCTTCAGTCAAATTATAGAGAATATCTGGCCAGCTACCAACCTGCACTCGAGGGCCTGCTAACAACCTGCACACGAAAACACAACAGTGGTGTAATTGCTTCATCATTTGACAAATATCCCTATTTTCACGGCTCCAACAACATTCATCTTTATTTTTATGAAGTACTTTCCCTTCTCAGCGGCAATAAAAGTTATGCACCCCTTCTACGAGTTGAACATAAAAGCAGAGTACTCTCCAAGCTGTATCTTATGTTCCCTGGAATTTTTTCATCACAATGACCAAACTTATTTCGTATTCTCCATTTCACGGTTAATACTGTGAGGGGTGTTGGATGGGTGAGGGATGGTCAAACGGGCAAGTACAACACAAGTCAGAAGTTTAAAAGTTTTTTTCAAGAGCCAGTGAGGCGTCAGAATTTGAAGTAATGAACCTTTCTGTCACTTTGTTTTTCATGAGTATTAATTAAATAAGATAATGTCAAAATATGAACAATAATAAACATATAACGATTTCTGATAATACTATGAAACGATGATATGATGTGGGGATTAATATACAAGTTTGAAGTATATTACGGTACGAGTGAGGAAGAAATAAGTGTCGTGAACTTTATGTGAGTGTATTATAAACCTAATACATCGGGTTTCATGCAGTACTTTTTTGCGTCTAATGATAACTATTAGAAGTTCAACTTAATTATTATTTTTGCCTTTTCTTTTACCCTATTAATGTGATGTCAATTCTAATATCGCTTCCATTCAACATTTTAGCATTTTGCTCTGTCAGTGCGGTTTACATTGACCTGCCTGTGGGTTGTCCCAAAATAATGAAGTATCTAGTAGAACGATAATCAATGATTAATTACCTCTCAATGCTTGGTTTCAAAACTTCTCTGTGATTGGTTTAATTCCTGTACACTAATGTAATTGTATCATAATGCAACAAGCGAAAGCTAGCTAATACGAGAATTATACAATTGGAGTAGAAAAACATTTATTATTCTTTAAATTTCAAAGCATCGCTATTTTTTTTATCATTTGTATAAAATGTATTTAATTGTTGAACTAGGTTTGGCTGTCAAGTTGTGACAGGTCTGTGAGACGCTACATTATTAGTGCTTTCATTTCACTATTTCACCCCCCGTAGCACAGCATTGTTGGAATTTGTTTTGATATCCTTCACTAAACTTCATTTTTGGGGTAAGAGATCTACTATATTCATATTTTATTTGCCTGACTTAGGCAGAACTTATTGTTTCTTAAGAATACAATTATAGATTAAAAATGATAGTCCTGTCCCTTTGACGTTAGGGTTGTATTTTAAGGGGGGGTAGCAAAACAGAGAAGCTTTAAAGCACTTCCAGCAAGGCAAAGTTCAAAGTATATTTGAAGTTTCTCTAACGTTCTCAGTGACATTGTTTTGATCTCAAAGCTTCTTGGGGTAGCCGAATTGTGAGTGGGTGCAGTACGCTTCCATCGGCCCTTTGGTCCCAATATTTGTCTTCTCCCACCACTTGTCGGTGCGCCTTCAGCAAATCATTTCCACTAGCACGCACGCGTCGGTAGAATGGTGCGCCGTACGGTGAAAGCCTCAAAAGCAGCAGGCAGAAGCGGCGGTGGCGGCGGCAGCAAGAACAAAAGGAAAAAAAAAAAAAACTTTATTTTACGCTGCATTACAGAAGCCGCAATATTCGTGCGTAGCGCTAAGCCCCATGATAATATTTTATCGCCGCGACCGGGTTCCGCTCCGGCCCCCCCTCCCTCCTTAGGCCCGCGTCGCTCCTCCTCACCCCCGCCCGCCCCGCCCCGGCCCCGCCCTCCTTCTCCGCCCTCCGCACCCGCCGCGCCCAGCCCGCCACCAACGCCCTGGGGCAGCGTTATGTTCACGGGTTCGGATGAGCCACGGCCGCTCTTTCCGCCGGCGATTTTATGCGGGAGGAGGAGAGAAAGAGAGAGAGAGAGCGCGCGCGAGGCGAAAGGAGTGAATGAGCGGAGCGCGGAGCAGGAGGGGAGAAAGAGGGACGGAGCTGAAAAAAGGAGACGCTGAAGGGCAGGACTCTGGGAAGCGGATGTAGTGCAGAGGGCGAGCGAGGGCGGAGCACCACGGCGCGCGAGAGAGAGAGGGTGGGGCGCGAGGAAAGAAAGACGGATGGTCAGGGGAAAATGTGGAGGCAGAGATGAAGGAGAACGAGACTTCGAATGAGGAAGACGAAAAGACAAACATGAAGAGGGGAATGCTTAGTTATGAAAAAACCCATGCTGTGCGTTAATGTTTTCATTTCGCCGCCAGATTGTTCGGTCTCTAACGGTTCTAAATGTTACTACGAAGGGTGGCAATTAAATGGAGACATGATTCATTTAATCAGGTTGTACGCCAATTGTGCAATTTTCGTTCATTATATATAATACCCCTCAGGATCTCATTATTATAATTACACATTTTGAATATTTTCAAAACAGTGATATTTCAGATCAAAAATGAAATTGGGCCATGTGTTTCTGCGACAAATATTCCTTCACTAAAATCCGATATGCATAATTTTAGACACTAAAGAGTATGTTTAATGGATATTTTACGACTCGGTGTAGTAGTAGTAGTAGTAGTCAAATGAATTTAAAGTAGTTTAATTTCACAAAAGTGATTGTGTATTTATACTACCACGTCCATGCAAAATTAACCTGAAATAGCGAGAAGGTGCTATTTTAAGAGATACTCAGGCTCTTAGGCTCTCAGGCAGGCTCTTAGGTGTATCTTATTTACATTGTTATTTCATATTATCCTTCATTTCTATAATAATAAATTATTCCTGAATAAATTAATATATTTTCTATGGGTTTAAAAAATATAAACGTGTGGAAATCTTAGATAATTATTAGGTCAAGATCGAACTTTTATAACAGTGTAGAAAAAGCCTCATGGTAATACCTTCACGCAACATTAGCTTAAATTGAATTACATTTACAATACTTACTTAATTTTAATAATAAATTTAATTACAAATAACTTTATAATGAAAAAGTCAGATACACACGGGCCCCTGGAAAATTCACGGGCTATAGGTCCAAGCCTAGTGAACGTATTGGTTAAGTCGGTATTAGATTGAGATGTGGTGGTAAGTTGGGTCGAAATACTAAATACGAAAGAATGTAGAGAATATTAATGAAAAGTATAATAAGGAAAAAAATGTTTTAAAGAAGCCGTACTACGTCAAAACGTTTCGAGTATAAAGTTGCTAATTCACGCATTGTTAACGTCATAATATTTTACGTATCTATTTAAACATGCTTCTATGAATGTATTATTATGAATAAAGTAAAATATTTAAGGAATTACACCAGTAAATTAATTTTTTTCACATAAGCTAAACTGTGGTATATTCTAAATCAATACTCTATATCAATAATTTTTGCATGTTTTGGTAGCAGTAATATATTCATAATTTGGTTCAGGCTCATGCTCAATTAATTTTATATGTCATATCTCAAATAACTTTTCTAGTTTTTCACCCACTTGCTTCAATGTCAACTGTTACGCGTTATTCGCTAATTCACTCTCTTATAATTGAAAGATTTTTTACTTCAACGTAAACAGAAAACCACGCACTTCGCGACCATGGCGTCTCAAGATATCTTCTGGAGATGGAATTTGGAACTGTGGTTCCCGTGCGCCCGGGGGCTTGTGTACATCCGCTGGTTGGTGGTCATTCTTTGAACGCCTCCAGTTCGTCGCGGAGGGACGCGAAGGAATTGAATTGAATTGAATTGATGTCTTATTTTACGTGGCGAGACTCGGGCCATCAGGCTCTCGTCTTCCGTCTGACGCAAATTTCGCTACGCTCGTTAACTAGCATGTCACGACCGCTTTCACCAACTAGCAGAGAAAGGAGGTATTTCTTGCGCGAGAAACAGACAATATAAATTTAGCTCAGAGGCGTCATTCAGGCTTGAGGATCCTTTACATGCAAGTAAAGCTTTTAACATGGGACAGCCGAGTTTACTTCCCCTCTGAAGGAAGGCGTACGAAGGATTTTTCGCCCTTAAAAATCCAGGGCTTCGATCGGGTTAGGACACGCCAACTTGGGTAGAACAGATCGATACGCTAACCGTTATACCATCGCCGCCGCTAAACACCATCCCCGCCGCGGAACGCGCGGAGGGACGTGCGGAGGGACGTGTGGAGGGACGTGTGGAGGGACGTGCGGAGCGACGGAAATGGGACTCTGAGAGGCGCGGCGGGGCGCGGCGGGGGCGGCGCATCCCAGCGGCGTCCGGCGGGCGCTTATCCGCGCTTTCACCCGTCAGGAGGGCTCGCGCGCCGCGATAAATGGGGCAAGAAAAATGGAGGATCGCCACAAAGCGCCGCGCGCCAGCGTCGCCAAGAAAGGCGCAAGAAACGTGTTCGGCACGTGAAGGGGCCCGGGCGATGCGACGGTGCTGCGCGGCGGCGGGGAATGGCGGCGTGGGTGGCGAGCGCGGCTTTGCAAGCCGATGGGTGGCGGTCCGGCGCGAAGCGAGGCGAGGCGAGACGAGGATGGTAACAGCACGAAGGGAGCGGCGGGTACGACGGGGGCTGCGGGGTCGGTGACTACAGGGATGATGAGGATGGCGAAGAGGCGATAGAGGGGAGGAGATGGCAAGGGCACATGAATTGCGCAGCCATAATGGTAGGAACACGATGGCAGGGCCATGATGGCGTGGCCGCGATGGTCATGACGACTTGGCGGGAACGTGATGGTGGAGATACCATAGCCGGAGCTACAATGGTAGGGGCGCGATGGCGGAGTCGCGGCAGCGGGGTAGCGACGGTGGGTGACGGCGAAGTGACGATGGCAGCGCATTGAAGGCGGGGCAATGACGGCGGGACAATGTTGGCAGGGAAGTCTTGCATCGCAGTGTTGCGATGGCTGGGTCTCAATGGCGGGGAACCCGCTGGCGGGGACGCGAAGGCAGCGATAAATATGACGGCTGCGGGGATGGCAGCTACAAGGAGTCTGATGGCGGCCGAGTGGGGGTGAAGGAAATGCGGCGGTTGGTGAAGGTGGGAGTAAATTCCCACGTCGATGGGTGGTGTTGCGAGGCAAAGAGAGCGGGACTAGTGCAAACGGGCCGTGAGATGATCGTTTATGAGCAAGAAAACGTTGGAACCGCACTCTTTGGAGATACTAATGTAGGAGTTGGGACAACAGTGCTAACCCACATTTGCCACATTACTGGATTTCCAAAAAAAATTTCCTCTTGTTAAAATAAATTAAATACAAAAAAGTTGGTTAGTACAATATTTTCCCAACATTACGTTTGTATCATATTGAGAGCAAACTTGCAAAGTTTTAAGGATGCGATTCGATTGTGCAAGAATACAAACTAAGACTTTGCATGGTTTTCTTAGAGACAACTTTTTACGAAGAGAGGGAGTGAAATCTCTACAATAGTTTTCATCTTCCAGTAAAAACATATATTGCTACTAACGAAACAAAGGAAAATCTTAAGTTCTTTGCGAGGTTAATCACTAAAGCAAAATTATTCCATGGTGATGACATTTGACGAAGGAGACGATTGAACGACAGAAACGAGACACAAAAGAGTATTATCTAAGAGTATTATTAAAGAATCCGTTTTGCACGATTGTTGCAGCAGAATATAAAAGAAAGGCTTTTTATAAGTCTCTGAAACTAAATTCCTTTCCATTCCTTCCCTACTGCACGGTTTTTAAGCATAATGAAACCTACGAAATGAAGCCTACGAAACTAGTGGAAGAAAGTAGTGAGAAAATAGTACTATTTGCTGTCCACTTGGGTTTGACTTGAATAGCTTTTGCACAAAGTCACTTTTAGCACGACCTAAATCTTTTGTGATTGACGGTGTAAATCTTATTACAGAACCGTATACTATTCTTAAACATTATCATTCGGACATTGAATCTGCGCAACAGTCGTTACCGCATTGTGTGATCCTTACGTTGATACTCACAGTACTCCTTGCGTCTACAAATACAGAATTTTCTAAATATAGTAGTATAAAGTAGTTGCGAAGTAAAAGAAACTTTCGATAAAATACTTACCATCGTGAATCGACATTCGAGCATGTGTGGGCCAGCTCATAAAATAGCGGTGAAACAAGGGAAAAGAAGAAGATTATACCAATTCATCATGCAACACAGTTTTTTACTTACTCGAATATAAGTTTATAGTTGCAAGCTACGGAACTTTAACTTACTTTACTGCGTCTTAAAATGATTTTTCAGATTTCACTCGACGATTACGAGAATGCTAAAACTAGTAAAAACAGATTCCATCATAGCAAGGCAGTAAAAAAAAACAACAAATCTTCGCCTTACAGTTCTACAAAGCATCTATTTTAATATGAAATGGACGGAGTGAGTAGATAGATAAGACGAATGACTAAAACATTGCCACAGTGTAATTATACTTCTCCGTATTTTGCCTGAGTTTATAGCAGCGAAGTATGTAGCCTAAATATAAAGTATGAACTTGTGTATAGATTAGCTTAATTCACTTATCCCACAGGCTGTTAAAAGACAGTTAAATGTGGAAAATATGGTTAAATCTGGCAGCAATCATTTCAAAAAACATCAAAGGTTAGAGAAAACAATTTTTTTGCATTTCGTTTCCAACAAGCGTGTGGCTTATCGTACATTATACAGAAGAGACATGCAGAAAGTACAGTATGGCATCGACACGTATCGCTGCTTATATTTACTCATGTTATTCTTTTCACTGGAATTTTAATGCATTTGTTAGTTTTATTTCATAGAGATTTCTGCAATTACTGTTTATTTTTAATATTGCAATACATATAAATACTGTAACAATGTCGTCCCTCTATAATCCACTGAGCGGAGAAAATGACCGACTCTTCTACTGTACAAATCTACTTCTGCACAATTCTACTGTACTGTAAATCATCAATGGTACAAATAATCTTCGATCATAACGAGTAGGCCACTGAAAAGAAAGTATTTTTTGATCTGCGGATATCTTCGACAACTACAAGCCTCTAGGGTCATTCAAACCTCACCCAACAGCAAGCCCTGTACGGGGCACGTAGTAGCCAACGGAAACCTTGTGACGCGATCGCGACCTACCGCACAGTGCGCAGCGGGTGAGGTGGGGTG
>BOPP01000022.1:8952362-8971556 GCA_017312745.1 Gryllus bimaculatus
AGCCGCTCTGGGCCCGCTACGTCCACGGAAAGTCACAGTGCGTCATCACTCCGCCCTTTGTTTAACATTCGGCGATGGATGTCTGTTTTGAGCGTGGCACGACGCTACAGTACCAATAAACTGTCATATCAAACATCGTCTTTAAATAGAAACACACTGTATTTGCATAAGCAAAATTTGCCAAATTGTATTGAATTATATAAGGGGAAAAGGTTAGACACCGGCAAAAAGAGAGCTGCGATGGAGGACGCATAGAGCCGAGGAGAGGCGTCTCTTGCGAAAGCAGGTAGGGGATCTCCTGGTGTCCAACTCGCGGCGCTTGCGGGCACCTGTTTTTTTCTCTCCAAATTTTGGAGAAAGCTGAGAAAAGGTACCTATACCAATAAACTATCATATCAAACATCGTCGTTAAGTGGGGATAATCTGTATTTGTAAAAACAAAATTTGTCAAGTACTATTGAACTATATAAGGGGAAACAAGTTAGACACCGTCTAAGCGTTGAAAAAAGAATAGAAGGAAGAAAAGAAAATTTGATGAGCATTTGGAATTAACAAATATTTTTAAAAAACAACATCCTTTTTTTCATCTTTCACAGCATCAGATGAGACCTACAGCGAAGTGTCTTTCCAGATATAAATTTCTGAAAAAAGACAAGTCGTTAAGCCGACAAATTAAAATCGACATTAGGAAATCACCTCCTTGGAAAAGTTCTAGCTTTGTTGTTGTCTATCAGATAGATTTTTACCAAGCTATTCATCTGATTGCCAGGGATGAAACGTTTTCTGTGCTCCAGGTGGCATGGAAAGAACTTTGACGGATAAAAGTGCACAGAAGAATACGTATCATACCGACGAACTTACGATTCTGCCAGCTGAGATCCACTTTAGTAATACCATGATTATACTCCAGGACACAAGCCGTTGGAGATCACGAGAACGATTAGACACACAACGACAAAGCAAATTAACGACTTGCTCTCTCCGGCGGCTTCAAACTACCAGACTTATTATTTCCGAACGGAAGAGCAGGGGAGAAATTATTAAATTCACAGCCATGCCCTGAGGATATCAGAGACTTAAGAAGCAAACATTAAAGAAGTGATGTGAAACCATAGCAGTAAAGTGACGAGCATCGGTAGCGATGGGCCCAAAGGATCAATGTCGCCTTACGATGATAGTAATTGCCATTTTAACGTCTAATTCGTCAGAGCATCACAATTACGCATCCATCGACTTCTCGACGATCGCTTCTTCTTTGAGAATATAAAGGTCTCTTTCAAAAAAATATTTGCACGACTTTTGTCTTACAGTACATCAGTTACATAAATTGTTATCGAATATCGAATATCACATCGAAATTATTATTGCTAATAAACCTAGCTTAACGTGCGTACATTTACGTAAATCCACATTCCCCTGGATCATAGAATCTTTCGAAATAGTCTCCACGATCTCACAAAACATTCTGCTTATTATTCTAGTGTCTGTTATAATGCCTGGGGTGTCGGTGGTTC
Source organism: Gryllus bimaculatus (assembly GCA_017312745.1). Classification (NCBI taxonomy): domain Eukaryota; kingdom Metazoa; phylum Arthropoda; class Insecta; order Orthoptera; family Gryllidae; genus Gryllus; species Gryllus bimaculatus. Next base: position 8,953,877 of record BOPP01000022.1, read on the forward strand.
GATCCCGGATGGCAGTTGCCAGAAATTTGCTTGATACTGTTAATTTGCGAGTTCGTAGATTCGCTACCAACTCGCAACAAACGTAGAATTCGTAGATTCACTACTTTGGCCGCTGATTTTCGTAATGTATCAGGTTTATTGCGGGAGAAAGTTATAAGACAATTCTGTACTAACGGCCTTTATTCTCGTCTGGGACGTTATGAAGAACTATTTTCTGTACCTTCCTTCCAATAACTGGCCTTCGCCAGCGAGAAATTGGTTTCCATAGTATATTGTAAGTAGTAGCAGAAAAGGAATTCCCTAATAGATATGATATGAATGATGATAAATAATAAAAATATAGTATTATCAAAAACTAAAAACAAATCAAAAGATCTCTTTGTTATGTTGTGGATGTATTCGAAGTGGATGTGACAGGAACTGTCATCGAATGGTCGTGAAACAGTGTCAAAGGAGAGCCATTTCTTGCGAATGCACCAAAATGTACCCTTAACTTATGACCAACAGTGGAAAAGTAAATAAAAATTGAAGAACGTCTTGTTTTCATTAATTACTGTTGATTACTTTATTTTCTTGATTATATTTGAAGTTAATTTCATCTGATTTTAACCATTGCGTCCCAAATTTCTACCTTCAAATGTAACTTATCCTCCATTTCATACGTTTAGCCTAAAATGGAAGGATTTGAAAGCAATCCATATTCTTTTCATATCATAGGACGCATACATAGGGCATTACAACATACATATAGGACAGGCATGACAATGTCGCAGGCAACGTAAAGATTCAGAGTGGTAGGCGGGTGGCTTAAAATTAAGGGTGGCACAAATTTCTACGGGGTGGCGATACATCACTGGATACCTGGCCCATGACAGTCCTTTGGAGAACTTAGTTGACAGTTCTTGCACCAAACATAGAGCTATTAACTACAATTCCCTCTAATCAAGCGAAGAAATTATACATTAAATTGAAATCCGTCAATCATATTGGAAATTGTCAATTGAGAGTAAAATTAAACACTTTGAACCGAAAAATTCTTAAATTTGTAATTAAAGGGTACTAACTGAATTAACATCCTGTGTTGAAATTCGGAGGTATTATAGACAAATATTCTTAACTTTTAAAAGAACTCTCCACCTCTAAGAGAGACTCGTTTCTTTATTTAACTTTTTTATATACAATAAATTCCGAAATTATTTAATAAAACATATCACAAAACAAAACAAAGAATTTGACATTCAAACATTCAGAATTTAAAAGACGTAACATGAAATAAAGTAATGAATAGTAAAGTATGTAAACAAAATTCAAATCTCTGTTATTTGAAAGAAAGCTTCAGGCAAATATATTTTCAAATAAAGACACCGGTCTTCATTTGCACTTTACGCTTTCACTCTCCACTTCAGCTTGCGCGCGTTCACTCGTTCCTGGATTTGAAGGAAAATTGTGAGTTGAACCAGAGGAACTTACCCTCAAGAGCGCCGGACTTCTTAGGCGGCCAGGAAACTCATGCGAGCGCAGTTTGTGACACGTTTGTCATAAGAAATGCATTTTAAAGGGTTTTGGGCGGGGGGCTGGTGTACTGTTTTACCGGCCACGACCGAAAAATCACGGACAATTAAGGTGCATGACTGTTTCGAGAGGCAAATGTGAAAAAAAATAAAACTTCAAACTATCCCGTAGTCGCCCTCATGCACAATGTCTTTGCATCTTTTCACTCCATCCTGTCATCCAGCGCGTCGTGTCGGGGCGTTCCATTCCGATCCGAGCGTCTGGTGCCTGGCACCCCATCCTCCTGCCACGCTGCGCTTGACGTCGCTGCCACTCGCCCCCGCGTCGCCTGCACGCGCCCTACGCCCCGGGCGCCGCCCCACCGCGCCCACACCCCGGGGACGCCGGCGGCGCGGGCGGCGACGCCGCGGAAAGCCCACGCTGAGGGGGCGGGGGGCGATGGCTTCAGAGGTGGAACAGGAGGCCGTGAGATGCGAAACAGTCGCGACAGCGGAGGCGCGGATGGCAGGAGGGTGGGTATGACATGGTGGGAAAGGTGGAGACAGTGACGATGGCAGGTTTGGTTGAGGCGGGGAAGCAGGTTATGGGTGACGAGAGACAAGGGCATTGATGAGGAGAATGAAGATATTGAATTGGTGGTGAGGCCGGTTGCCCAATTGAGATGAGGAAAGGGTGGCCATCGACGAAGAGGTATTGGCAGCAGTGACAGCTGGGATGGTAGGGAAGGCGGTAGCAGCACGGGCAGCGGCAGTGTCAAGAACGGTGGAGGTAGAGACAGCCACGAAGTCAGGGACGGCGGTGGCAGGGTCGAAGACGGTGGTCAGGGGCGGCGGTGATATGAACAGCAACTGAGGCATTAACGGCAGCGGGGACAGAGGAGGCAGTGGGGACAGAGGCGGCAGCGCTATGCAACTGGCGGCGAGGACGGCAGCGGCGGCGCAGGGTCAGAGGGAGGCAAAGAGGGCGGGAGGGCTGGCCAGAGCAGGGGCAACAGTGCTGCTTGGCGGCGAGAGTGGCGCCGCGCCGCACCGCACCGCCTGCGAGGGGCGCCGAACAGCCCCCGCGAGGCGACGAGCGCCGCTGAAAAATCTCATTTTCCGTTTCGCGAATTCCCAATTATGAGGCGGCGCTGGGGCAGCTAATGCAATCACGGCCGCCGTCAGAGGCACCTAGCGGCGGCGCGAACAACCAACGCTCGCGACGCGGGGCACTTCCCCCACTCCCACCCGCCAACCCCGCGTTCGCTCTCCGCCCATCGGCTCTGCACGCACTTGTCTGACCATTGGTCACACGGCAAGCACCGCAGATAGCGCTGGGCGAATCCTCACATCTCAATCGACGGCTGTTTCACATTCACATTACGCATATCTCACGCATTCATGAAATTTAAGAAATTCGAACTTTTTATAAACCACTCCTCGCCATATTTTATTAATTTGTTTACAGTAAAATATCATACTCTTATCACAATAGCCTCCTCGTCCTATGTTTTTCATCATGTTGCAACCTGAACGACACTAAACTGGCTTAGGTGGCTAAGGGCAACAATTGATGTCTGACGTTACTGCAATGCCTCTCCGAGACGTCTCAACCGAGAGGTCCTGGGGATGGAGTTCCGGGGGGGGCAGGCTTTTCAACACTAGCTACCGAGCTGGGTCAAATTAATTCGGGAGCTTTGAGCTTGTCCGGGCTATTGCAGGGGCCCTGCTGTCGGGAGATACATAGTTGGGGAAAGTCCTGAAAACCGACGAGTAGGGTGGTGTCGGATCTCGCCATCCAGCTGGGTATGATCACCGACAGCTCCCGCGATAAAACATGCGCTATTCTTGCGTAACTGATGACCTTAGCAGTTGGAACACCATGAATTTAATTAAATAATTAATTAATTAGTCAGACACTTCGAACCAATTCTAATGCCTAAGATTTCTGTTCTCCATACCCACTGACCTGCGACCCATCTACATCATCTGCGTTTAACCTTAGCATTTGTCGCGCCAGAAATTACTAATCAATTACTCAATTAAAGACACTGCGAACCAATAAGATTTGTGTTCTCCACACCCCGCCACCCAGCTGCGCCGTCTCCGCAACCAACAACAGTTCATTCGCCGCCCTGCGCAAGTCTCCGGCTTCGCATCCACCGCCTCCACCCGCTTCCCTGCCACCCTCCAACCTGCCGTCCCCTCCACGGCCCGCTCTGCGCCAGCGATGTTGCCCCCCAGGGGCTGCTTCATGCGCCGGGGAGTCGCAGAAACACTCGGGGCATATTGCGGTGACGTTTTCATCACCGCTGCGGAAGCGCCGCGCCGCGCTGCGCCGCGCTCGCGGGCTGTTGGCGACGGCAGCTCTGGCGCTTCCGCCGCTGCCCTTCGCAGGCCTTCCCCGCGGGCGGAGCAAGTGCCTCGCCCCCACGAGGAACAGGGGCCGTTCAGTATCTCCAATCTTCTACAATTCACGACCACCACGTAATGAATTCACTTGGAGTTGTCAGTTCATTGAAGTCGGAGGCTTCCGCCGCCAGATTCATGTGCATGCTCTTGGCTGTCCGGGTGACGCCGCGTCGCCGTGTTGCCGCTGTGTTGCCGACGTCTTGTTGTGGTCTTCCTCAGGGCTGGTATGCCAAGCCCTGAGGAAGACCACGACAAGGTCTTCGAAACGTTGGCGTCACCCGGACAGCCAAGATCACGCACTTGTCAGTTCATTGTTGAAGGGGTGGTCAACAACTAGATGAACACAATATATTGGTTGATTTCTGTAATGATACAATGGTTCCCACTCCGATTCATATAGTACATAATTATTAAAAACCATTTGAAGATGGGTCATTTCTTTTTGAAATAGTATTACATTAATTCTCGCTTCATATTTTATACCTGCCTCCAGCTCTGATGTGAGAACAAAAGAGTCCAAAAACATAGGCAAGCTACGTGAATGTAGTTACTGAGCAACTCCTCATGGAAAAAAATCCAAGAGAATTAGTATGTTCAATATTATTAATTTTCAGTAATACTGCTCTATTATATAGATATGAAGCAAACAAATGGAGGTACAAAAAACCACTTCACCAGACTTTCGTTAAGGATTTTAATAGTCCTTCATCCGTTAACAACAATCGAAACAAATGAGTTGTGTCAAAAGATGTGATATTTTTTCCTTATAAAAAGTCTTTATTATGAAAAGTTTCGAAAGATATACAGCCGATATCACAAATAACGGACTTGATTGACTTACTTCATCAGCGTTCATTATTTGTTCTCTATTGGCCTAATGATGTTAGCAACTTTTCCTGAAAGACACTTGAGAATTTTTACTGCTTCTCCGATTCTTGAATAGAAAGACTTGTCAATAAAGTTACAGTTCATGTAGAACGTGTTTTTATGTAACAAAATTTTAATGATTTATTTATCGGGTGAAGTCTATGTTCTGCGATTTACTACGTGCAGACTATATCGTAGTGTACATACTCACGTGAAGTTTTGCAATGAAGAAAGAGAATTCTCTCGTCACTAAAAACATCCACTTTCAATAAAATATTGATTTTTATATTATAAATGTTTGTTTTAGGTGATAAGTATTGTAATAAGAACATTACAATGTAAGTTTGTATCACGTCGTTGAGAACGCTGGAGAGCAGAACAGGCAAGAAGGCTAAATCAATCCACTTGCTTCGTACCATCAGCCGCAAAATGTTGCGAAAAAAATTGCTGTTACTGACGTCAAAAAATATTGCCCCGTTCTTATTCCCCTACCCACCTCACTGTCATATCTCTGCACTCTTTCTCTACACTTGGAGTTTTCTGGTACAACTCAATGTTTCTCAATTGTCTTAAATGTAATTTGCGTAAATCGATTTATCAACGGATTAGAAAGTGACGATGCCCCTAGAGACCATACATAACGTCACGTGTTAATGACCAGGCGACAGAATCCTTTACTCTAGTAGAATTATATGCCAGGAAGTTGATTAATCGTACTCTACAGGCAAGGTCGCTCATTGTTCTATTTTCATTGTGCTGGATAAAGTGCGTAAGTGCTTTCATTTCGTGCTTAATAAACGTTCATTATGTTGCTTACATGAACTAAACATTAATCTAATGACGATGTAAATGTAATTATGTTGTTAGAATAAACCAATGTATTTGTCGTATTAAAGTCGGCTTACTTTAAAAACACAGTCTTTGATGCTGACGCGGCAACTTCGTCACATCACGAAAATTAAATTAAAATGTATTTTGTTCTCTAAATATACTAAGTATATCATTGCGAAATACAATTGAAACTAGTGATTCTACAACAGCACGCACTTTCACGCATTATTTCTAAATTTCTAATTTTCGAAAATTAATTAATTTCGAGCCCCACGCCATTCTTTTAAATATCCCTTTTTCTACGCTTGGAAAAATTTAAGGAAAAAAATGGAGCTATTTTGGAGAAAAAATGTTACATCTTTTAATTACTTATATCTCATGCCAAATAACAGAAAAACTACTGTAATTTTCCAAAAATTGAACATAAACGTATTACTTATAAGAGCCATATTTAAAAATCAGATTTCGTCCAGGGAAAAAAAATTCTTCAATATTATAGTTGTAGGAAGACGCTCACCAAAAAATTGCTCTTTTGCAATTTTCAAAAAATCTAGGTTTTCACATGTGGCCTACACTATTCAAGAGAATCGTCCTTTACAGTATTCGAAGACAAGGTTTGATCAACAAATTTTGTTCTATTTTTGTGAAAATTTTGGAATTGATTTTGAGAGTCCGTGTAAAGTACCCTTTAAAAATCAAAATATTGGCTTGAAACTCCGAAAGTGTCAGATTGATTGGGAAATGTCAATTTTTAAGAAAATAAGCTGAACATTTTAGGCGCTAGCGATGACCACAGATGGACAGACAGACGGTTTGCCGTCAATCGCTTTTTCGGTATCAAGGTCTCACAAAACATGGATTCAGGCAACACCACATATTAGAGGTTTTTTTTATTTAGCAATGGGATTTATCCAAGTTTCCTTACCAGGGCCCGGCAATACGAGGTTTTCTGCCGAAAATTCGCCGTTCGTCGGCGAACGATTACATAACTTTCTCTTCTTACAAAGTACCTTTGCAAGAGCTAGAAAGTAATTCTCTGCCTACGAATTACCTTCGAAAGGGTGAGAAAGTCAAATAAATATGATTTGTTAGAATGATTTAAAAAATATTGTTATTAAACGATAAGTTATTTTGATTAGTATGAAACATTCAGAGATAGAAAGTACGTGCGTACACAAGCGTGAGGGGTGCGTTGCAGCGTGTGTTGGGGATTCTTCCCAGACGGTGCAATGTCACCGCGGCGCCACCAAGTCACGCGTGCCCGCTGCAGGCGCTGCCGCCGCCGAGGAGGCGTCTGTCGTGGAGGGGCGGAGGGGGGGCTCACGGCCGCCCCGCCGGCGACGACGACCGACGAGAAGCTTGCGCCGCAAGGCAACACTCCCGCCGCCGTGCCCAGCGCCACTTTCGCTCTCACCCGCCAACCCGTCGCTGTGCCCGCCGCCCCAGGGACTCTGCCCCGCCCTCACCTCTTTCCGCTCCTCGCTCTCGTCTCCGCCCACGACGACCAGTCCCCGACGGCCCCCCATTGGTGCTTCCATCGTCTCATCCCGCCACCGCACCCCGTCACCGCACCCCCGTACCGCAGCCTTCGTCCACCGCCAACCTGTCACCGCACCCCGGTCACCGCACCCCGTCACCGCACCCCGTCACCGCAACCCGTCACCGCAACCCGTCACCGCACCCCGTTCACCGCACCCGTCACCGCCACCCGTCACCGCACCCCGTCACCGCACCCCGTCACCGCACCCGTCACCGACATCCGCATCCACGGACAACACACCCCGTCTACGCACCCCGCACGCACTCCGACATCGCACCCATGCGACCTCGGGCCCATGCTTGCCTGGATTTTGTTTATTAGCATTTTTTGTTTATACATGAGAGCCGTAAGGAACTGATGGACTTTTAAAGACTTTTACACAAAATTTAAGATTACTAATAACAAAATTAATGATTGCAACAAAATCGTCTTCCCTTCTGTCCATTCGCCAGTCTCCGCCGTCGGCCCTGTTGCCACAAGCGCCCCGCCATAGCTTCCGTCGCTACCACCGCCGCTGGAGCCGGTATAAAGGAAAACCTTGCACAAAGCACTTTTACGATTATATTAATAATTAATATTATAATGATAATGATAATTATCTTTTTTAAATATGTGAAATTTCGAAAACGTTTAAACAAGAGATATATTACGTAAGATGGTGAGAACAGAGTCTTGCCGTTTTCAATGCATGTCAGTTTTCAATATTAACATTTCGATATTCTTGGTTCCAGTAAAAATATTTAGCAAGATTTATTTAAGAACCTGAGTACGACGAAACACATTAATATACGTATGATATCTTTACAAATAAAGCATTTTTTATTGCAAATAGATCGTCATCAATTAACCAACGGATCCAATGAAGAAAAGTTAATAGCCAATCAAATCAACAAAAAGCAAACGTATGCAATAAACCAGGGACGAACCTAACAACTGGCATCCAAAATAACCGCTGAAAGAGCTCAATGAATTAAACATGAAGAAAAAACCACCTGCCTGCATTAGAGTTTGAGTAGATGCCCGTGGATTTTGTACTCATTGATTAAAATTAAATTAAAATTCTCGTGTTTTTTTTTCAGCCATAAATTTTCCTCGCGTCTCCTTCTCGTAATGCTAGGTATATGGTTCTTTTGAGTCACATTATCCCCCCCCTCCTTCTCTCTCCATCCGCCCATTGAGGCGTCCGGGAGGCCTTTGCCTCCTGCGCGCGTATTCCGCCGGAAGCGGATTGGATTAACGAAACGCAAGGAATTATTCAATAACCGCCCGCCGCCTCGCCCGCGAGAAGGCGTCCGCTCATCGCGGAGAATGCGCGCGGATGGCCGAGCGGAAGCCGGGTCGGGTCGGTTCCTCGGGCCCGCTTGCTTCTGCAGCTTCTTTCGCTCCCCTTGTTTGCGCGAATTATTCCTCCTCTGTGCGTCGGCCGTCGACGGCGAACCCGAGCCGCGCAATTTGCCGCGGGGGCGCGCGGTGCTGTTTTTTTTCCCCCCCCCGCCGGCTGCGAGCGCTGTCGCCACCGCGCCGCCGCCGTCGGCCGGTAGGCAGGCGCGGAAATGAGAGCTCTGGCCGAGGAGCGATGAACTGAGAAGAGGCGTCTCTCGAGAGCAGGTAGGCGAATTCCTTGTGTCCAACCACGCAGCGCTTGTGGCGCACCTCGCTTATTTGCTCCAAAGTGTAGAGAAGCTGAAGATAAGGCTACTGTGGCGTCTACGGTGTAATCGAAACACAGACGAGAGTGGGTTAAATAGTAGATTATTCACAATCAGGTCCAATTAACAACTACCCTGCTTCACAATAAACAAATAAATAGACCACACAAGGAGAGAAATTTAAGAAGGGCTACCACACTGCAGTTACCATCGATGTTCCCTGTTATTGAGCCGCTCTACTTTGAGACCATTTACGCGTCTCGCAATCCGACAATGAATTTCCGCCCCCCCAGTGCCCTAGTGCACCTACACGCACAGACACGCCTTCACCTGTCGCCGACGCCCGGCTAGACAAGAAAGACTGGGCATTGTTCTCCTTTACCTTATAAGGCTCCCGTTTGGCTTCTACCCGCCGCCCCATTGCTCGCCCCCAAAGCCGCTCTGGCCCGCTACGTCCAGGAAGTCCCAGTGCGTTCATCACTCCGCCCTTTTGTTAACATCCGGCGATGCTTCGTGGTTGTTGTTGAGCGTGGCACGGACGCTTGACGCACGTCTGTTTAATAGAAATACCCTGTATTGCATAAGCAAAAATTTGTGAAATTTGAAATTGTATTGAATATATAAGGGAAACAAGTTAACACGGCAAAAAGAGAGCTGTGTGCGAGGACGCGATGAGCTGAGAGGATGCGGCTTTCGCGAAGCAAGTAGGCCGATCTTCCTGGTGTCAACATGCAGCGCTTGCGAGCACCGTTTTTTTTCTCCAATTTTAGAGAAAAATCTAAAAAAAAGTAACTATACCAATAACCTGTCATATCAAACAGCGTCGTTAAGTGGGACAACGTATTTGTTAAAAAAACATTTGTCAAGTAGTATTGAACTATATATAAGGGGAACAAGTTAGACACTAAGCGTTGAAAAAAGAAAAGAAGGAAGACAGGAGAATTGATGAGATTGGATTAACAAATATTTCTAAGGAAAATCATTTCTTTTTTTTCCTTTTATTTTTTCCTCTTATTTTCTTTCTTTCTATTTTGAACTTACTTCCAAAGTGTAAGACATACGCACGGTGAGGCAGCATCAGATGAGATCTACAGCTAAGTGTCGTTCCAGACTTAAATTTCTGGAAAGATACCAATCGTTTAGGTCGACAATTAAATCGACATTAAGGATCACCTCCTTGGAAAAGCTCTACCCTTTGTTGTTGTTATCCCATAGAGTTTTGCCAAACGTTCTAGGATGTTGTCACAGGATGAAACGTTATCTCTGCCGCGCTGCTTGGAAAGAACTTTAGCGGATAAAAGTACGCAAGGAAAGTCATACCGACGGAAACTTACGATTCTGTGAGCTGACATTCACTTTGGTAATACCACGATGTATGCTCGAGGACCCAAATCGTTCGTTATCACGGGAAAGAAAGTCACAGAAAGACAAAGACAAAACGACCGTGCCCTCTCCGGCGGCTTCAAACTACCAGACTTGGAGTTTACGAATGGTAAGAGCAGATGAGAAAACTTATTCACGCTAAGTTCACTTATGTCCAAAAAGGTGTAAAAATAAATAATTAAAATTAAAGAAATACATTTACATTTTACATTTTGTTAAAACTTGATATTTTAAAATAAAAGTATAGTTTCATTAATTATTTTGACTACTTTATTTTCTTGATTATATATGAAGTTCATTTCATTTGTATTAACCTTGTGTTCAAATTTCCTAACTTCAAATATAATTTACCATCCATTTCAGGCTAACGATAGGGCCTGAAATGAAGGGAATCTACCGCCAATCCATATTCTTTTCATATCATAAAGACGCGTTACAAAACATACGTTAGTAGATAGGTGAGAGAGCATGACAGTCCAGCAACGAAAAGTCCAGAAGCAATGTGCGCATGGCTTAAAAATAAGAGTTGTACAAATTACTACGGAGTGGAGGTACGCCACTGGAATTACCCGGCCCATGTCAGTCTTTTGGAGAAGTTTAAGTTGATAGTTCTTGCACCAAACATTAGAGCTATTAATCTAAAATTCCCTCATTAGAGAGAAATTATACATTAAATTTTGATGAAATCCCGTCAATATATTGGAAAATTATCAAATTGAGAGTAAAATTAAACATGCTGAATCGACAAAAGATCTTGAATTCGTATTAATCACGTTACTTACAGAGTTCTAACTGATTAACATTCTGCTTCCAATTCCGGAAGTATAATCGACAATATTCTTGACTTTGTAAAAGAGCTCTTTTCCCACTAAGAGAGATCGCTTATTTAAACTTTGTTATATACCAACAAAATTCCAATTTATTTCATTAAGCATAAAACGAAAACAACCAAAGAATTTGGACATTCAAATATTCAAAATTCAAAAGTTCGTAACATTAAGAAGTAATGAGTAGAAAGTATATAAACAAAATCAAATCTCCGTTTATTTGAAAGAAACACTTCATGCAAACATATTTTCAAATGAAAAGTCACCGGTCTTCATTTGAACACGTGCCCCTTTACTCTTCACTTCAGCTTGCCGCGCGTTCACCCCTTTCTGTTGAAGGAAAATTTGTGAGCTTGAACCAGGGAACTTACCCGCAAGAGCGCCGGACTTCTTAGACGGTTAGAAGCTCACCGCGTACGCAGTTTGTGACAATTTTTATCATAAGAAATTGGAATTATAAGGGTTGTGGGAGAGGTGATGTACTGTTACCGGCAAGGCGAAATGATTAACGAACGATTAAGGTGCATGACTGTTTGAGAGGCGAAATTGTGAAAAAAAATATAAAACTTCAAAACTATCCCGTAGTCGCCCTCATGCACAATGTCTTTGCATCTTTCCACTCCATCCTGTCATCCAGCACGTTGTGTCGGGGCGTCCATTTCCGATCGAGCGCTGGTGCACTGGCACCCCAGCCTCCTGCACGCTTTGCGCTTGACGTCGCTGCCACTCGCCCCGCTGTCGCCTGCAACGCGCCTACGCCCGGGCGCCGCCCACCCGCCCCACACCCCGGGGACGCGGCGGCGCGGGCGGGCGACGCCGCGGAAAACCCACGCTGAGGGGGGCGGGGGCGATGGCTTCAGAGAGTGGAACAGGAGGCCGTGAGATGCGAACAGTCCGACAGCGGAGGCGCGGATGGCAGGAGGGTGGGATGACATGTGGGAAAAGGTGAAGAGACAGTGACATGGCAGGTTTGTTGAAGGCGGGAAGAGGTTAATGGGTCGACGGAGAGACTAAGGGGCATTGATGAGGAGAATGAAGATATTGAAATGTTGGTGGAGGCGGTTGCCCAATTAGATGAGAAAGGGTGGCCATCGAAGAAGAGGTATTGCAGCAGTGACAGCTGGGATGTAGGGAAGCGTGCAGCAAGGGCAGCGGCATGAGTGTCAAGAGAACGGTGAGTAGAGGACGGCACGAATCTAGGGACGGCGTGGCAGGGTCGAAGACGGTGGTCAGGGGCGCGGTGATATGAACAGGCAACTGAGGCATTAACGGCAGCGGGGGACAGAGGCGCAGCGGGGACAGACACGTAGCGCTATGCACACTGGGCGGCGAGACGGCATGCAAGCGCAGGCGAAGAGGGAGGCGAAGAGGGCGGGAGGGCCGACCAAAAGCAGGGCGAACAGTGCTACTTGGGCGGCGAGAGCGGCGCGGCGCGGCGCCGCGCCGCGCCGCCTGCGAGGCGCCGAACAGCCCCCGCAAGGCGACGAGCGCCGCTGAAATCTCATTTCCCGTTTCGCGAATTCCCAATTATGAGGCGGCGCTGGGGCAGCTAAATGCAATCACGGCCGCCGTCAGAGCACCTAGCGGCGGCGCGAACCAACCAACGCTCGCGACGCAGGGCACTTCCCCCACTCCCACCCCCCAACCCGCGTTCGCTCGCCGTCCAAATCGGCTCTGCACGCACTTGTCTGACCATCGGTCACACGCAAGCACCGCAGAGATGCGCTGGGCGAATCCTCACATCTCAATCGACGGCTGTTTCACATTCACATTACGCATATCTTCATGCATTCATAAAATTTAAGAATTCGAACTTTTTTTATAAACCACTCCTCGCCATATTTATTAATTTGTTTACAGTAAAATATTCCTACTCTTATCACCAATACCTCCTCGTCCATGTTTTCATCATGTTGCAACTGAACGACACTAAACTGGCTTAGGTGTGCTAAGGGCAACATTGATGTCTGACGTTACCGCAAGCCTCTCCGAGAGGTCTCAACTGAGAGTCCTGGGGATGGAGTTCCCGGGGGGGGGCAGCTTTTCAACACTGCTACCGAGCTGGGTCAAATTAATTCGGGAGCTTTGAGCATTGTCCGGGCTATTGCAGGGCCCTTGCTGTCGGGAGATACAGAGGTTGGGGAAAGTCCTGAAAAACCGACGAAGTAGAGGGGGTGTCGGGATCTCGCCATCCAGCTGGGTATGATCCACCGACAGCTCCCGCATAAAAAACATGCGCTATTCTTGCGTAACTATGACCTTAGCAGTTGGAACACCATGAGATTTAATTAAATAATTAATTAATTAGTCAGACACTTCGACCAATTCTAATGCCCTAAGATTTCTGTTCTCCATACCCACTGACCTGCGACCCATCTACTCATACTGCGTTTAACCTAGCATTTGTCGCGCCAAAATTTAACTAATCAATTACTTCAATTAAAGACAACTGCGAACAATAAGATTTGTGGTTCTCCACACCCCGCCACCCAGCTGCGCCGTCTCCGCAAACCAACAACAGTTCATTCGCCGCCCTGCGCAAGTCTCCGGCTTCGCATCCCACCTCCCCACCCGCTTCCCGTGCCACCTCCAACCTGCCGTTCCCCTCCACGGCCCGCTCTGCGCCAGCGATGTTGCCCCCCAGGGTGCTTCATGCGCCGGGGAGTCGCAGAAACACTCGGGGCATATTGCGGTGACGTTTTCATCACCGCGCGGAAGCGCCGCCGCGCTGCGCCCGCTCGCGGTCTGTGGCGACGGCAGCTCTATGGGCGCTTCGCCGCTCCCTTCGCAGGCCTTCCCCGCGGGCGGAGCAATGCCTCGCCCCCACGAGGAACAGGGGGCCGTCAGTTATCTCCATCTTCTACAATTCACGACCAACGTAAATGAATTCACTGTGAGTTGTCAGTTCATGAAGTCGGAGCTCGCCGCCAGATTCATGTGCTGATGCTCTGGCTGTGCCGGGTGACGCCGCGTCGCCGTGTTGCCGCATGTGTGCCGGACGTTCTTGTTGGTGGGCTTCCTCGAGGGTGGTATGCCAAGCCCTGAGGAAGACCACGACAAGGTCTTTCGAAACGTTGGCGTCACCCGGACAGCCCAAGATCACGCACACTTTCAAGTTCATTGTTTTGAAGGGGTGGTCAACAAACTAGAGAACACAATATATTGGTTGATTTCTGTAATTTGATACAATGGTTCCCACTCCCGATTCCATTATAGTACATAATTAAATAAAACACATTTGAAGATGGGAGGGTCATTTCTTTTTGAAATAGTTATTACATTAATTCTACGCTTGCTTATTTTTACCTGCCTCCAGCTCTGATGTGAAACAAAAGAGTCCAAAAACATAGGCAAGCTACGTGAATGTAGTTACTGAGCAACTTCCTCATGGAAAAAAATCCAAGAGAATAGTATGTTCTAATATTATAATTCAGTAATACTGCTCTATTATATAGATATGAAGCAAACAAATGGAGGTTACAAAAAACCACTTCACCAGACTTTCGTTAAGGATTTTAATAGTCCTTTCATCCGTTAACAAACCAATCGAAAACAAATGATTGTGTCAAAAGATGTGATATTTTTTCCTTATAAAAAGTCTTTATTTGATGAAAAGGTTCGAAAGATATACAGCCGATATCACAAATAACGACTTGATTGACTTACCTTCATTCAGCGTTCATTATTTGGTTTCTCTATTGCCGAATGATGTTAGCAACTTTTCCTGGAAAGAACTTGAATTTTTACTGCTTCTCCGATTCTTGAATAGAAAGACTTGATCAATAAAGTTACAAGTTCAGTAGAAACGTGTTTTTATGTAACAAAATTTTAATGATTTTATTATCGGGTGAAGTCTATGTTCTGCGATTTACTACGTGCAGACTATATCGTAGTGTACATAGCTCACGTAATTTTGCAACTGAAGAAAGAGAATTCTCTCGTCACTAAAAACATCCACTTTCAATAAACAATATTGATTTTTATATTATAAATGTTTGTTTTAGGTGATAAGTATTGTAATAAGAACATTACAATGTAAGTTGTATCACGTCGTGAGAACGTGGAGAGCAGAACAGCCAAGAAGGCTAAATCAAATCCACTTGCTTCGACCATCAGCACGCCAAATAATGTTGCGAAAAAAATTGCTGTTACTTGACGTCAAAAAATATTTGCCCCGTTCTATTCCCCTACCCACCTCACTGCATATCTCTTGCCACTCTTTCCTACACTTGGAGTTTTCTGGCTACAAAACTCAATGGTCTCAATTGTACTTAAATGTAATTTGACGTTAATCGATTTATCAACGGATTAGAAATGGAACGATGCCCCTGAGAGACCATACATAACGTCACGTGTTAATGACCAGGCGACAGGAATCCTTTACTCGTAGTAGATTATAGCGCCAGGAAGTTGATAATCGTACTCTACAGGCAAGTTTCGCTCATTGTTCGTTATTTTTCATTGTGCTGGATAAAGTGCGTAAGTGCTTTCATTTCGTGTCTAATAAAACGTTCCTATGTTGCTTACATGAACTAAACATTAATCTAATGACGATGTAAATGTAATTATGTTGTTAGAATAAACCAATGTATTTGTCGTATTAAAAGTCGGCTTACTTTAAGGAACACAGTCTCTTGATGCTGACGCGGCAAAATTCGTCAACATCACGAAAATTAAATTAAATGTGTTTTGTTCTCTTAAAAAATGCTTAAGGATATCATGCGAAATACAATGAAACTAGTGATTCATACAAACAGCACGCACTTTTCACGGCACTTATTCTAAATTTCTAATTTTTCGAAAATTAATTAATTTCGAGCCCCACGCCATTCTTTTAAATTATCCTTTTTCTACGCTGTGGAAAAAATTTAAGGAAAAAAATGGAGCTATTTGGAGAAGAAAAATGTTACATCTTTTAATTACTTATATCTCATGCAAATAACAGAAAACTACTGTAATTTTCCAAAAATTTGAACATAAAAACGTATTACTTATAAGAGCCATATTTAAAAATCAGATGTTCGTGCCAGGGGAAAAAAAAATGCTTCAATATTATAGTTGTAGGAAGACGCTCACCAAAAAATTGCTCGTTGGCAATTTCAAAAAATCTAGGTGTTCACATGTGGCCTACGAACTATTCAAGAGAATCGTCCTTTACAGTATTCGAAGAACAAGGTTTTTGATCAACAAATTTTGTTCACTTTTTTTGTGAAAATTTTTGAATTGATTTGAGAGTCCGTGTTTAAAGTACCCTTTAAAAATCAAAATATTGCTTTGAAACTCCGAAAAGGTTCAGAGATTGGGAAATGTCAATTTTAAGAAAAATAAGCTGAACATTTTAGGCGCTAGCGGATGACCAAATGGACAGACAGGACGTTTTGCCGTCAATCCGCTTTTTCGGTATCAAGGTTCCACCAAAACATTGGATTCAGGCAACACCACATATTAGAGCGAAGAAAGTCAAATTTAAAATATGATGTGTTAGAATTATTTCAAAAAATATCATTGCTATTAAACGATAAGCTTATTTTTGATTAGTATGAAACATCAGAATAGATAAAGTGACGTGCGTTACCACAAGCGCTTGAGGGGGTGGCGTTGCAGCGTGTGTTGGGGATTCTTCCCCAGACGCTGCGATGTCACCGCGGCGCCACCCAAGACACCGCGTGCCCGCTGCAGGCGCTGCCGGCCGCCGAGAGGCGGTCTGTCGCGGAGGGGCGGAGGGGGGGCTCACGGCCGCCCCGCCGGCGACGACGACCGACGAGAAGCTTGCGCCGCAAGGCAACACTCCCGCCGCCGTGCCCAGCGCCACTTTCGCTCTCACCCGCCAACCCGTCGCTGTGCCCGCCGCCCCAGGGACTCTGCCCCGCCCTCACCTCTTTCCGCTCCTCGCTCTCGTCTCCGCCCACGACGACCAGTCCCCGACGGCCCCCCATTGGTGCTTCCATCGTCTCATCCCGCCACCGCACCCCGTCACCGCACCCCCGTACCGCAGCCTTCGTCCACCGCCAACCTGTCACCGCACCCCGGTCACCGCACCCCGTCACCGCACCCCGTCACCGCAACCCGTCACCGCAACCCGTCACCGCACCCCGTTCACCGCACCCGTCACCGCCACCCGTCACCGCACCCCGTCACCGCACCCCGTCACCGCACCCGTCACCGACATCCGCATCCACGGACAACACACCCCGTCTACGCACCCCGCACGCACTCCGACATCGCAACCCATGCGACCTTCCGGCCCATTGCTTGCCTGATTTTGTTTATTTAGCATTTTTGTTTTTATACATGAGAGCCGTAAGGAACTGATGGACTTGAAAGACTTTTTACACAAAAAATTTAAGTTACTAATAACAAAATAATGATTGCAACAAAATCGTCTTCCCTTCTGTCCATTCGCCAGTCTCGCCGTCGCGGCCTGTTGACCACAAGCGCCCCGCCATAGCTTCCGTCGCTACCAACCGCCGCTGGAGCCGGTATGGGCGCGGGAGCGGCGGGGGGTTAGGCGCTGTCCCGCGCTTTTGTGGTCGAGGGCGGTGGCTTGCAGGGTGCACGGGGAGGCGGAGGGTGCACAAAGACCCTCCGGAGAAGAGGAGCTGGGCCGGCGGCGGCGGCGGCGGCGGATGCACGCTTCCCCCGTCGGGGCAGTCAGCCGCGCCGCTTTACTTCGTCATAACA
>BOPP01000022.1:8975410-8993641 GCA_017312745.1 Gryllus bimaculatus
CTGTGGAATCGAGGTCTCCGAGGCAATGAGTGAATGATGCAATGTGCTCATCCCTAACAGGCACAAGCAGCGCCCACGGCTTCTTAAGAACGAAAGCACAAAAAAGGTGAAAAAGAAAAAAAGCAACACGTGCCGCCAAAAGAAGTGGGACAGCGGGAGACGTCAAAACTGACACAGTCATTTCGAGGAAATAAGGCGACAGAGCCTTCGCCAGGAACACAGTTGTTCTCTGGTCGGTTTTGTTTCTTTTCAGAGCCAGAGTTTAACTAAAATTCTTGATTTGTCTTCTTGAACATCGGCAAATATTGTAGAAGCACTTGTCTAAAATTTAAGATAATACCTTTTAATAGTATTAATAGTAAAATATCTTTAATATACTATATCGAGAAACAGAAATAAAACAAACTGATATGTTTATATTACGTTTGCACTTTCTTCACCTTTTGGAGTTACCGATAAATTCATAAATCTCCTATTTTTTTCAATTGTAAAATCAGCGCGAAGATTCTGAATAGAAAATCCAATCTGCGTGTATTTCTGCATATTAATTCACCCTCCATGAAATTTCATGCATTTGCTTTCCAATGATATTTGAAATTAAAAACCATAATTAATAAAAACGTCGCCGTTTAGGTGACGAATGGGGTTCAAATGTCTATTTTAAAGCCCTGAAGAAGTTCTGATACAGGGACGAAATGAACGCAATATGTAGTTATTAAGGTATTATTACATGAAATATTTACACTTGTATAGTGAATTTTTGATTCAGAAGATTTTCGGAATTTGAGTTTATGAACATATTTATTTTATATAACTAGATGATTTGTTACGGGACTTAACTCTCTCCCAAAATACAATTTTTAAAAAAATTAGTAAATGTTATGCGGTAATTTCGTGGTTGTTACTTGACAATTACAAGTGTTAAGTGAACGAAATGTATATTTACAATCAACAGAAATCGCAATACAGAAGAAATTAATAATAACAATTCCTTATCTGCTCGAGATAAAAATTTGCAAAACTTTCGTTACCAGATTCGCAAAATGTTACGTAAAACGATAATAGGCGCTTAAGTGACTCAATGTTATGTGAAGATTTTATTCGTTCAGCTTAAGAAATTTCGATTTTACGGCACTAATTTTAAAAATTATTAGAGAGCAGTGAAGATCGAAATTTCAAAGTGAATTTCTAATTTTCCGAGTTCTACAATTGAACTTTCTTGCAGCTGCTCCTAGAAGAGAGGGAAGTACGTTCTTCGCCTTCATTCAAAACGCAATCAGCCAACAGGGGGATTTTACAACCTCCGGTGGAGGCGAAGTGCTCCACTTTGGATTCGTTGCAAACCAGAGGATGGTCTCAGCGACATAGCTGTGTCACCGAGAGTCGTGGTGGACTCGCCACCATCTCCTTTCAGTTATTCCCTTTACGTAATACTGCGCTAATTCTAATTCTACTTATGGTAATGAAATATTTTAACTTCTTATCTGACACACGAATTTTCAAAATCGAATTCAAGGAAATTAATTTTAATATTTATTGCCGAGAATGCGCATTTTACCTTCCATTTATCAGTGTATTTCATGCAAATAATTCGTGATATTGACGCTTCTTCTTTGTATTTAATAATGTTTCAGACATTATCCAGCCCAAGCCACACGGTAAGTCACAGTACTGTTCATATTTTGTCCCGTCAGATTGCCACGGTTGAGCAATCGGCTAACTGGTGTAGTGATAATCATGCAGTTTGTGTATATGGTTTTAAACTTAACAGTGCAAAAAAATGGGTCAACTAATTATTATTATCAAAATATAATTTTTAAGAGGAATTGTCACCACACATCGGGATAACTTAGACGTACAAATTTGGTTGTACATGAAGATACACTATTCTAGAGGTCATCACATAATTCATCCTCTAACAATACGTCGTAAGTTTAGGTAGGCCCAGATGGTCCCACCACAACCTTATTTGCGTACGTTACGTCCTACAGACATATAGCGAATAAGCTAGCGAAAACACACGAGAAATACGGCGCTAGAAGACGGGGTGAGTTCGAGCAGTGCCTGGCCGAAGAAGTCACCGCAAGATCTCGTCCGCCCGACCGCTGCGACTTGCAAGGTCAGGAACTGACCAAGAAGTGTTTTTCTTGGCGAAAGCGAAGTTGCGGGGCGCCGGGAGAGGCCGCTGCGGGGCCGGACTTATTGTTGGGAAGTTGGCGGCGACCTCTGGCGTCGGCCGCCCGCGCCCCGGAAGCGAAGGGCGCGCGTCCGGTGGTCCGCCACTTCCGGCGCCGACGCTGCGCCCCTCCCCTCCCTTCCCCCCCCTCACCACCACCGCTCAGCCGGCGCGCCGCAAAAACCTTCGCGAGCACAATCGCTGATATGCGCACGTCTCCAAGAAAATAATCTCCGCGCTCGGGCGCGGCCAAACGCAGATGGCAAGAGACGCATTACATAAGATTTTCGAGAATGATATACATGTATCGTGTATATGTTGTTTCTGTCCAATGATTGAAAGTTCGGGTTTTTTATTGTAAGTGAAGTAGAATTCTAAGTACCGGCTTTTCTGATCAGTTGTTTTCCGTGGTTTTTTTGATCAACAAGAGGCGGAGCAGTACTCTAACAATCGGGCCATGGACCGCGCGCGAACTTCCCGTCCTCTTCCTTGTCCTATCCTCACCCCTTACTCACGCGCACTTACACTGACGTGCACTGTACTATATCATTTACCGGGAAGTCAGGTGGGAGCTAAGAGCTTGCCCCAGGCAGGGGCGACACCACACCGGTGGGTTATAACTGGTGGAGCAAGCGGACGTAGTTTGCTGAACAGCCAGCAAGAGAATATCACCGCCAACTCCCGAAGAAAACATTACTACACTCTCTCGGCACTACACATACGGGACTAATGACCTTAGCAGTTGACGTAACCAGAATCAACCAATCAATCAAAATATGTTGTCTAACATTGATGTTTTGAGCTCAATGATTCTACTTGATCGATATTTTATATCTGATTGAATAAGTATCAGAAAGTAATAAAAAGAAATTCTAAATCACCAAGTCACCTCTTAGTCCAATCACCTCTTAATCTAATGTGACCACGAAGGAAAAATAAGTTTGACGAGTTTACGTCGATAAATATAGCCAACTTTTGTTTTAGCCAATCAGATGAAAAATCGTTAATTGTTCTGAACTGTGTGTTGTGACAGTTTAAAAATATCGAAGGTTTGAGGGAGATATATTAATAACAACAATATTTTCGTTTTGAACATGGATGTTTAATATATCGATTTGTTGTCGGAAATGTCACATCCGTAACATGGTTCTGAAATTGATAACGTGTAAAAATAATCTAGAAGAACATATTTACATTTAGACTGAATTTTTTCATAAATAATTGTACACTTAATTAATTTTTAAGTTTTCTTCAAATGAAATTTCAAATGTATTCAATTACTTTAGTAGTAGTATTTTTGTTCAGTGTAAAATTGATGGAACACGACGTGGTGTGTTCAGTTCAAAGAGTATATTATATCCTTGTGATGTCAGTTACTCATCCCTTACTCAACAGTTTGTCGAGTCTTATGGCCGACCATTTTAACTGTTTAATGCCTGAATGAAGCTCTCGAGCCCGAGATCGTCATGTCTAGTCACGACAGCGGCGACATCAAACACATATTCCTCAGTACAGAAGTGATGGTGAAGTATGGCTTACCTCGCAACAAATAAAAACCTTTATCCTCATTTAAATTGTGATTTGCAAATGTCAATTATGAATGGGAGTTTTCCCATTCTATTAATGTCAGAGATAATATCATTATATAGAAGATATTATAAATAAACATATATATTTATAATGTAATATAACAATTGAAATACATATTATAATAATATATTTTAATATAATAATAATATTATAAAAAGATTCTGACGTACAAAATTTAGGAAAAGTATTGCCAACTTAGGAAAAGAAACCGAGATCGTTTTGT
The DNA here is from genome assembly GCA_017312745.1 of Gryllus bimaculatus. NCBI lineage: Eukaryota > Metazoa > Arthropoda > Insecta > Orthoptera > Gryllidae > Gryllus > Gryllus bimaculatus. Next base: position 8,979,400 of record BOPP01000022.1, read on the forward strand.
CTCAAAAATGTGTTAGTGTATGAGTGTTTTGTTACGTATCAGTAGTAATACGCATGGCACCCTTTTAAACACTCAGAATAAAATGATTCTGTAATAATACCACTCCATCAAAATATTGTTCAGTGGCGTTAGGAAATTGATTTATAATGTACTTCCTCTCTTCCAAGTGCAGAGCCTCCTCAAACGTTTCCTAGATGTTACCCTTTGTTGACCAGAGTGAGGGATCGCGTGTTGCCAATAGCCGCCGAGGCGTTCGGAGGCGCTGCCGTCGACCGCGCGCGCGCGCGCGCCGCCCCCGCGGTAGCGGCAGAGCATCACACGGGCGGCGCTAATGCAGTTTAACGCGCCGCCGGCGGCGGCAGGGCGGAGGTGGGGCGACCGGGGGAAGCGGCGGGGAGAGAGGGGAGGCCGGAGGTTAATACGGGCTGTTGCGCGCGCGCGGGCGGAACGCGCACTTAGCGCCGCTGCCGCCGCCGCCACCGCTGCCGGCGTCAACAGCGCGCCCCCGCCCCGCCGCCGCCCACCGCCGCCTCTGCACGTCACAGCCGCCCCGCCACGCCTTCCTCTGCCCGTTTCCACGGGCTCCATGCACCCATTGGCACACCCGCATCCGGCCGGTCCTGCTCTGCTCGCGCCCCTGTTCCCATCCTCGCACCGCCTTCCTCAGCTCTTCACCGTCTACACACTCGCCCACAAGCGCGCAGCCTCACTCCGCCTTCACACACCGCCAGGCCTCACACGCCTCTACACACCACCCACCCTCACCCCCGTCTACACACCGCCCACCCTCACCCCCGTCTACACACCCGCCCGCACCCTCACCCCCTCTACACACCGCCCACCCCCTCACCCTTCTACACACCGCCCACCCTCACGCCCCTCTACACACCTCCCACCCTCACACCCTCTCACACCGCCCACCCTCACCCCCTCTACACACCGCCCACCCTCACCCCCTCTACACACCGCCCACCCCTCACCCCCTCTACACACCCCACCCTCACCCCTCTACACACGCCACACCCTCACCCCCTCTACACACCGCACACCCTCGAACACCCTCTACCACACCGCACACCCTCACACCCTCTACACAGCCGCAACACCCTCCACACACGGCCCAGCCCTCACACCCTCCACACACCGCCCGGCCTCGCCCTCTACACACCGTCCAGCCTCGCCCTCTACACTCGTCTAGCTCAATTCCGAGCATTTCGCTCTGTGCAACCTTACCATCCCTTCTTATCATTATCTTTGTTATCATCACCACCCGTCATCTGCCGCACGTCTCCCCACGCCATGCAGCCCCGCGCTCCGGGTCGTCCTGGCATTTCCCGCCCCGCTTCCGTGGGCTATGGGTACGGTCGCGGCATGCATTTTCGCGTCTCCCGTGCTGATTACACCACCTCCTCTTCAACTAGCCACGCACCGATGTTCTCGATTCACTTCCTCGCAGGGACCATCTCCTCTCACTTTCACTTCTCTCCATGTTAGTACCCTAGTTTGCGGTAATCCACGCCTAGTATATTTCTCAGGTCAATTTCCTTACACTAATATTTACTTCATTTCTTTTGGGTTTCTGCTCATTCAAACTTTGTCGTAACATATTTTACGGAATATAATTTGTTTAAGGGAATAAACTTACCATCGTATACAATTGAAAATATCAGATAACAAGTTCCCTAAAAAAATTATATGAATGTATTACGTATTTCTGATTATGTATTAAGGGGTTAGAAGAATAGCATAATTGAAATAAATTACGGATTCGTTTTACGGGTAATTATTCGGTGACAAATATGTTTACACACCATTTTATCCATTTATAGTTGGTACACATCAGCTCCATTATTCAATATCCTTAAGCATCCTTATCGTCTTCAACTGTCGAAGTCAGATGGAAACCTCTGCACTAACTTTGTTTGCGTATAGACATCTTCAACGACTTGTGTTTGCCGGTTGCCGGTCTCGTCTTGCCATTTCAAAACCAGTCTTCGCAAGTTCTCTAGCAGCACACCCCACCACCCACAGCATAAAGCAAGGAGATGCTTTCTCCTAACATTACTTCATTAAGAACTCGCCGTTAGATTTGCTCTGTTTGATATTATCCTTTGTTAATTGAAGTTCTACAAATAGAGAGACGAATTACGAACGGATATCTGATTACATATCCACTATGTTCTTCAGATTAAATTATGCCACAAGACGAGACGTCAAAAGAGCTCATACATTATCCTCATGTGCAAACTGTTCTCCTCCTATCAACACTGTTTTCCTTCGCCTACAACTCTCTCTTCTTTCTCTCATCAATTTTGATGCCCGTTAGCGCCTTCGCTTCCGACACCTTGTCTGGGCTCTGATTTCCCCTTCTACCTATCCTTCTTCCTCGTACTACCTTCATTATCTACTCCCAGAGGATTTGTCAATGTCATCAACTTCTCTCTTATTCCAAGAAAGATTATTTTTAGACGAGAAGATAATTTTGAAAAAATACACTAAAAAAACCAAATAATTATAATTGATGATACAATTAGATTATCTAATTTTCAAATGTCGGTAATTTATCAGAAAAAAATTCGCTGCTACGTTTAAAAATAGTAGAAAGACTGAAATTTGTCATGGAAGAAAAAAATATTACTAAATTTCCAATAATCTCTACTCTTCAACATATGTTTTGTTAGAGAACTTTATTCCATAAAATATTATAACTTCTAAAGGAAAAACTACTTCTCAAAATTAATTACTTTACTAAGAACGGGGTCAGTCTTGACCAATCAAACTTACATGAGAATGTCTTGCATCACATCCTACAAATCAACGATTTACAAAGCGTGAAATGCTCATAAGGGCTCAGTTATACACTAATTTTTAACCCAACAACATATTTCTACACACAACCACACTGATCGAGCAACATTGTCACTAATTGTTAATTTCCTGGGTGTCTCCGCCAACATCACAACCGCAACTACCACCCCCGCAAGCTCTTTCCCGCTTCCCTGGATCTTCCTCACTCCTCTCCCGGCAGTACGGGTGGGTGCCCCGAGGTTTAATGAATGCGGAGGCGGATTACAGAAATTAATCCTCCCGACTCCGCGACAGGTGCGGCCGGCCGGCCGGCCGGCCGGCGGATCCCTGCGGAACGCCTCCAGGCGCCCGCCGCTGAGCCGCTGCGTGGTCAGCGTCGCCGAGATTAGAGAGAGAACGCCCGTCCTCGGCACGCTACTCCCTAAGAGGACGGTGGCGTTACGCAAGCGAGTGGATTACCAAGAGACGGAATACTAGTCATGCTATCATAAATATTAAGATAGGGAGGAAAAAGCTTAAATCGATCATTCAAGGGCGAAGGTCAAATCACAATGTCACGAGGAAGTCAGGGCTCAGTTTGGAGGGTCGAGGAAGAAGGAATTTAATTTTAGAATATGAAACCGGAGACGGTAGAGAACAGATGAAATAAGTTAACGACGGACCAAAGAGAGAAAGAGAGCGAAAGAGAGAGAGAGAGAAAGAGAGCGAAAGAGAGAGGAAAACACAAATATGAAAAAAATACAAGAGTAGAAAGAAAAGAATGTTGGGAAGATAACGTAAGAAACATTAGAAAAGAAAGGGGTGGAAAAAAGACTGAACCTACACGGGAGGTAGCGAATGCGCAGGCTGGGAGAGGAAGAGATGTTTGCCTGCGAATGAAAGACAGAGGCGAATGCTAGAAGTGCGATGGAAACGGTTCCAGGCCGTGTGTCAGGGAAGTTGGGCATGGAATGGACGTTTATAGAGGGGTGAAACGAGAGGGAAGCGTTACCGCTGATGAGTCCCACGGGCAGAGAGAGCGAGAGAAACAGTCAGTTTGTCGTTTACTGTAACATTGACTCGGCCCCTGCTCGCACCCAGCGCCAGTTGGGGGGGGGGGGCACAAATGTCAAGTGTTAAACCTTGTCGTAGGTATGGTTGCTGTAACGCACGTATATCGGCACATTCGTCCAATTTCAACGACAGCCGGTGATGGCTTGGACTTTTTGCTCGCGGCCTCGTAACAGTTCGTTGGCGGAAATCGGCTCGTTAGTTAACCTCATGGGCGATGCAATATTGGCTCACGGAATCGCAATGACCAGGGCAACGGCCCAAGTTGGTATATTCATGCAGAAGTGAATTTAGCACTCACGCTCGTGCAAATGCACTGGAAATTAATACATGCGCATACAAAGGAAATAGATAATATGATGTCTTTTAAGACGTCACTGATTTATTGTTACTTCAAAACAATGTTTCATAATAAAGTTTTCTAAAAAATTAAAAGCATTTTGTATTTTATTTTTTATACCATTAACAATCTATAAGCTTGACACTCGGGTCATCAAATTGTAATCGATATCACGTCATTAACCAGAAGAAATTAACAAATTTTAAATTATAATTTTTGGAATTCAATTTTAGAATTCAGTTTTACGACAACTTTTAAAAAAAGTCTTCGTGTGAGAAAATGTTTTCGAAGTATGAAAGAACAAAGTTTCAAGTAAAAGGAAGTCAATTGGTCACGTGAGTATTGCATTTCTAATACACATTCGAAAAGATTGAAGCGGTAGATTCTCTTAAATGTACGAATTTTTAATAGGACTCAGAAACAGTGATTTTTACACGCCTGAATGGCAACTACATTTAACAAGATGTATTGAAACATTCTTTTACTTCAAATAATTTTGTGTTTAAGTTCTACAGTGTATATATTTTATTTCCTTACTATAAATACACTCGGCATTTTTTGTTTTTTGTTTTGAAAACTCTCACTTGTTAACATACTATTCTTAAAACGTCAGCGACTTACACGCAGACCTTAACAGAAATACTTGATTCTAAAGATAATACCTTTTCTTTAGATTCATCAAAAGCTTTCGAGCAAGGAAAACACCGGCATTCAAGCATAACAGTTTATATTAATATACGTGACTATGCTGTCAAGCGTGTGTCCATATGCTCGGGCAAATGCGATCCTACGACCACAATGTCGACCATTTCGAGCCCCGTCCCGCCCAAAGCGAAGCGATTCTATTTCCAGCGGAGATGGCCTTTGAATCACGATAGTTCAATACGTTTCAAGCTGCACTGAATTGCCGACATTGCCGACGCAGCCCAATTTGCTTGTTTCAGATTCGTCTCTGCCGTTCAAATATTCGGACGATATAGATATAATTAAAACTAATCGACGATTTTCAAACATGTCCTTCTTATTAATATTATTATACTATCATTTTAAAGAGAGTAATAATATATTAAAAAGTGATAAAAGTGTTTAAAAGATACACATTTCAGTTATAAATTATTCTTTGTTAATTGTATTATCATAATTATGAAAAAACAATAGGATCAGAATCAACATTATAATGATCTGAATAGAAATTATTCCATCTATGCATCATTCATTTACAATCAACACTGTTGGGGGATCACTAATTAGGCCAAAGTTTAGAAGCACATTGCTTTCAGTAGCTTGTTCGTCGTGTTTTGATCTAAAAGAGATGGTTACGACCTTTAAATTTGAATAATTGGTCGAAACAATATCAGTTAGATCTACATTTGAATAATCTTTGTATTACCACCAACATGTTTCAACATGTATTACCACCAACATGTGACACATCTGAACGCCCCGATGAAAGTAGATACTAAATCATTTCAAGATTTCGATGAAAATTGTCATCCAGTCACAATTCCAATAGACACTTATCTACTTACGAGTGTCAAAGGAAGTTGTTAGCTTATAACTGTGCGAAGAATGTTTGTCCTTGTTGTGCGCTTGTTGCTTTTATTGCAAAATAAGAGTTGTGAATTGAGATTGTCATTGTAGGAGACATGACACATTACATCAATCATTTTTTCATTCAATTATTTGCAGACGATTAACTTCTGATTTGGATTTTAATGACACAGCATTGACAGAAGGATTTTTTCATCTGTAAGTTTGTTGGGTGTATGTTTGTGTGATCAACGGTTGGTTTGTTTCCTAAATAGTCATTTCGAAGTGTGCAATTTTTGCATTACCATTGCGAAAAATAATTAATTGCTATAAGAGAAATGGAAGTCAAAGCTAACGTCCTGTGAACGCTAGCAATTTAGTGCCATGTCTACCGAGGGCTGTCTATCGAGACGTCTACCGAGTATCATGTCTACCTACTATCATGCATTAAATATAATAATTGTTAAGTAACACTATAGTATTACAAGGGGTTGGATCGTAAGTCATGGCACCCATTTTTTCGCGAGAATATGAGCACGTACGGAAAATGTGAAAGGCAAGGTAAGAACTAAGTGTATGGACAATTAACGACACAACAAAATTGTGTTTTTCAAATATAAAGGTATTTGAAATGAAGGGTACTGGTCCTATGTTCCAAACCATTTTAGCATATACGAGATCACAACATTCCAAAAGCACTGCATACCCGATCTAAAGGGTCGATTAGGCAGATGCTCTAATACCGTACGTGCCACTTTGGTCCGCACACTCACAGTTCGTCACATGCGTTGCTGATGACTGGTTGCTAGTTTCTACGCGTCCTCGCAGAAACTCTACTGTCCATCTCGCGACTGTTCGATATGGAAGGGCATTATTCCCACCAGTTTCTATTCATTCCCCGTGACATTTTCGGTCATTTCTCACATGGAGAACAGCTATTTTGGTGAAACGGGTTACATGCACAAATTTTGTGCAATGTGTTTGTAACGGGTTATATTCGCAAATTTCTAGTTAATTGCTATGATATTGGAATTCGGCAGACGATTTTACCTTTCGGGGACATTATTATCTCAAAACGCCCAAACTTTGAGATACGTATTATTAAAATGTAGTCATCGACATCTTATTTTATAAGAGAGAAGAGTAAATTCATAGTTTTACGGAACCCCTTAGAAGAGATACTTCAGATTGTCGGCGATCCTCCGCAACCTGTGGAACGTCACACCCACATTTCATTTCATAGTTATGGACACCGTTCATCCCCAAAAGGGCATCTGTAAAGCAGTGATATCGAAGTTACCTACTGGTGGCAGTAGCCCGCCTCGTGGCATGCCACGAGTGTTTCCTTTCACAACACTAGTTGCGCTGGTTCAATCTCTGTAACGCCGGCTAAGTTTTTATTTAGAGATGGTGGTGTCGAAACTTCGCAGTATGCTCATCCAAGGATATAATATTTATGTCTTGACGCCGTTTAATACAATATTTTTGCGATCAGAGGACCTCTGTCTCAGGGACTCGAACTCTCCTGAGATGCAAAAAATTCCAGTAATGCCCGTGAGTAAAACTTTATGGTATACTAAGAAGTTTCTGAATTATGTGTACGTAAGCTTCCGCGGCTCGAATCCAGTGTCACTGCCCTGAGGAAGCCTGCGAAATGTCAGGCGAAACGTCGGCACCCCAGCCAACGACGCGGCGTCTCCCGGATAGCCGAGAATTCAAGTTGCTGAATTAGACAAGAATTAGAAACATTTGTTTTTATTTAACTTGCATCGAAAGTGAAAAGACGCATTGCAATCATCAGTTGTCGAAATGGTGTCAGATAATCCAAGAGTAAGTATCTACTTTCTATTGAATACTCCGAGAAGGTCAGGTTTGTTCGTACAAAATGAAATAATATTTTGAAATTCTTCCGGAAATTGTCAAAAAAGCTAACAAAGTTTGTTTCCAGTAAGATATAGAGAAGTGTGTAAAATAAGTGGGGTTTGACGGATTAAGTGACTCTTAACGAGTCAACGGCTAAGGTCATTATTCCCGAAAGTGTAGTTCATGCTCTCATCGCGGGGGCGTGATCTCTCGCTGGCTGACGAAATCCGGCGCCGACCTACGTTGGCTTGCGGGCATTTTTCCCAAACAAATATCTCCCACCACCGGAGAACCGTCCAAGCTCGGACAGCTCTAAGCTCCCGAATGATCTCCCGATAGTGTAGTGCATGTATGTGAAAGAGTCTGTAAGTAAGGGGTGGGGTTAGGACAAGTAAGAGGAAGGAAATACTGCGAGTGGTCCGTGGCCCGTTTGCTGGGGTTCTGCTCTGGAATTCGGCTGCTGTTGATCGGAGAAACCAAGGAAAACTACCAATCAGAGAAGCCGACCACTGAAACTCTCCTCCTGGCAGCGACTGAAATCTATGTGGCTAATGACGAAAATCCTGCCACCGTCGCTGCTCGTAGGATCTCACGGTCACAGGCGCTGCAGAAACATCATTATTTGTAGGGCGTAGTTAGTGGAGTGATGGATGTAAAATATCAGTGTGAATTGCGTAAATGAAATAGTACATTTAGTTTATTTGCGTCTAATGCCGAAAGTTATTTAGAAGATTCCACTTCATAACATATGGTGATATTAGGGGCGTACCTTCCACACCTATTATTACTAGTAGTACCACAATTCAAGAAACATGCCTACAAAAGAAAATGTAATAATAGAGTTATAAAAGTGACTGGGGGAACATTCCAAAATTTAAATTTTCATATGAATTTAACAAAATAATATATTTATAGGATTATTTTTCTTATTTTAACATTTTATATTTCCCCTCTTTACAGGCAGAGCCACATTGTCGAGCGGTTCTCTCGAGGGAAAACGGCTGCCCGTCAGAGCTAGCGTCCAGCGGCGTGACACGGGCACCCCTGATCGACAAATTGCAGAGCGTACCCTCAGTGGGCACGACGGCGGAAGTCGAGTCGACAAGTAAACAGAAAACGAGACAGAATACATGGGAGCAAACGAACGGGCACATGTTTTTTTATTGGATTCGGAAACTGCGTTTATACTTAACAATAAAAACGGGAATGTGAAAACATCTCCCTCTAAAAAAAAGCACGCTTAATCGCATACATTTTATTTTCATTTATTGTGAATGATAAGAAGAGGCCATTTGCGCAACGGTGCACACTGGAGGGAAGAAGGTATACGTTCGTAGTGTTTTGTCTTTGTCCTACTTTTTATTCCATAGATAGAGTGATCTTTGTTAAACTGAACCAAATATTTTAATTTTGGCTATTAAAAAAGGAGAAGACCCAAATATATGCACATCTTTTGTATTTAAGTGAATATATTTTGTGCTAGGGTACGAGGACACAGAAGGGAGTCGCGCAATGGGATAAATATCTGAAGAGGAGAAGCATAGAAGTAGGTGAAAAGAAGAAAAACTATTAATCAATATGAAAGGAAAAATAGAGAACACGGAGAGGATGTTGTTGAAGTGAGCGCGGAACAAAGCATCTCAAAATAAGTTGAAGATATTTTCAAAAATAGGTTAAAAGAAAAGGAGAAAGGAAACGAAATAGAAAGGGTACAGTAGAAAAGAGAACGAGAGCACCAAAGAGTGGACATACGGTGGGTGGCAGGGTTTGCAGAGCGCGGATGGCTGCGTGGTCACGGCGACGGTATAGGACGAGGCATCGGGAGGTGATGACGGTGGAGGTGGTGACGGCGGCGATATGGGGAGAGGCGGGGATGACAGCGGTGGCGGTGGTGGTGACGGTGACGGTGGTGGTGATGGTGACGGTGACGGTGGTGGTGACGGAGACGGAGGCGATAGCGACTGCGATGGCACCTTGGGCGATGACGGCAAGGGTGGTGTCCGGAGGTTTTTAATTTGTACGGGGCTGCGGGGCAGGGAAGGCTGAGGAGGTTGGGCGGGAGTGAGGACGATGGAGTGGGTTGCCATGGGGGCCGGGTGGGGGGAGATGGAAGTGGGCGGTGCTCCCGGCGCTCGGCGCAGCAGCCACCTGGCGAGTTCTCGCGCACCACATTTTCCGCTGTTTGCAAAACCCGGCAGGGGCGGCGCGATTTATATCGGCGCTATCGGAATCCACGGTCGGGCAGAAATAACAGCGCGGCGAGCGGATCTGCAGAGCGACCACCGCGGAAATCGAGACGAGGAATCGATGTTATTTGCCGCCGCACAATGAGCACGTGGACGGCGGAAAAATAGTGGGTGCCCTATGACTGTCGCGTGAAGGGGGAATAATGGATATTTAATAGCAAACGAAAACAAATAAATCACCTACGAACAAGCAGCGTGCGGCACCGGCTCGATAGGCGTTGTGCTTTGATTCAGAGTCGTTCTGATTAAGTAAATGCCAAATTATACATTTTCGCAGATACTGAAGGGTTTAGCGAAAAATTTCAACCGGTAATACTCAAGAGTTTGTAATGTATTTTGCAAATATTTGACAGAAATAGTCAAACAGCTGTGCACTAGACTACAATTTTACGTCTACGCGTGTTTTTACATTTACTCTAAATGAATTGTTATATGTAGCCTACGTAGACAACGTAATCTATGTCGAGTATATTTTTTTCACAACAAATATTCCAAAAAGGGTATGATAAGTAGTAATAGTAGAAGCAGTGTCATATTTAAACATTTATTTTCGATTCAGCAAGTTAAACAAAATATATTAACATATTTTAACAGACAGATATGTTGATCTCTCAAGTGCTAAAGGAGAATGGGAAAACTGTAAAATAATTATGGGACTTAAAATATTACAAAATAAAAAGACAAAAAAGCCATTTGTATGGTTCAAAAATACGGTTATTTTTGTGAATGAAAACTCAAATAAATAAAAAAGTGAAACAGCACCATCATAAATATCAAGCTAAACGTATCGTATCAACAACTTTCATCCCTTTTCATCAATAGCTTTTCATCAATAGCTAAATCATATTTACGCTATTTAAAAATACATAATGATAGAAGAAAATGTCAGAAAAAAACCAGAATCGCAAACTATGTCGAGTAAAACTCAAGCAAAAATCCGTAAACATATCATTAAATTACCAATGATATACCTTAATTAAAAATGTCTGATTGATCAGATACATAAGATTTTTGTTGTTTTTTTCTGACATTCATTTTTTTTTTTTTTGTAAATGTCCCTGGGCGCACAAGCACTGCACAGACCCCTCATCGAGCGTTTACCCAAAGCCACCCCACCCCCTCTAATGATAGGTTACTTCCGTCTTCATACCTTATACAATAATAATAGTAATAATAATAATAATAATAATAATAATAATAATAATAATAATAATAATAATGTCTTTATTAATGGCGAGGCTCAAGCCATAAGGCCTGCTCTTCCGACTAACCACAACACACAGTGTGTCTTATCTTTACATTGCTTGGTTGTAGATGTATGTACATCACAGACTTTCATACGCAGATGCACATCTGTGCAGTCTAGCCAAGTCACCTAATGCTAATTTCTCCTGTCAAAATGTCTCTTCTCCAAACACCAATGCGAATTCCAATGGTTTATCATGAGAGACTGATTCTATGGCATATTGTATACAAAAATAAATGTAATAAGAAACTGAAATAGACGGGGTAAAAATTGTAATATTGAAAAAATTATATTTGTCTCAAATGTTTGTCTTTTTAAATCTTCTCACGCTTTGAAGCTTTATAAATAAAATATATTATTTGTTTTTGAAGTCTTTGACGTTTCATATTTTTCTTTGTTTTGTAGTGAAAATGATTCTACAGTTTTTCACTTATCTGTAAGGAAAAATGAATTTGCTCAGTGGCTTTCTTTTTAGTTCATTTTTTAAACTGCCCTTCCTATATCGTAATTTACGTAAAAACTCTCATTGACAAAATATATAAAACATCGGAACGCATTCAATATGCCCTCAACTCAGTCAACTGTCTCCTGCATTTCCATTGTTCGCTCATTAGTCACGCTGAAGCCTTCGACCTTGTCTGCTCGTGTAATGGGCGATAACGCATTTGATGATCACGTGAATTCATGACAGTTCTCACAGCGTGTATCCTGTCTTTTACCCTTGCATCCTATTTGTCCCTAGGGGTTCATTGATTATTGTGCATTCCGATACCTAACGAAGACTGACGCTGACTAAATGAATGAATGAATGAAAGCTTTGCCGCATTGTGGCCAACATTACTGCCAACATAATTGTCTCACGCAATTCAGAAATACATTTCTAGCCATATTGTGGTAAGTGTTTTCATTCTAGGAAAGGTATTCATTACATCACTAAATCACATCTTTTACAAACCCACTAATTATTTTCAATGTTTCTATATTTCTATGTTTATTTTAGTGCGTGCAGCAACGTATCAACTGATGAAATTCGTAGCCTTCAAAATGGCGCTAATGCCCAACTTGGTAACGATAACAGAGTAATACATCTACTTCTCCTTCAAGGACTAGAAAGTTCAAGACTTCACGGATTATGTAATATGATTTAGTAAGCATTCTTACAACGTCATTAAAACTGTAATTAAAGAATACGAAGGACATACTATGGAATTCTCCGAATATTTTATTAAAACAGAGGGATGTAAAAACAATATTATTGCCACAACGAAAGTTAACTTCGCTAAATAAAAAGAATAAACAGATGTAGAAATTGGCGAGTTCACTGTTGCGATAAAACAAAATTAATCTTATCCACCTTCCAATCAAATAGAATTGTACTTTTTCGATATAATTCACGTGATCTAACTGCCAAGCAAGAGCTGACTAGTGACTTCAGAGTACACAAGGTTCACGAAGGTAACAGAAATCAATTGCCGTCGAAGAGCAATGAGAGACCTCGGTATTTCTAATTGACAGGTGTCGGAGGTAGGGTCGGAAGCCGGAAGCGGGTCAGGGACACGTAAAGCACGCGGCGCGCTTCCGGAACCGATGGGGCGCGAACTCGTGCCTCCTGTTTAAAGTGCGCACTACGCCAAAACATTTGGCACGCACTGTAGTGGGGCAATGTGAAGATAAACATCTGCCACGCACAGGGGTGCAATGACAATCTCCCTCTCTTCGCACAGACCTTACTATTCAATCTTATAGGGACGAGTTGAGTGAGTAAGTGAATACTGATTCCACGCACGTTATATGACAATTAGCATTATAAGGGAATTAGGGCCGTGTTCATAGTCGTTCCTAATAGGATAAGAAAATTCTTTAGCTATAAGAAGTTACTTTTGATAAGAAAACGCTTATGCATATTCTGTGTTTATTCGTAGACGTATGGCCGTAGCAGCGTCTCGCGTGCCAACAGCGCATTCGCTGTTTCACAGCCAAGCTGGCATCCGTGTATGCATGCATCCGCAGGCATCCGTGGGGTCACCTAACCTACAGAATTACTTAAATAGCAGAAATATCTTAAAAAGTGTCTTGAATAGTGAGAAATCAGTAAACCTCCTAGTTAGAGCTGGTTTTGCCACCAACGTTACCAAAACGTGTACTTTGGTTCTGATACAACGATGTCTTTTACTAAATATACTTGATCACTGTGTTTTTCTGGAGGGTTTTACATGTCACGTAAATATAGCTACGAGTAGTTTCTACGAAGAACGATGGCATCATTAAAATTCTTACAATTCCCAAAATCATAGTATATTTCCATTTCTTTCAAATTACTACTATGTTCAACCCACTAATAGACGTTCACTTATAAGTGATGGCTGAAAACTCTGAGGTGATTCTTATGTACGCGGATAAGTTGTGACTATGAATTTAAAAATGTTATAAGGAACTCCTAAGTTTTTCCTTATTGTAAGTGGCGACAGTAAATACGGCCCTTAGTCTCATAAGTATAGTGTCCATCCCAGTAAGTGTAGAACTTCCCATGAGGTGTTGCTTTTCCGTCGGATCGAGAGATTCGTCGCCTATCTGAATTGAATTGAATTGGATTGATATCTTATTTGACGTGGCGAGAACCATGTCATGAGACCACCTCTTCCATCTGACCAAGTAAATTTCGCTACGCTCCTTTCACCAACTAGCGGGAGAAAGGCGGTATTTCTTGGACGACAAAAGAGGCGATTTGAATTTTAGCTCAGAGGCTTCATTTAGGCTTGATGATATTTTATACGCAGTAAATCTACTAACATGGGACAGCTGGTTTTACGTCCCCTCGAAGAAACAACAAAAATATTTCACAAGTCAGCCGGTATATAAACAAATACATTTTCTCATTGGCCTCAAAATAAATTGCTCTGCATAAAACAGTTACTCTCCAAAATAACTATTTTGACATGTCAATTTTGCTGGCACCGACATACGACGAGGGAAAGAGACCAATTTATAAAACTTGTATCCATTGTATCAGGCTCGTCTATTATTATACCTAGAAAAAGGATGGTTACGGGAGGTGGATATTCACGAGATCACTAAGTGGTTTTTTAAATGGGTTTTTTTATTTCCACTACCGGATATGCGACGCACACAAATTGAATAATAAAGAGCAAAGGGTAGAGT
>BOPP01000022.1:8998945-9015930 GCA_017312745.1 Gryllus bimaculatus
GAGCCGCTGCATCCGGCCCTGGCGGCAGACGCACAGCCACAGCCACAAGCACAGGCACAGGCACACAGGCACAGCCACTGGCGCAGGCATAGCCACTGGCGCATGTATAAGCACACAGCCACAGCCACTGGCGCAGACGCAGGTACAGGCACACAGACACACAGACACACAGGCACCCAGGCACCCAGGCACGCAGGCACGCAGGCACGCAGGCACACAAGCAAACAAGCACACCGGCTCAGGAGGCGAACGCGGCTTAGAGCGCATTTCCTAGCGAGGGAGTGACTGCACTTCTATACCTCTATGTAAACATAAGAGTCCGTTGGCGTAAATCAACTGTTACGGAGTCATCCAATTGCAAGCTTGGATGGCACCTGCTGTAGGGACGTTTAAGCTTCCAATTGGATGACACCGTAACAGCTGATTTACGTCAATGGACTAATCAAATCGAAGTATACATTTGTTCGTCTTGGGAACTTGAACCCGTGTTTAGAGTTTGTTAGTGTATTCCGAAGGCGTTTCATAGATTTCTTCAAACGATAAGGACGGTGAATCACTATTTAAAATATAAATAAATAATTTAAACGAGAAAATCTATGAAATACCGAAATTGGTCACAGAGGAGGCATATGTTAGTGTAGGACGAATTATTAAATCAAATAATAATGGACTATTTTTGACACCGAGTTGTTATTTATAATTGATTAGAGGGTTAAGTTTACTCATTTTAGCGTAAAATGTATTTCACTGATTGCGTAAATGGGGTTTCCATGTTAATAGTTTATGTAATAGGACTCCGAGATCTTTTACTGGTGTTCCAGAAGGGAGCCATGGGACATTGGTATTTTCTATTTTTAATTCTAGAGGCGTAGGCGGTCTACTAAGAGTAAAACTTTTTAACAAACTTTTGTAGGATGACATTTATTCTCCAGGATTTTGTGAATTTGTGAATGTTTCTACATCGACTTGTAGGAAATCATCATAAGATATGTTAAAGTCTTCGTTAGCTGCGAAGGGGGCCGAGTCCGCACAGAAAACGATCTCTGAGTATCGGAGGAGGAAAATTCGCCATAAGTATGATGAACAGTAAAAGGCAGTAGTAGTAGCGAATTTTATTAAACCCTCTCTTGCATCCCAGCCTCCATATATCTCTATCGGTGTAGTCTTCATTACTGAATCCTCTCTTCTCCATTGTCTCATTCACTTCCTCTCCCCATGTAAGTCAAGGTTTTCCTCTTCGTCGATGGGTAGCTGGTTACTATTTCCACAATATTTTCGGTCTCCGTTCTTCGTTCATTCTTTGCAGTAAAAGGCATAAACAGGAATCTTGTTATACCCCTGATTTTTTTAATGTAATGGTAATAGTTCAGTGTGCGTTTTAACGTGGAAGGAATTGTCGCAAATGAAACGTTGTAGGCATTGTTGCAAGTATTTTGGTATATCTAGGTGTTAGATTTTAAATAATAATCCTTGTCGAATCCACAACTTGTTGAATGCTTGTTCGATATCCAAAAAATGCGCAAGCGTGTTTTTTATGAAAACTATTTGCAATGAATTCAGTTGGTTTCAGTGATGAGTTGTGGCTTTGTTGGGTTGGAAGCCGAAATCAACTGATGGAATTGTATATGTAGCGTATAAGAATCGGTATAGTATAGGAATCTGTATAATTATGGCAGTTTTTCTATTTTTTGGTAAATATCCAAGACTTAAGCATGAATTACAAATTGCAGCTGTTTGCTGCGATAGTTTTATGATTTAATTCTTTCAATACTTTATTGGTTACAATGTCGTGTCCTGCAGATTTTCTTATTTATAGTTGGAGTATTGATTTATTAATTTCGGAAGTAGGTATGGATTTTATTTTATTTAGTACAGTTGTGTATGTTTTACTCATATGTTCGTCAATATTTTTATTGAAATGTATTGGATTTGGAAACGGCATGTATTGGATTTGGAATGCAGGTATTTTCGAAATGGTAGGGTAATATTACTGCGTTTTTTGCATCACTGAATACTATATTAGTACTTGAATATGGAGTAGGAATTTCCTGTTTTTTCTTTGGTAAGGTGTCATAAAGATCTATTACTAGAGCGTCACTGACGTGAACATTTTTGGAATTGTTAGAATCGAAAATTATTAACTTTAAATGATAATAAAAAAGTGTAAATTTAAAAAAAAGTATTATTTTCAATTTACAACTGCAATTTCTGGAATTCCTATGACATCGCCGAGGAAGAAGATTTCAAAAGCGATTTACAGCGGCGACAGTGACGAAGCGACAATGCAAATGACAAAGACGACAGATTCGTCATTGACGTCAATACTGACGACAGCAACGAGGACAACAACGGCTACCGGAACGATGACAACGTCGACAGCGAACGAGATGAGAACGATGGCCATAAGAATGACGGGATCAGCAACATTCATTAATTGCAGTATCACCGGCCTAACCGGGAACAGAAGCAGGGAAAGCTGTGAAGCTGCTACTGAGGCGGCGCCAGCTTCCGCAAACTGCCGCGGGCGCAGACAGAGACACAGTGTAATCGATCCGGCGCACAATCCTCTTCATTTGCGGCGACAATGCGACTTCTCGAGGCGTCTCCTGGCAACCGCCCCCGCGCGGGCCCCGCGCGGCCCCTTCGGCGGGCGCCGAAATGAAGCGACAAAAGAAGGGAAATGGAGGCCGCCGACGTTCATCTGTATAATGCCGCGAGGGGCAGGGCGCGGGCGGCGCAAGTGGCGAGCGCGCGGACTAGGCCCCGCGCCGACCTCCTCTCGCGTCGCACCACCGCCCGCGCACGTGACCGCGCCGCCGTCGCGCGAGGCACGAGACGTACCGCGCAGTTACTCGTCGGAAGTCATTTGTGGCACGTGGCCGAGTAATCTCACGGTGAGGAATAATGAGAAGAAAAATACTTTTTTTGCAAATAAACAATGATTGTGAGTCAACTAGATTTTGGATGAATAAAAAAAGTTGTTTCCTGATGAGTAAATGTAAGGTTTAATAAGAAGAAACGTATTTAATTGAAGAAGAGAAAGCAGATAATGTATTCGAATGTAATACTCTCGGAAAAGTGATCAATTTAAAAATAAATATTTTGTTAGATTTTGAATAAATAATTTCGTTTCTTCCTGGTGAGAACTTGATTTAACTAGCCTGGGTACAACTGAGACCACGTTCCCCGTAAATGACAGGTATTATATACGTCGGGTTCTTATATTCTTTAGGTTAGGGGCTCGTAATTGATCGTATCTTATAACCCTGTACGCCTAAATCTGTATCCGAGAGTTTTGTTAAACCTGTAGGGGAAAGTTGCACCTTTGGGCCTCACTTGGGGCAAAGCCGAACAGGTGAAATCGAGCGTCTGTTAGTTGCTTCTCGGTATCGAACGTGCGCGGCACCTTAAAGATTTCAAGCGAGCATCTGTTCTGCAAAGAAGAGACTGCGGAAACGGGGTTGCAAGAACTGCGATCTCAATCCCAGTCTATTTTTAGGGTTTCACCACAACTTCTTATAAAGGAATTATTCGGAATTTTAAAATTTGACGTATTCATGAAACTATTATAATGTTAAAAAATAAAATTTTCTATGAAAAAAATCCACGATTTAAAAAATAAGAATGTTTTCCTATTTTATTGAAATATTCTTCTATTTGAGCCATAAATTATTATTAAATATGTTTATAGACTATAATGGCGGTTCCCTTAACGAGTGAACTACTTTTACGAGTAAGAAAAGTACAAGTAAGAAAACTACTTTTTTACCATTCCGTTTGCGCGATATGATAAGTCATCCATCTACAATAATTTTCTTCTTTAACCAGGTCATGTTAGTTTTGTTTCTTAAAATTAAACAGGTTGGAGTAAGTTGGATAAACTTTTCTTTCGTTTCTTTGGCTGTTTATGGCACTCTTTCGGAATATAAAATTCTGGTCATGAATTCTTTTTAAAAAAATCCAATAGCTATAAAAGAGAAAAGTCAGATCTAGATGTCAGTAAACAACGATACCAGTTTAGTCGCCAATAATAAAACTTTTCTTTCATCTCCTTAAAAGCATTCAACATAGTTCTTCAGAACCATCACTTTTTGTCACCCTCGTAGATTGTGTCTTCCTCTCTGAAACAAGTTCAGATTAAAATCAATATAACACGCGTTCCTTTTCCAGTTTTTGTAAATAGTAATTTCTGTTAATAGTGAGTAAATTTGGAATTCGATTTCCATCCGTTTTGTTATAAAATAAGCTTTACTACACATGTTCTGCGACGTTTATAGCTGTTAAAAGGAAAGATATAAACTTTTTCTGTGCAAAAGAGATGTCATATACATTTTTTGCGCGTGTCGTAAAAGATGTCTCGGCCAGCGCATTAAGACTTATTCAAAACTCTTATTTTATTTTGTTAGAGAAAAATACTGTTTTCTACACTTTCAACGTAACTTATCTCAAAGCGCAAGAAAAAGTACAGCTTCACACATCTCTCTTCTAGATAAAAAATAATTAATTTAACCGAAGAATTATTACAGTCTTGATTCATTAGAATAATGAACGAGTGTTGAACGGTCTTACAAAATTTCTTCATGGACTGAACAAATATTGTTTATACATAGACACAATTAATAAAATATTTTTGTTGAGTTCCGATTAATCGGCATCTTCTCAGCCTCGATATGTACCAGTAAATTTTTGCTAGCACGCATGCTAGCGCATCGACTGGAAAACATCAAATTTACTATATAATTAACTAATCTACAACAACAACCACCTATCATATAAATCTCTAACATTCCGCGAGTTACTTTTTTGTTAGATTGTCTTTGTTTGAAAACGAAGACCAATACGACTACAACCAATTAAAGTGAATTTAATATGTGAGACCTATTAATACAAATATTAATTCGACTTCAAAATAATTTACACCACCTTTCTTACACTGCACGTAAAATATCTTCACATTCTCTAAGTCATCACTCTTGTTCTTTTTCTTGTCGTGTTTCAATATCGGAGATACCAACCTTCCCCAGAGGACAGAAACACATGCGTGAGCCCATCATTCGCACGTCACACACGGCGAAATCGAACTCTTCCGCAGGGAAAAACATCAGACAGACGCAGCCGGCGCTCCGGCTGGCACCGAGGGAAACGCCCATTGTTTTTATATCGCTCTTCCCTACCGGCTCTTCTCCGCCGCGCCGAAGACGCCCGTCGACGTCGACGAGTGGCCTCTGCCCCGGCCCAGGAAGCATCTCTACCCCCTCCGCTTTCGCTGCCTCCGCCGCCTGCCCGCTGAACCGTCACAACAATTTCGCTTTCGCCTCGATTTCCACCACCGCCATCACCACTACCACCACAACAACTTTCTCTACCATCTCCACCTCCGTTTCCACCACCGTCACCACTGCCACCAACTTCGCCTCCACCTACACTACAGTATCCGCTTCCCGCTCTCCATCCACTCCCCCCTCCACCGCATGGCACTCCACCAAACGCCCACCCCCTCCTCCGCCACCACACCTCGGGCCTCCATCACCTCGGCCTCCATCACATCGGGCCTCCATCACATCGGGCCTCCATACATCGGGCCTCCATCACATCGGGCCTCCATCACATCGGGCTCCATCACATCGGCCTCCATCACCTCCGGCTCCATCACTCCCGCCTCCATCATCTCCCGCCTCCATCACCTCCCGCCTCCATCACCTCCGGCCTCCATCACCTCCGGCCTCCCATTCACCGTTCCTGCCGCAGCAAAGGCGACACTGCACAACTCAAAACTCGGTCCCTCTGTCTCCGCTGTCGACATTTCCTGCGCCTCTGCCAGTCACTCTCATCCTCACACTGCCTCTCACTGCTTACTTTTCATCCTTTAACCCTCATTACTCCTATCCTTCGTCCCTTTGCGCCCTCTCTCACTCTTTACAACGCTCGTCCCGTTCCATTCCTCCGATCGTTGCGAACACCCCGTCGGTCGCACGTATACCTTCCCCGTAGCCATCCACCATCACCGTCTCCGCCGTCCCTACCGATCGCGCCGCCGCGCCGTGCAATATTCTCGCCCTCCGACAAGAGACAAATAAATCCGGAAATATTCAAAATCCTTTCCGGGGCGTATTGCGAGTGGCGCGCCGAATTTCAATTCGGCGGCGGGTGCCGCGATGCCGCAACTGACGGACGCCGAGGCGCGACGCGTCGCGTGGCGCCCATAAAACGGCGCGTGCCCCGAGACGGCGCCCCCCCCCCGATATTCTATGTACGAGATGCCGGAGTCGGCAGTAGGACGATAGAAGAGCAGCATCGCAAGTGCACGACTTGGAAATCAGTCGAGACTTCAGTGATTTTTTATCTTTTGCTGGAATCTTCTTTACGCAGAAAGGAATGAATAAAATGATGAGGGAAAATAAATAAACACGTGTTTTAAGTTTCTGAACAATGTGGCAGTACTACGCATAGGGTATAAGTCTTCTGTAATTCTCATTGGATTACAAATTATTTCAAAATTATTAATAATATACGTTTATAAGATAATATGATAACTAGAAGGCTAGGCCATAATTAGATGGTAATTAGAAGTCAAAAAGGTACCAGAAGATAGTGTCAAAAATGCACGTCTCAGTACTTCAAAAGCGCAGGATTTATAGTTTAGGTGAAGGGTTAATTATCTTGTAGATGTATGAAATCAAACAAATAAGTATACAATTTAGTACGTGTAATAGTGAGGGGTGGAACCAGTCGATCATTTTGGAGGGGGCCATCATAGATTTTTGTTCAATAGTAAACATGTGTTATTATAATATATACTATTTTTAGAGTATATATGATACAATTCAATATTATTTTTTAAGTACTTACATAATTGCATAATTCTAACATAAATATTTAAATCAATTTTGCCGAATAAAAGAAAGTAACAGCCAAAACCTCTAGGCCTTTTTGGGGAGAGGGCATAGCCCCCATGCCCCCCTTCCCCTGAATTTGCCACTGGTAGTAGTGAGCACAGGCCTACATGTAATAGTAAACCTACGAGGTAGAAAACAATGCTATTTTTTTAATGTTGAATATGTTGAAGACGAGTAGGGTTACTTAAATTGCATAAAAGAAAAAAATCATTGAATTGTGTGTTACGATCTGCTGAAATCACAGTCAAACACATGCTTATTTTAAAAATATATAAACCATAATCTTTTATCAACCAACACGTGTGAGGACAAGTGTTTATGCTGTGCTTTAGGCGTCGAGCGTGCTGCTGCTGCTTGGGAGGTCGTGGTGTCGATCCCCGCCAGTGCAGGAAATTTGCATGATGCGTTCAACATGAGCGAGAGTTTGTTGCTCTTGCCAGGGTCGAAGTCGCAGGCCGACTGCTCTGATCAATAGTATCTGGGGTTTTCCTGATCACTTTCACGAGCACACCGGAGCAATTTCCTCGAATATGGTCGCCGACCGCGCGCAAATCTTCCTTTCCTGACCTATCCCCTTCCCCACCCTTAGGACTGAGCGAGAGACCGAATACCCACCCTTGAAAGGTTTCGCTGATCAATAAAAGTCTCCGTCTAGTGTCGGAGTTAGGCCAAGGTAAGAGCTATTGAGTTATACAAAGAAGGAAATTGTTTGAACTGTAATTTCCAAGAATGTATGAACGATAGATATCTGACCTAAGGATTTTTATTTTTTTACTGGTTTATATGTTCAAAGATGTTTATTAATATATAACAATAATCATAAATGTTTAAATGTTTCTGTGAAAAATTTCAAAACTTTTCAAATACTGTTGATGAGAATGCCTAGAGATCATCCTACAATCTCCTACAAAGAACTTGTACATTAATAAGTCATTCGAGTACATCATAATGAACGCATCTTTCCACATTCTTCTGACCGAAAAAGCTCGTAAAGACCACCATCAAAATACGGAATACACTGCTATGTAAAGTATTCGACTGAAGCATCACATACTTTTAACTTGCTTCGTTGAAAAACCGGAGGTCGTTGACATCTCTTTCAGAGCACCACTCATTACTCTTTGAGGAAAATGATTCCCTCTTGCAATGTAACTTCAAAAGAATCAAAGATGAGCGGAATCTGAAAGAGATATTCAATTTTTACCATTAGCACGGCTTTGAAAAGATAACATATTTTATTGAGAATATAATTATTATATAATAAAAGGGAAAATATTCGCAGTTATAATTTTTATAGAGAAATATTTCAAAGGAGTTTTTTAGAATATCATTGAATGTAAAATTTCGATATAAGGGCAGTCATAATAGACTAAAAATGAATAGAGCATCACAGCAAAATCAGTGTCTGCTTCTCTCAGCGCTGAACCCTACCAAATTTTACGATATATTTCGTAGCGACTACGATTCAACGTGATTTGTAAACTAGCACTTTGTCGATGATTCAAATACTCAATAAAAAACTCGGAAACTAGATTTTAAGATTGTAAAAAGAAAACGACCACGCTTCCAAATTTCAAATCAAAACAAAACCCAGTTGCTAACGTCTAAAACATGCAAATGAAATGTGGAATGGACCAGAGAACGAACGTGTTGGTAATTAAATAACTTCACAATTCGGCGACCATAATTCATTACGATTTTAGTGAACGAAATCAAAGTTAGAAGCAATAAATAAATTCATGGACAATGTCCAGACGGCACAAATATTAAGCTTTACTAACAATCCTATCTATTTTCCAAACTATTAATTATAGTTTTTTGAGACAATCAAAAATTTCAATTTTTTAACATACTGTGCTCTCTTATTATGTCCCCATAAATACGAGTATTATACCAGACAGGGATGTCGATCCATTCTGCTGCAGGGATTAAAGTTATTAAAGGAACAATAAGAGCAATTCTAATTATTTCAGAAAATTATGAAACTTTAGAGAAATTAAGGATAACAGCCCTTGACAATCTGGTCCAAATTTTTTTGTCAGAAAATTGTCCAGCATAGAATGAAAAAGGACATTAAAACGACATCGTCGCCGAAAAAAAAAACTTGTAGCGAGAGTGTAAAAGTGTAAGCAAAACGTCCAACACTAGCGTGAGTTCACAACTCTTGCCAGTAAATAATACCGTGTAGCGAGTCTTTTTTGGCTGCATGATAAATTAGCAAACACGTCTCCGTGAAAGGACATTATTAACTCCGAGCAAAGCGAATACTGCACGTCCAGTCTTGAGAAAGCCATCATGCCAGAGCTACAAACACACACCGAAAAAAATCCCCCAAACAGAAATCCGAAACAGCCCGTCACCGTCGATTTTTCACTGGCATTCGAAAGGCTACCCACTAATGTCTCGGAAGCGCCGAGTCGTGTTCCGCGCCCCGCAGTGGCAGCGGCGGCGGCGAGCTTTGTAACGCGCACCCTCGGCAGCAGCGCTCCTGGCGGCTGACGGCGCAGGTGCCCCGCCCCGTCTAACTCCACCCCTCCTTCCCTCCCACACCCGCTTTCGACCTCGCGGCGTCGGGACGATTTAATTACTTCGAAAAGAAAAATGGCGGTGGCCTCGCCGCAGGACGCGCTTTGTTTCCTTTCGGAATGTTATTTGTGCGCCGCTGCCGCCGCGGGCCACGGTAATAACTTCGGGATCCGGGCGAAGCGCTGCTGTTTGTCCGCCCGGCGCCCAACGCTTTTCCCGCTCCCGCCCGCCCGCTGCCGTCCCGCGCCGCGCCTCGCGCAAATCTCCCCCCTCGGCGCTCTCCACCGGCTGCCACCGCGCGGTTCCGCTGTCTCGTCCATCCTGCTCGCTGCACGAGAGCGGGCGCAACATATCCAGAACGAATGCAAGTGTGCTGTAGACGTTCCGGCAGGATTCGCGACATCTGCAATTCCCAAAGCGCGTTCGCTCGCTGCGGTCTTTGTAGCGCACATGTCCCTTGCCAGTACTATTTTCTAGATCCTACACTCCCCATTACATTTTCTAATTCGTACAAAATTACTGTTATTAGAATTCATTACCTTCTTTCTTTTAATATGCAATTCACCTTCGTCATCACCATCACCATATACTAACTTTAAGACAGTTGCGAAATGTCTTGACGATCATCCTGCAGCCTTAAATTAATTTCATTCAGTTTGTTTCACGGTATCGTAATATATTCGCAAAACGAAAACATTTCATGCCCTCGTTTACATATCGTATGACATTACATTTTTCAATTATACTTCTATTCTTTTGCAACATTACTTTTTTTCAATTTTATATCTACTCTTTTACAGCTACTTCCATAGTTTAATACATTCCATTTTCATAATACCTTTTTCCATATTAACATCTACTTTATTTCACTTTTTTGATTTACTGTCCCTTCTACATTCGCCATGCTGTGGTACTTTTGCAGTCCCCTAATCTTTCGTCTGCTTCCTCCGATCTCTCCCCATCTATTCGATGAGATTCCTCTTGTTCTTCCCCTTGGCATTCCCGTTGGTGCCCTGTCCTTTGTCCACGCCCACGACACAGTTCCTGCAATGGGTCAAATAGTTCGTTTCCATCACCCACTACATCTCCCTTACGCGTCTCTTTCTCCGTCGTTCTCGACGCCGTCCCTCCCACTCCGCGCCGCGACCTCCTAACCGCCCAGCTCCATCCCAACCTCTGCAGCCACTGAAACTACCCCCGCATACCCACGCACCCACCACCTCATCCCTATACTGACACCACCTACGTGCTGCCACCGCGAATGCTATCTTCTTAGACGCCGATTCCACATCACCCTGCTCCCTTCTGTGCACCTCATAATCTCGTCCTCCTCCTCATCCTCCCCCTAATCCCCTCCTCCTCCTAATCTCCTCCTCCTCCTCCTAATCTCCTCCTCCTCCTCCTAATCTCCTCCTCCTCCTCCTAATCTTCTCCTCCTCCTAATCTCCACATTCTCACCACCACCACCACCACCTCCTTATTACCAAGTCTTTCTCACCGCCTCCTCCTCACCACTACCGCACCCCGACCGCAGCCACTGACAGCGCCGTCGCTACCACATCCGCTCCCACCGGCGCCTTCCCTCTCCTACCGGCGGTCCCAGCCTCCGTGGCCCCGCCTTCCGCGCTAGCGCTGTTTGCCTTTCAGATTTTTGTATTTACTTTCCGGCGCGTCGTGATTGTCCTAAAAGCCCGCGGGATCAGCCCGCACCGGAGGGCGCCGCGGGGCGCCGAGCCTGATATAGTGCTGCTCCGCCCCTCGCCCGCGCCCTTCGCCCCGCCCCCTCCGCGCGCGGGCGATCGCAACGCCCACGCGTCGCCGGCAGAAGCGACGGCGAATTTGCGTGCGCCAGACGGCCGACCGGCGGCGGCGGCGGCGGCGGCGCGCAAGAGGGAACGCTCGCCCTCGCTGCCGGCGGCCAATAGAACGTCCGTCCGCGCCTGGGCTTAGGACACGTGGAACCAAGAATAGCACGCGAAAGAAATTATACAGATGGCGGAAAAAGATAAGACGAAATAATTAATATTCTATCACGTGATGGTTATTTGTGAGTAATCTGTAATTTTATATAATGTAATATTATATTTTAAACCCATTTTCTTTTTTTCAGAATGGTCTATCTTAGTAAGGTAGAACCGCTTTATGCACCTCTCTTAATTTTACCTCTAACGTTAGTTAACGAGGAGTTCATTTTATAATTAAAATAAGTGATTTTTTTCTAAAAATGTCCCATTAAACTATAAAACATTAAAATTAATTATTAATACTTTATTTTAGTATATTTAAAATTAGAAAAAATCTGTTGAGATATAATCAAAGCTTGCTCCAAAAAATTGAGGCATATGTTTCAAGAGGCCCTGGTCCCTGACCTCAGCCGTGAACCTTGATCAGTTTTCAATATTTTAATCTTATCATATACTAATATAAGCGGCGAATACAATGGTACTCGTACATACTAGTTTAGAAAAAATTATGTGATACTTCAAAAAATCACTGTCGACATATTGACAGGAATACACATTTTGGGGGTCACTTCCGTGAAAGTCTTGTTTTTACAAAAAGTCTCTCGGTGTGTGAACAACAATAGCGCCTAATTATCCGATACCGGATTTTCCCCAAAATGTATATTCTCTGATCGATATGACCGCACTTGAAGACAATTAAACGCACTTTTTGTCATTTTGGGGGTCGCTTTAGACGAAGCCTCAAGAACACTCAACAATTTTTCAATAATTACAATTCTTTCTTAAAACCTTTTGTGCGAATACATCAAAGTGCGATTGTATACTTTTGCTACATTGGAACTTTGAACCTTGTGCGGTTATATTTCTTTTGCTGTGGAAATAAACTCCATTAGTTTACAATGATCACTACGTTTTCGTATGTGGCGACAAAAGAGTAAAATGTCATTTTGGGTCTTCGGTTGGAGAAATGGTAAAAGCATTTTCATCTGTTCATGATAGGTTATTAAAATGTAGCTGTGAGTACAAGGGGACGTCAGAAAGTTGTCAAGCGATAATTTACTGAAAGAGTGAAAACAAAAGGTTCTATTTACTTCATGTTTCAACAGGTGTAGGGGAAATTTTAGTTGTCACAGATGTTCTGCTTACTTCATCGCTACAAAGGTAGACTATATTATTTGATGTAATCCCAAAATGCAATCCAAGATGCGAACTTGATACTTTTTGTAGATATTGTAAATACCAGTGGTCGCCAAGCGATCGAAATTCGACCTTATTCATTAAACTTTTATTTTTAAGATTTAATTTAAATTTTTAACGTTAGTGGGGTTCTTTTGTTAAGCATATGCAGTAAATATTGCATTGACATTTTTTGTTTTAATACGTCATCTGCGAGCAAGTACAAATACGTCATTAGTGTGTGTTGTTATCCAGATGGCTGGGTCGAGTTCTGTCTAACAGAAGAAGAATGGCCTGCTGCTAGATCGGTAATTTTCGGTGGGGTTTCCGATCAATACCAGGCGAATACCGGAGCAGAACTCTAGTAAACGAGTCTCAGACTGCGCGCGATCTTTCCCTCCCACTCCTTCTCCTATCGTATCACTTACTTACACACTTACATGCACTACACTACCACACATGCCGTGAGAGAGGTAGAGACACAATTCACACAATCGTAAGATTGTAAGAAGTGACAAAAGCAAATTCACAGAATTGGAACATTTGTCACTCGTCACAGTGTTTGCAACAGCAATTACAGCTGTGCCTCGCAACCTAAGAAACATACCAAAAAGCCCCGAAGTGGAAAAATTTAGTCACCATCACGATCTATCGATGGAACAGATTGTCGAGAAACTTCGTACCCACTCGGACCCCTCGCAGTCCACTCGGCGTCTTCTCAACCTCATCCATCACGTCATTTCGTTCCAGAGAGCAAAAAAAAGAAGCGAAATGCGTCGTTTGACCCGGGAGTCCTTAGGAACTCGCAGAGTGGCCCGGCGTATCGGCGCGAAGAGAGCGGCGAGAAGTTCGAAGGCCTTCGCCTCGATAAGAGGCTGCAAAAACCGGAGCGGCGGGGGCGTGGGCGCGCTCTTCGCGTGGCAGCCCGCGGAGGGCGGCCGTTGCCCTGCCCCGCTCCGCCCTTGGCGTGGACGTGCCGCGGCGCCTGCACTGCCCGCTTCGGCCTTCCACGCCCTTCGGCCCTTCGCCACGAGACGACAGCTCGGGATTTAAGGCCCTTATTCCCTCTTGCGAACATCCAGTTCCCAGCGTTTGCGCCTGTTTTACGAATGGCTCTATTAAGCCAAGTTGTCCCCCAAGAAGTATTTTTTTAAGGTTGGAAACGAAATTTTTCATTTTCTTCTTTAGTTCCTTCTATTGTTAGAGTCCTGTAGATTGCATGGTTTTCGTTTAAAAAATGTCTATTTTTTAGCATAAATATCTACTGAATTGTGGAGTCGTTTCTGTCAACGTATAGAAACCAATTCAGCAAAGCAGTACAATAATACTACTTCATTTGAGATAAAGATTTAGATTCACAAAATAAAATATATTTGGTGGCATTTTTCTGAAAAGTGTTGACGTAACTTTCAGTTTTGTTTCATAATAAAGCGACAACCTAATGTCTAAACCATTCGCAACTCTTCTGGGAAGGCATTCTGTTCTCTATCATTCGATAACTAAGTCAGCGGATTCTCGAACAAAATTGGCTCAAATTATTTTCAATTCTGGTCTTGGTACAAGAGAAGCTGTAACTGAAGTTATACATTTTCCGGGACAAGTAGAATTTCGGAGGCTCACATTTTTTTATTAATGCCTGATAGAATTTTAGAAAAACTCTACAAGTACAGTAATAACTATTCGAATTAATTAATTTATTGAAACGAGTTAAAACAAAATTATTCTTCTCTACACAGTTCAACTAAGATGCTGTGCAAACTTGCATTCATGATTCATTACAAAAAATTAAAGATAATCGGGAATACTACGACCATTTTCACAACTACATTCACATTCAAATTCACCCTTAAATGGGATGTTACGAACTAATCCAAACGTACATCATTAATCGTACATCTCACCTCCAACAATCCTGTCACCACCCCATAAAATCATTGCAACAAGCGTACACTTGGCACGTTGTTTGGGGACAAAGTTTTCGTTTCATTAGTCAGGCTGAAACGGCACGTCTGCGCCCCAGTGCGGCCCGGAGGGGGCGGGGCGGTGCCCCAGGGCACAAGGCGGCGGCTGCTGCTGCGCGCGAGCCCTGCGGGGCGCGG
The DNA here is from genome assembly GCA_017312745.1 of Gryllus bimaculatus. NCBI lineage: Eukaryota > Metazoa > Arthropoda > Insecta > Orthoptera > Gryllidae > Gryllus > Gryllus bimaculatus. The sequence goes on from BOPP01000022.1 coordinate 9,013,607, forward strand.
CCGGCGGCTGCGTACGAATCGCTCTGTTATGCGGAAGGGGCGCGGGGCCACGCGCACACTGGACGCGACGCACTTTCCTGCCCGCCGAAAGGAGCAAAACGCCAGCCACAAACCGAATGAGGGGATTGATTGATAGATTGATTGATTGACTAGAGTTCCCAGGTGCGCCAACGGGTAAGGCAATTATTCCCGTAAGCGTAGTGCATGTTGCATCCTCTGTGGTAGCTGTGATCTTCCCCCGCGAGCGAAATCCCGCGCCGACATACATGCCGTCTGGCGGTGTTTTCTTCAACCAGGTATCTCCCACCAGCGGGAACAGCCTTAGCCCGGACAAGCTCCAAGCTCCCGATATGTGTGGACAGCCGACCATTAGAATTATTTTCCAGACAACGGCTGAACCGAAAAATGTGGACCTTTCGAGAATATAACAGGACATTGTTAGATGCTTGCTCAGATTGCGGTGTATTTTGATTTTTTCCCCTCAAAATCTCTCCAAACTTACGTTCTGCATTTCAAAGAGTGAGCGTCTATTTTCTATTAATTCCTGTTTGTTCTACTAAACATTTTCCACTTTGATTTCAGAGTTTCCCTTCAACTGCTTCAAATAAAATCGTGGGATTTGACCATCAATAATCATAAATTATTCAGTCTAATTATTCAGTAAGGAAAAGAAGATGACAAAAGGAGAGAAGAGAGGAAAGAACACAGAAATGAATTAGAAATTGAGAAAGAACAAAAGAGAAAGAAGGAAAGAGAAAGAAGGAAAGAGAAAAAATAAAAAGCGAAAGAGGAGACTGAAGAGTATAGATAAGTTCTATAGATTAAGTATAGGTAGAAGAGAGGAAGAGAAGCATGGAGAAATAGGGACGGGAAAGAAAATGTAGATGAAGGGAATGATAAAACAGAGAAAGGAATTAGAAAAATATAAATCAGAAATACAAGGCAACATCTATATATCGATACAGAACATTTGCAATTTTCTGAATCGCGGTGAACTGAAGGTCCGGGTTAGGCAAGGCAGTGGCCAGATAAGAACAAAATAATTCTTTGAGAAACTACTATCCACCGTTCCTATAAAGTTGAGGCAACAGCGCCTAGGGAGGCAAAACGTTATTTCAGATGAACATGTAACACAGTTTCGAAATATTTTTATTCTTCCAATATAATATATATGCATTCTTATTCAAGAAGGTAATTGAATGTGTGCTTTATAAATAATGTATGCATATACAAACAAATTAGAAGTTGTCTAATATTTAATTAAAATTTTCCTAATTTTGTGATCCTTTACCAAATATATTCCGTTTATACCACATATTTCACTGACGTGATTTCGCTCAGGTAAGAATGCAGCGTCTTTGGCATCGTTGAGCGGATGGTTCTGTGGTTCGAGTCCCGACGGTTGCGGATTTTCGACACTTGCTACGAGGTCGAATTCATCCATTGTCAGTAGGAGAATTCTAGCCGCCGGCTGCTCTGATCAGCAGGATTCCTGGAATCTCCAAAAAATACCAGGCGAATGTCGGCGGAGTAATCAAACACATCGGGTACAGACTTAACGCGATGTTTCCTTCATTATCGTTGTTCCCTCCTCACCCTTATACTTGTACACACACACACACACACACACAAACTCACACACACACACACACACACACACACACTCGCACTAAGCCACATAGATGTCAGAAAACACGTCTGGAGCTTAGAGCTAGCGCAGTTGGAATGGTTCGTAGGGGAGATTTCTGTAGGGAAAATCCCGGAAGCCGGCGTTGTAGGTTGGCGCCGGGTCTCACATTGTAGACGGGATGAACACTACACCATTTCCCGAAAACATAATCCATTTTACGTAGATACTGTGGCGTCGTTAACACGAGGGCCAGAACCGTTAGGTCGGTGAAAGTGCGCTGCGGGGGAGGAGGGGGTTGAGCCTGAACTTCCGGGAGTTTGCGCTCTGGCGGTTGACTCAGGTAGAGCTGCAGAGCCAAAAATAACCGTAGGCTGTAAACTCCGAGGATGCTAGCCAGCGAGCCTCGCGTACCGACAGCAGGCGAGCCAACCTGACAATCTTGTGTGTGGGGGCGTAAACCAAGATGCTGGCCAGCGAACCTCGCTTGCAGACAGCAAGCGAGCCTATCTATGGAACAGTAGTGGGGGGTCAGCCTCAACTATTTAACGCGGCGCCATCTGCGCCCGCGTTCTCACTGACTCGGAAAATGAACTCATTTCCGCGATCGCCTCATACGAACCCGATAAAAGGGCGAAATATAGGCGACCGAAACACTTTCTGGAGTAAGAGCAATCTGAAACAGAGAAGTGGGATC
>BOPP01000022.1:9024527-9034840 GCA_017312745.1 Gryllus bimaculatus
CCTTGCGCCAACGCACCGGGAAACCGCGTGCGCCAGTCAACGCCCGCGCGCCGCCCCACGGTGGATGGAATGAGGCAAAAAACAAGGTCAAAAATTAGTAAATACTTGGCTGTCCGGGAGACGCCACGTCCTAGGCACAGGTGTAAACGTTTCCGCTGCCATTTGGCGACGTTCCTCAGTGAGAAATCCCGGACGGCCAATTATTTACTGACTCCGACCACGGAAACCTACGCTCTTAAAGGCAAAACATAACTTGCTCGAAACCTGCCGAAATACATGAGCTGACACTGACTAACGCCTCCCGTTACCCCAACAAACCATCAAATATCCATTTCAGAGGTAGGATTCGAAACCAAGACCTTTCGAAACGAAACGACTTAAATCCTTGGCCCGGTGATCTCTTCTTGCTCGCTTCTCCAGCGTAGAAACGCTTACCCAATTATTCAGTTACTCAGATTGCGATGTAAGCATTCCAACCACCAGAAACAACGTTAACCCGATTATTTCCAAACCCGCTCCGATAGTTTGATAGCAAATTCATGCCCTCTGCAACATCTACAACCGAGAGGTCGCAGGGTTCGAGTTCGGTCTGTGGCGAATTTTAGACTCTAGCTACATAGATAAGAAGAAATCCACCGCAGCCTGGAGGAGAATTCTGGCGGTTTCATGCTCTGATCGATATTTTTCGAGTTTTCTCTGATAAATATCAGGTGAATGTCCGACCAGTAGCCTAACAAACGAGTCACGGAACACACGCGTGCAGTCTTTCCTTCTTGATCCTTGTCCCCTTCTTTCCCCTTAAAGACACAATCACACTCACGTATACTACATTTCCTTACGTGCTGGGAGACTAGTCGAGCGCTCAAGAGCCGGCCTCGGGTTTGGGGAAGTACCCAGAGAGAGAAAAACTCGCAAGCAGAATCTAAGCTGGTTCCATATTTTACGTTTCCAGCAGGAAGAAACACCAACGCCCGCACATTACACGCTCTACATTTACAGAGTAACGACGTAACGTAAGTAACAGAGTTAACGTAAGACTAGCCCGAATCCACAGTCTCGAAACTTCATTTTGGAGTTGTGCCAATCTTGTAGCCTAAGAAGGATACTTTTGCCGCTTGTTCCCCACCGCTGACCGCGGTGCGTCCGTTCTTTCCATGCGAGCGCGGATGGGTCGCGCCAGCCGGCCACGGCCGCACACCTGGTGCGAGGGCGAGGGCGAGGTCTTCTAACTCATGCATACGAGACGCCGTTACTCACACATCCGACGCGCAAGTAACCGGACGCGCGCTGTGGACTTGAGAAACTTTGCAGGAAGGGCAGCCATCGCGTGAATTTTCACACTTCTTGCGTGTTGCTAAATCGTGTTTCGAGGTTCTAATCATTTCGCTACATTTTTAAGGAGCGACTAAGTAACTACAAGTATTTTTGCTTGAGAACTGCAAAATGATCGTAGGTGTAAGCGAGGAGGGAGGGGAGCCTTGACGTCCCCGAAAACCTCAAAAGAGGCCGCAGAGCCCTACGTAATAAAAAGTATTTTATTCTTGTAAAAAGAATGAATTTATAATTTTATCATTTTTAAGCTAACAATTTGAGAACTTATACCCGATCTTTGGGGAATAGAATCTCAAAACATCTGGCAAAACTGTAAATGGCTCAGCATAAAATTAATTGTATTTTAAATTGTAACTTTAATGAAACAATTAGTATTTTCCTTTTAGAAAGTTATATTTATTAAACACTAAAATATTTCACAAGTAAATGAAAAATATTTAATGGAAAGTCCCAAAATTGAAGCGGCCCCCATGTTTCATACTGCGCACTTAAGCCTACGTGTACAATCAAACCATGTATCAGTGATTAGTTATAAAGGCTTACATTGAAAAGGTATTTGTGTAGCTCATCGTTTCCTTTCACTTATTTCATTTCAGCAATATGTTATTTATTGTATTACACAAATCCTTAATATTTTTAGATCGGCGGCATGATGGTCATCACACAATGTACACGAGTCGAATTGAATGGTTGAAATAAAAAAGAAGGATTCTAATATTCAGGACTGTAATATTCAGAATACACGGAGAAATACCACGTTCTGTTAAAATGTTCTCTAGTGGCCCGAAAGAAATCATAATGTGAGATTACTTATATTTACATCCACGTTCTTGGAGATAATCTTTGTTATTAAAGATTAAACAAAGCATATATCAGAAAATTTTAAAATCAAGTAACAAAAATACTATAATATAATTACTGACATTTTGTTGAAAATTAAAAAAAAATATTTCTGGATCCTGAAGTAAATATTTCTGAATAATCAACTTTTTACGAATCACTAATATTCAACTTCATGAAAGAAAGTTATTTTTTTCAGATAATGTACAATTACTACTGCTTATTTACGTGCAAACGCACTCAAGTAAACAATGAAACGTTTATTTTCGATATTCATTCTCGTCCTACAGTGAATACCAATATTTTTGAAGATAATTAATGTATTTGATATCAGAGAATTGCATTGGCGTTTATAACAAACAACGGAAACAAACGTTCTTTTCATGCTAGTTCACATCCCCAAATTAGCAACCGCAAATAACAATAATCAAATGTTATAGAATGTCAAGCTGACGCATGAAAGGTTTGGAAACATTCAGCACTATTTACAACATTGCGCAATGAATTGTTCGGGCCATACCAATATTTGTGTGGAGTAAGACCATTTCGTGAACACCAATTTCGATCAGTTCATTTATTGTTGTCAAGAAATCCGATAACAAAAATCATGAAATACGAATCCTATTTAATTTTAAATGTTTCCAAGAAATCGACTTTCCGAGAATAAGAGACCCACCGATGTCGATAACATTTTTAGCAGTCGACTATCTTGAAGAGAAGTTTTAAATTTTATCGAACAGAAATTTTACGAGCGATGTTTTCAACGCGGTAAATGACGTCCACTACAGCGGCGACGGAGCGAAAGTGCGAGCGCTGTCATCGGTTCTCGGTCGCAGCAATGAATGGCGCGCGGAGGCGGCCGGCGCTCAGGGGCCCCAGCGCAGCTTCCAATCAGAGAACCCATTGACGCCTCGTCCCGCGGGAGACGGCATGCCGGCAACAGAGCAAGTGGGCGGGGCAAGAAGGGGCGTGGGGCGTGGGATGAGAGAAGGGGGGAGAGAAAGGGGAAAGATGATGGAGAGAATGGGGAGCGAGTGGAAAGAAGGGAAAAAGGAGAGAGAGTGGAAGGAGGGCGAAGAGAGTGGAAGGAGGGGAAAGACTGGAAGGAGATGGGAGAGAGTGGAGGGACGGTGGAGAGAGTGGTGGGAGGGGGGAGAGAGTGGAGGTGAGGAGAGTGGAGGGAGGGAAATATTGGCAAGAGGGAGAGAGGGAAGGCGGAGAGGAGTGGCAGCGAGAAAGAGAAAGGACAGATGAAGACGGAGGAAAAAATAAAAAGTGAAGAAAAGAGAGAGGGGGGAGAAAAGGAAAGGGAGGTTGGGAGAGGAGAGGAAGAAAGGAGAAAAGGAGAGGAGAGATTAGAAGTGGAAAGAGGAGGGACGACAGGAGAGGCAGAGGTAAGTGGTCTGTGAGTGAGTGTTGTGTGTTGTTGTTGAGAGAGAGAGAGAGAGAGGAGGAGAGAGAAAGAAGGTGTGTGTGAGTGGGAGAGAGAGAGAGAGAGAGAGAGAGAGAGAATGACATGCAACAGTGCTGAAGGCGTAGCTTGTGATGAGGCGGGGCTCATGGTCTCTGTGAATTGGACTTGCTGAACTATATGATGATGATTGGCAATGTTTGCTATTAACATGGTGCTGGGGGCTGATGAAAATGAAAGGTCAAAAAATACACCGAATGATAGTGCAACGGTGAATGCGCGGGGCGGAGTGTCGGGAGTTGGAGTTAGGTGGACGACGACGACCACGGACGAAGTTCCTGCCGGAGAGGAAGCAGGCTGCTTCCCAGAGACGATATAATCACCGGGACGCTCCCAATCACCGCCTGAAACCGAACGATTTCCAGAGGTTTTCCGCGAAGCTGCCTGCCGCCGGCGGAGCGCCGCGCCGCCCCCGCCGTCTCAAGGGACACCGTGCTCCCTCGCCCGCGCCGCCTTTCGGCGAGCGCTTCCCGTGCGCCTCCCATTACCGCGCTGGCGGGCGGCGTCTCGGGCCTCGCTTTTAGGCGCGGCTCAAGAAATACCAATTTTCGAATATGAAAGGAGAAACGGAAGACAGGATTCGGGGATCCGGCTGAAGGGATTTAGTTCCGAACAGTGAAAGCCACCCATTTATGTAGCGAGTCTGAACTAATTCGGAAAATTTGTAATTTCCACTGACATGAAGTCATGCTACCCTAACACAGAAAGCAAATACGTACAAACACAGTAAGGCGGCGATTCAGTTTCCGTTAAGCTGGCAATTTAATGAGCAAACGGTGCCCCTCATTCTGAAAAGATTCGATATTTGAAAATTCGGTTTTTCATGTAGTTTTTACCAATTTAACCAATTCAATATCAACTTTTGAAATAAAACGACTCCCATTCTCTCTAATACTGACTCTTTCGAAAGTTTAAGTTACTTTCGACACATTATGAACCTTTCAGATTTCCAATTACGAAAAATTGAAATTCGTCACATATAGTAACTTAATAATTGAAGCTAATAGCTGTCTACTTATTTCATCCGCCCGCTAGTGTCGAAAGAACTAATTTTACGGATACATAGTAAAGCACATCTGTAGCGAATTTTTACTATCTTGCCTAGATACAAATAATATTACACTCTCTTAAGTTACCCTGGTAAATCGGTTCACTCTGTTTGAAATCACAACCTATTTTAATTTTAAAGAACATAAAACTCCATTTTAAACTGTATGTAACATATAAATTAATTTATTTTAACAACTCAATTAAATATACTCTATAATAAGGAGTACAAACGAACTTCTTGATCACGCTCCAGTGACGGGAAAGCCCCAGGAAGATTCACGCCGTCTTTGAAAGATTGTCCGGGATCTTAACTGAGCTAATACAAGGCCTTCTCTCAGAGAGTAAATGAGCTCGGACACGGAGACCAGTCAGTAAGCGCAGAAGCCTTACACGTTAATCCAAATTCATTCCCGGTACATAGAGCGCGTAATCATTGTGGAGGTTTGTCATCGGCGTCGACGAGAGGCTTGTGGGCGGCGCACCCCATCGAGCTTTCTGCTTCGCCCCTGATTCAGAAGAAGACGAGTGTGGACACGCAGAGGCCCTGAGAACGGAGCGGGATATTGGAAACAAGGTCCTGGAATCAAAAAGATTATAGTACACCCAATAAGTTGAAGAATGATGTGTAAGAAGGTTTAAAATAGAGAATCAGCGCATAATATATTTAACGAAAACAACAAAATTCAAGTACTTTTTAGTTTTGATTTTTAGACACAAGCATTTCAGCACACTTTTGGCCGTCACATAGTAAGTAAAAATTGAAAGAAATTATTCATTTCCCTTATATGTACATACAGGTTCTAACTTAAATCCCCACGATAATTATATTTTACTAATTTTAATTCTCTGAAAAATAAAGCAACTTTTTATTAAAAATAAAAGATACCGTTTTGGCAAGATAATCGGTATGAACTAAAAAAAATATAAATAGTACAGAATCTACTAGATACAGACCGTTTATATGACAAAAATAAAAAAAAATCCAACTAAGAAAGCACAAACCGTACAGAAGGCGTGCTGTGAAATTGTGAATATGGCAAGCAAGGTGGCTTACCGATACTCATATTCCATCGGTGGGCTTGCGCAGTGGGCCGCGTTACGTGTTTGCTGGAAGAGATGAGTGATGAGAAGTGTGGCCGAGGGAATCCCAGACGCAGTGTGTTTGTTGAAGACAAAGATTTTTTCAATAGTGTGGTGCCCTTGAAATTTTTTTTCCTGTTTTCTCTTTCAGAATTAATTGTTCATAAATGTTTCATTTTTAATCTATACCATACATATTTGTATTAATGTATACATACACATTTACTGATCTAAAATATTATTAACATTTCAGGAAAATTTTCTACTTAAGTTCGAGATACACTAGTAATTCAATTGCTAGGGCACTGGCTCGGCGTTGACATGTTTTACCCCGTTCGATTCCTTATGGAATGGATTCTCCCCATTGGCGCGTCAACAAGGGGAATGCATCACCCATAAGGATCCGCGTTTAAATTGCAACAAAACCAGAACAACATCGAGACTTTGATGTAAACAACGCTTGATTTGAAACCTCCGGTTGGTCAGCCTAAACTTAGTTTTTTCCAATACCGTCTACTTCTGTTGGCGACTATTGGAGTAACGTATCCAGTCCGGGCATCCTATCTACCATTTCAGGACTGTGTAAAAAATGTCTTTAGATTCCGCTTATATACTGCCATGCTATCCGTGAATGAGTTTTTTATTTTGATTCGATGAGGAGCTTCAGAGGAGCTGTACTGATTTAACTCGAAAATTGTTGCCTAACCTTTGACTTTATTTTTGTTAACTTGTGCAGGGCATTTTTCTTGTGGTTTGTCCGATAAAGTTAAGAAAGGCAACTAATCTCAAATTTAGGATGAGTCAACGTATCGGGCTTCTTATTTTTCCCCTTCTCTACGGTCAAGCACTGATCAGACAGCTTCTTCTATTTATTAACTCGCAATGTACGTCCCCGCAATGCTCATGGCATTAAAATTTCACAGTGACGTATTTCTAACCAAGTGGGAGAAATCAACATTTTAGGAAACGGGTTCTAGACAAACTTTAGGTCCACAGATAAACTTCACAATTGGGACAACATCATCCATCATTTCCAAAATGAGTCAAGTAAACACGCTTAAATGTGCCACTCATGTAGGTAGCAACTTTGTGGTGTTTGAACTATCAATGCATTACGTTTGCGAAGATGATCGGTGAAAGCGAAATCAGTTTAATTGTTTTCAGCCTAAGTTACCAACACTGGGTTTATATGTTTGTTTGTTAGTAACAGTGGTGCTGGTGGAATACTTTACCGACCCCAGGCATGTCCGGGCATTTATTAAGCCGTAACTCGCCAACGTGCCTCTAAAAGGTTGGTTATGACTTAAATGCCTTATTCCTCGTAACAGCTACGTCTTTTTCTCGGAGCAGCGAACGCCAACTGTTAATTGGGACAAAGGCAGACACGCAAATACACGCAACTCGTTTTCGTTTTTGCCAAGAAACTGCTTCTCTTCTCAGCTCCGAAGCAAAACGTTGTCGTTAAAGTTTAATGCATTGTTCTTCAAAACTGCATCGTAATTATTTAAATGCCTTGTACTCCGCGCCGATTTGGATTCACAAAAGTAGACTTCTTTTGAAGAGCCGGTCATCACCCATTCATTTCCCTATGGAAAAAGACTCGATGAAGTAACACGTTATTACTTGCTGTGCCATCGTAACAGATTTGGAATTTTAAGGTCGGCCACAAATAATATTTCAGACTCCATTATCAACGGTATCAACCGCCATCTGCAGGAACCGTAATGAGAGTATATGCTCAGAAAAATGAGAGGTCAGTGTCAAGAATAATCGATTTATATAGGGAGCTACGAAAGGTAATGGGGAGAGTTTGTCATGTATGACTAAATAAGAAATGGCACAAAAAGACGCTGACGATGGGATATTATGTACATGGTCAGGAAAATGGCAGTTGGTAATAACAGCAACTATTTAATCATTTCATAAGTGTCTTAGAACAGACTTCAGATTGCGTTGCATGCTACAATGTGAAAATCAAATGAAATACTTCAATAATATCTAGAGTAATGTTGGGAACAATATTCGTATAAAAAATAGCCTTATACACGTAAGTTCAGGCTACATAGAATAAAAAACTTCGTGCTTTCTTCTGAAAAATCGGGAAGAGCCACGTCTAAAATGGATAGTGCGATCAGGCGTCATGATTTCAAAAAAATGAGAGGAAGTATACTAATTGTTTACTCAAAATAGTTTGCTCATCCTTTGGGATGCATCTCCTAGTTTGGAAGCGTGTACAAGCAAACGCGGGATGACTCGCAGATTGAGCAACCGGTTGTGTACCAACTACGATACCATTTGCCCCTTCTATCAGAAAAACACTCTATTCTATGGATCTACTAACTTACATGATGGAAAACAGCATTTCTGAACCGGGAATATTAATTTTGGCATTGGCGTTTCAATTTTTATACTTTAAGAGATTGAAAAACAGGTGGAAATTTTTAAAAAGTGAAAAGTAGTACTGCAAGAAATAATGTTACAATATCACAGTAGATAACAATTTTAAAAAGAAATATTATTATAATCAGCCATATAATAATTTTAACTGGTGAATAGACTGAAGAAGTATTTTAATTGTTTCAAAGAAACCGCATGTTTGCTGAGGGTCACAACAGTTATTGTGCAATAATAATATTTATGTTTTAGAAAAGCTCAATGCAACCAAATTTGAATCTTCTCTCTAATCACGAGCTAACATTGATTAGCTTTCTGATAAGTGAAGAGTTTTAATGTTTTGTGCCATATGGTTCTGGTAAACATATTTTCCTGCACCCTGTACCCGTACATTAAAAAAAAAGGAATTGTCCCATTGATTGTCGACTCTTTCCGGTACTTTTTACCTTAACTTGGTCACACCACAGGGGGAACGTGAATGCGGTCAAATCTGGCAGACTTCGCTTCGGCACGCAATTATTTGTTTCGTACTCTCCACCCTAAGCGTCACCAATACCATGACATCTTCGCATTCATACTATACGGTAAATTCAATAGTGGTAGCTAATGACCTAGGATGTTAACTTTAAAATAACCAAAAAAAATGCAGACTTGTATGAATAAATCGTAATAAATTATAGCAATTTTTAGATTTGGGATCTGTTGCTCTGCAATCCTTTCCTGAATAATTAAATCTCTCATAGTTCTAACGCTTGCTTGAACAGTATGAAAATATAAAAGTATGTGGTCAATTTTTCACAAAATATTACATCTCGTTTTTCAATTAAGATTCCTATCTTCGTGTTCATGATGGGTCATTCATGTTTTTGTGGAATGCTCGCTCCAGATACCCGATTTTAAAATTTCAATGACGAAAGATTCAATGATTTGCTTTGATCTGAAAACAGTGCTAGTAAAAAAGGAAGAGAACGGAGTGTCCTATGGTTAATAAAGATTACATGCAATTGATGCACACACGTAGTGATAAGCAGCTTTGTGAAATACCAGGTTTAGGCCAGCTCTGCAACAAGTCGGATATTTAAGAATTTTGTGTATTCTATATCGACCCACTTTAACGGGATGACAAACTTTCTAACTAGAAAACTTAATGAAGTAAGAGCGGTCGCCTGATTGATACTTATTTGTGAGCAAGATGTCCAAGTCATTAATCTGGTTGGTTAAATGTCAAATATAATAGTCATTCACTGATATTTCCAGGTCGCTTACAGCATTATCGTCTAAAATGAAAAACAATGTTTTCTCCCTTTCGAAAGTTATTTTCACCTAAAGCCACCTTAGCATGGTGGATTTTCTCTCTAAAAAGTTAATTAATTTATATTAAAATTGTAAAGTATAATAAAATATATATTTTTTAAATATGATGAGATTCTCCATTGTAGATATCATACAAAATGTGCAGTGCGATTAATAAAAGCATTGTTTTCTCTCCTTAAAAAGTTATCTCGTGTTAGTAATTATGCAAAAGACATCGCCAAGGCCAAGGGAAATTAACGTTAGAATTTTAGAATATATTAATGGTTCATCGTATCCAATATACTTTAACTTATTAGCCTCGCGAATTCTTTCTCAGAATACCTAATTATTTCCAGAACTTGCCTTTTGGAGCATAAAGTTAGGATTCATAACCACTTGTTTTATTCATAAACGACGTCTGGAACGAATTAAACAGTGCGCGCTATTCTCTCGCACCATGTCGCCCCGGTCAGAGGCCCATAACGCCGCTAAGCTGAGGGCGCGGGAGTTCCTTCTGGGGAAAAAAGACCGCCGCGCGCGGTTCTCACCGAGAGCTGCTGGTCTCAGCGCCTCCCCTCGACCGCGCGACCAGCGCGCCTCTCGGCACTCACGCGCGGCCGCGCCCCGCACAGTGGCCCCAAACTGAACGGTCATTGAGTTATTTCGTGATCCGGGCGCGTCTTACTTGCGTAACGCTTTCAGTGTCTGATTTATTATACCCCTTAGCGAGTGAAATCTCCATCATTAACATCAGTTTCCATTAGGTTTAGGGCACACCCGCCTGCTGTCGCTAACTCGGAAGCTATCAAAAATCATTACTTGGCAATTTTTTTACTTTCTCTTTATTCTGAGG
>BOPP01000022.1:9034865-9045895 GCA_017312745.1 Gryllus bimaculatus
ATGAATGCAACAGTGCTGTAGGCGTAGGCTGTGATGAGCGGAGGGGCTCATGGTCTCTGTGATTGTGACTTGTGAACTATTATGATGATGATTGCAATGTTGACTATTAACATGGTGCTGGGGGTGATGAAAATGAAAAGGTCAAAAATACACGCGAATGATAGTGCAACGGTGAATGCGGGGGCGGAGTGTCGGGGGAGTTGGAGTTAGTGGGACGACGACGACCACGACGAAGTCCTGTCCGGAGAGGAAGCAGGCTGGCTTCCAGAGACGAATAATCACCGGGGACGCTCCAATCACCGCCTGAAACCGAACGATTTCCAGAGGTTTCCGCGAAGCGCCTGCCGCAGGCGGGAGCGCCCGCCCGCCCCCGCGCCGTCTCAAGGGACACCTGCTCCCGCGCCGCGCCGCCTTTCGGCGAGCGCTTCGCCCGGCGCCTCCCCATTACCGGCGCTGCGGGGCCGGCGTCTCGCCTCCTTTGGCGGCGGCTTCAAGAAATACCATTCGAATATGAAGGAGACAACGGAGACAGATGCGGGGATTCGCTGAAGGGATTTGTTCCGACAGGTGAAAGCACACCATTTAATGTACGAGTCGAACTAATTCGGGAAATTTGTATTTCCACTGAACATGAGTCATCGCTACCCTAACCAAAGCAAATACGTACAACACAGTAAGGCATGGCGATTCAGTCTTGTTAGCTTGGGAATTTAATGACGCAAACGGTGACACCTCATTCTGAAAAGATTCGATATTTGAAAATTCGGTTTTTCATGGAGTTTTTACCATTAACCAATTTCAATATCCACTTTTGAAATTAAACTGACCTCCCCATTCTCTCTAATACTGACTCTTTCGAAAGTTTAAAGTTTACTTTCGACACATTAGTGAACCTTTCAGATTTCCAATTACGAAAAATTGAAAATTCGTCCCACATATAGTACTTAATATGAAGCTAATAAGCTGATACATTATTTCATCAGCCCGCAGTGTCGAAAGTTACTTATTTACGGATACATAGTAGAAGCACATATGTAGCGAATTTTTACCTCTTGCTAGATACAAATATATTTACACTCTCTTAAGTTACCCATGGAAATCTGGTTCCTTTCTGTTTGAAATCACAACCTATTTTAATTTTAAGAACATAAACTCCTTTTAAACTGTATGTTACAATAAATTATTATTTTTAACAACATATAATCTCTATATATAGGAGTACCACGAACTTCTTGATCACCTCCAGTGACGGGAAGCCCTAGGAAGATTCACCCGTCTTTGAAAGATTGTCCGGGATCTTAACAATAATACAAGGCCTTCTCTCAGGAGTAATGAGCTCGACAAGGAGACCAGTCCAGATTACGAGAAGCCTTACACGTTAATCCAATTTCATTCCCGGTACAATAGAGCGCGTAATCATTGTGAGGTTTTGTCATCGGCGTCGAGAGAGGCTTTGTGGTGCGGCGCACATCGAGGCTTCTGATTCGCCCCTGATTCAGAGAAGACGAGTGTGGACACAGCAGAGGCGCTGAGAAACGGAGCGGGAATTGGAAACAAGGTCTGGAATCAAAAAGATATATAGTACACAACACTAAGTTGAAGATGATTTGGTTAAGAAGGTTTTAAAATAGAGAATCAGCGCATAAATATATTTTAAAGAAACAAAACAAAATTTCAAGTACGTTTCTAGTTTGATTTTTAGACACAAGCATTTCAGACACTTTTGCCGTCACATAGTATGTAGAAATTGAAGAATTATTTTCATTCTTATATGTACATACAGTTCTAACTTAAATCCCCACGATAATTATTTTTTACTATTTTAATTCTCTGAAAAAATAAAGCAACTTTTTAATTAAAAATAAAAAGATACCGTTTGGCAATGATAATGAGGTATGATAAATAAAAATATAAATAGTACAGAATCTACTAGATACAGAACGTTTAATGAACAAAAATAAAAATATAATCCAACTAAGAAGCAACAAACCGTACGAAGGCGTGCTGTGAAATGTGAGATATTGGGCAAGCAGAGGGTGGGCTACGATACTTCATATTCCACGGGTGGGCTTGCGGCAGTGGGCCGCGTTACGTGTTGCTGGGAAGAGATGAGTGATGAGAAGTGTGGCGAGGGAATCCAAGACGCAGTGTGTTTGTTGAGGACATAAGATTTTTTTCAATAGTGTGGTGCCCTTGAAATTTTTTTCCTGTTTTTCTCTTTCAGAATTAATTTCATAATGTTCATTTTTAATCTATACATACATATTTGTATTAATGTATACATACACATTTACTATCTAAAATATATTAACATTTCAGGAAAATTTTCACTTAAGTTCGAGATAACTAGTAATTCATTGGCTAGCACTGCTCGGCGTTGACATGTGTTACCCCGTCGATTCCTTATGATGGATCTCCATTGGCGCGTCAACAAGGGAAACATCATAAGGATCCGCGTTTAATTGCAACAAAACAAGACAAAATTCGAGATTTGATGTGAAAACAACGCTTGATTTGAAACCTCCGTTGGTCACGCCTAACTTAGTTTTTTCCAATACCGTCTCTTCGTTGGCGACTATTTCGAGTAACGTTCCCAGTCCGGCGCATGCCTATCTACCATTTCAGGACTTTTAAAAATTGTCTTTAGATTCTGCTTATATACCCATGCCTACCGTGAATGAGTTTTTTATTTTGATTTCGATGAAGAGCTTCAAGAGCTGTACTGATTTAACTCGAAAATTGTTGCCGCTTGACTTATTTTTTAACTGTGTGCAGGCATTTCTTGAGGTTATGTCGATAATTAAAAGGAAACTAATCTACATTTAGATGACAACGTTTCGGCTCTTATTTTCCCCTTCTCTACGTCACACTGATAAGACACTTCTCTATTTATAACTCGAAATACAGTCCCCGCAATGCTTCATGGCATTAAAATTTCACGTGACGTATTCACCAATGTGGAAATCACATTTAGAAACGTCTTAGTCAACTTAGTCCAAATAAACTTCAAGAATTGACAACACATCCACATTTCCAAAATATCAAGTTAAACGTCTTAAATGTGCACTTCATGTAGGTAGCAAACATTTGTGGGTGTTGAACTATCAATGCATTACGTTTGCGAAGATGATCGGTGAAAGCGAAATCAGTTTAATTTTTTTTCAGCCTAATTTACCAACACTGTTTATATGTTTGTTGTTAGTAACAGTGGTGCTGGTGGATACTTTACCGACCCAGGCATGTCGGCATTTATAAGCTCGTAACTCGCCAACGTGCCTCTAAAATTTGTTATGACCTTAAATGCTTATCCTCGTAACAGCTACGTCTTTTCGGGGAGCAGCGAACGCCAACTGTAATTGGAAAAGGCAACACGCAAATAAACCAACGTTTCGTTCCAAGAAACTGCTTCTCTTCTCAGTCTCCGAAGCAAAACGTGTCGTTAAAGTTTAATGCATTGTTCTTCAAAACTGCCATCGTAATATTTAAATGCCTTGTACTCCGCGGCCATTTGATTCAGAAGTAGACTTCTTTTGAATGTATGGCTCCGTCATCACCCCATTCATTTCCCTAGTGAAAAAGACTCGATGAGTAACAACGTTATGTTCTTGCTGTGTCATCGAACAGATGGAATTTTAGGTCGGGCACAATAATATTTCAGACTCCATTATCAACGGTATCACCGCCATCTGCAGGAACCGTAATGAGAGTATATGCAGAAAAATGGAGGTCAGTGCAAGAATAATCGATTATATGGGAGCTACGAGGTTGGGGAGAGTTTGTCATGTATGACTAAATGAAGATATATGGCACAAAAGGACGCTGACGATGGGATATCTATGTACATTGTCAGGAAAAGAAAATGTTCGCATGGATTTGGTATATCAGAAACTATTTAATCATTCATAAGTGTCTTAGAACAGACTTCATATTGCGTTGCATGCTACAATGTGAAAACATCAAATGAAATACTTCAATAATATTCAGAGTAATTTGGGAACAATATTCGTAATAAGAAAATAGCTTATAGTAGTTCAGGCTACATAGAAAAAAAACTTCGTGTTCTTCTGAAAAATCGGGAAGAGCCACGTCTAAAATGGAATAGTGCGATCCAGCGTCATAATTTCAAAAAATGATGAGGAAAGTATATAATTGTTTCTCAAATAGTTGCTCGCAATCCTTTGATGCATCTCCTTAGTGAAGCGTGTACAAGCAAACGCGATGACTCGCAGATTGAGCAAACCGGTTGTGTACCAACTACGAGTACATTTGCCCTTCTATCAAGAAAAACACTATTTATTCTAGGATCTACTAACTTACATGAATGGAAAACAGCATTTCTGAACCGAATATTGAATTTTGGCATTGGCGTTTCAATTTTTATACTTTAGATTGAAAACAGGTGGGAAATATTTTTAAAAAAGTGAAAGTAGTACTGCAAGAAATAATGTTATCAATATCACAGTAGATATACAATTTTAAAAAGAAATATTATTATAATCAGCCATATAATAATTTTAACTGGTGAATAGACTGAAGAATATTTAATTGTATTCAAAGAAACCGGAATTTTGCTGAGGGTCACAACAGTTATTGTGCAATAATAATATTTATTTTTAAAAAGACCTCAATGCAACCAAATTTGATCTCTCTCTAATCACGAGCTAACATGATTAGCTTTCTGATAAGTGAAAGTTTTAATGTTTTGGCCATATGGTTCTGGAAACATATTTTCCTGAACCCTGTACCCGTACATTAAAAAAAAGGAAATTGTCCATGATTTGTCGAATATTTCCGTACTTTTTACCTCTTGGTCACACCACAGGGAACGTGATGCGGTCAATCTGCAGACTTTCCCGCTCGGGCATGGCATTATTGTGTTCGTACTCTCACCCCCTATCGTCACCATACCATGACATCTTCGCATTTACTATACCGTAAATTCAATAGTGGTAGCTAATGACCTAGATGTTAACTTTAAATAACCAAAAAAATGCAGACTTTGTTATGAATAAATCGTAATAAATTATAGCCAATTTTTAGATTTGGGATCTGTTGCTCTGCAAGTCCTTTCCTTGAATAATTAAATCTCTCAATAGTTCTAAAGCTTCTTGAAAAGTATGAAAATATAAAATATGTGGTCAATTTTTCACAAAATATTACATCTCGGTTTTTCAATTAAGATTCCTATCTTCGTGTTCATGATGGCATTCATTTTTTGTGGAATGCTCGTCTCCCAGATACCCGATTTTAAAATTTCAATGACGAAAGATTCATGATTTCTTTGACTGAAAACAGTGCTAGTAAAAAAGGAGAGACGGAGTGTCCTATGGTTAAAAAGATTACATGCAATTGATCACACACGTAGTGATAACAGGCTTTGTGAATACAGGTTAGGCAGCTCTGCAACAAGTCTGATATTTAAGAAATTTTGTGTATTCTATATCGACCCACTTTTAACGATGACAAACTTCTAACTAGAAACTTAATGAATGTAAGAGCGTCGCCTGATTGATACTTATTTGTGAGCAAGATGTCCAAGTCATTATCTTGTTGGTAAATGTCAAAATTATAATGTCATCAACTGATATTTCCAGGTCGCTTACAGCTATTTATCGTCTAAAATGAAACAATGTTTCTCCTTTCGAAAGTTATTTCACCTAAACCACCTTAGAATGTGATTTTTCTTCTAAATGTTAATTACTTAATATTAATTGAAATAATAAAATATCACATTTTTTAAATATGATGAATTCTCCATTGAGATACACACAAAATGTGCATGCGATAATAAACTTGTTTTCTCTCCTTAAAAAAGTTATCTCGTGTTTAGTAATTATCGCAAAAGACATCGCCAAGCCAAGAAATTACCGTTTAGAATTTTAAATATATAATGTTCATGTATCAATATACTTTAACTTATTAGTGCGAATTCTTTCTCAGAATCCTAATATTTCCAGAACTTGCTTTTGGAGCAAAGTTTAAGATCTATTAACCTGTTTTATTCATAAGACGACCGTTTCTGAACGAATTAAACAGTAGCGCGCTATTCTCTCCCACGCATGTCGCCCCGGTCAGAGGCCCATAACGCCGCCTAAGCTGGGGCGAGGGAGCTTCATTCTGGGGAAAAGCCGCCGCGCGCGGTTCCTCACCGGAGAGCTGCTGTCTCAGCGCCTCCCCCTCGACCGCCGGCGACCAGGCGCTTTGGCTCTCCGCGCGGCCGCCCCCGCACAGTGGCCCCAAATGAACGGATCATTGATTATTTCGTGATCCGGGCGCGTCATTACTTGCGTAAGTGCACTGTGTGTTTCCTATCATGGGAGGTAGCGGTGTTATACCCTCGCTTCCGGCGCCGATCTGCACGTCGACTTGCAGAAGTTTTCCCCAACTAAGAATGTCTCACTGTAAGGGCAATGCCCTAGTTCGAATCTATCCCGACTGCGAGGCATTGTAGTGAATGTAAGTGTATGTCTATGTAAATAATGGATGGGATAATAAAGAAAAAGGAAAGATCGCGCGCGGTCCGCGGCGCGTTTCTTAGGGTACGCTGCAGATCGGAGGAACCTCGAAAAATTACCAATCAAAGCAGCAGGCAGCTAGAATGCTCCTCCAGACGGCGTCTAAATTCAACCAGCTATCTAGCGAGTGTCGAAAATCGTGCTACCGCCGAGACTCTAAGCGTAGGAGTCCCCCAGTCAGAGATACTGCGGTGACATCAGTTGATGCTCTGAGCTGCTCCAGTCGGTCACAAAATAAACGAAATCTTGCACATTCAATAAATATAAATTTAGTAGTAAACACTATCTCAAGCTGCATTGCAATTAATAGAGGAAGATATCAAAAACAAAGACATTCATATTATTTTTTATTATTATTTTAGTAATTTGGAATTAATAATTCTTAGATATAGTATTATAAATACAATAAAACATACTAAAAACAATTATTGTACTTCTTTATGAAACAGCACCAAACAAAAAACACCCTTTTATTATCACAATGTTTCATTAACGATGAAAATAATAATTTACTTTATATTAACACTAATTGTAAAATTATTTATTTTCAACTCTCTTATGTCACTCAAACTAATACAGGAACATCCTCTATTCAAAATTATCTATAACTGTCTAATTGATTTACCTACCCCATCCAACACTTCAACATGATGTGAATTGTGAATCCCTGTTAGGATTATGTTTAAGATTTATAAAAATATGTACCCGTTTAATTTCATATAAAATTATCATTAAATATCATGACATATAATATACAATAATCATATAAAATTAAAAGCATATAAAACCTTTTAATCGTCTTAATTAACGTTATGAACATCCAATTACATAAGAATAAATGTCAGCGCGAATTACTCGTGATCAGGATTACAGCCGGGAAGGATATAAAAGGCAAATCTGTGACGAATTCAAAGCATGTATGAGCCTTTTATATTTTAATGCATGCTTAAAGCTTAATTCAATACATCTCTCTCGCAAAATTGTTGTTTTTCAGACCAACTGTTGAACGATATTTTTCTCGTACATTTATTCAGGGTGCGAAAGGACCCATCTCGTACGCAGCGTAGTTGCAAATACATCCTAATAACAATGTTGAGGAATTATTTCTTTTCCAATTTCCAATTTGAAATCTTTGGTTTGAACATTCCAAAATCCAGAAAATCATAAATGAGGCATCTATGTATACAGTAATTGTACTGCTGGCAGGAATAAACTAATACTTCTCCAGCAGTAAACATTAAACGCTCTAAGGAGGGGAATGATCACCCTTTTTTTTCGACAGTTTCAGCGAATGGATAAATACGCGCACAATGAATTGTAATTCCCCAAGAGCTGTAATAACTGAGTGAGCTGTAGTTAAGTTAGCTTTACAAATAATTCTCTAAGCTAACCTAGATTCGAGGAAGATGAGTCGCGTCTCTCACGCATTTCCAAATCGAAGGCGGGGCTCCGTCCTTCGAGCCTCGGCCTCTGCCCTGATCATAAAGTCCCATTGCGATCGGTCAAAGCAAAAGTTCCTATGTATTTTCTAATAAAATGCACTAACAGCTTATCTCAGCTCACATGCCCTACAAAATAGTTTCTATTGAATTACATACGCCTATTCCACACGTACACGACTTCCATTTTTAAAAAGCATTCAAGTATAGTAATCATTGTATATATAAATTCCCCCTGAAGTTTCATTAAAACAAATTTGACCTCTTTTCACAACTGATAGAAAACTCATCGAGGATACAGCTACAACACTGTTTTGCATCAGTTCTCTAAAGAGGTCAACTTATTTTGATGAAACCTCAGGAAATAAAAATAACTCATATGACTACCTCATTTCAAAGCAGTGTTAAGACTCAATACACTGGTCTTCATCATTCCTGTGTATTAATTTTGGATCAATCAGTAGCCACATCATCTTACATCTTCAGCTGTTTGTAAGTAAAAAAAAAATCATTCCCAGCCATTCTCACCGTGCATTTCATAGTTGTGTTTCGAAAGCCCATTCTTCGTTTCGCCCCACTGTGCCGCGTGTGTGGGGGCGCTTAGCGCCGGAGGTCAAGCGCGGGGGAGGGGGGTTGGGAGCTGGGGGTGGCCGCCGCCTAGGCCTCGCAACGTGCCCAATCGCGCGGATGCTATCGCACTCACTCGCGTCCGAGAGCGTGGCGCGGCGCCACGCTGAGCACCTTTACGATCACGATAACCGCCTCGCCACCGCCCCCGCCTCCGCTCGCGCCCGCGCCCGCCTCCGCTCGCGCCCGCGCCCGCGCCCGCGCCGCTCGCAACACGCGGAGTCGACGACCCGCCCCAAGGAGGAAGCGTCGATCTGCCGTGCCTCGCAGCGCCGTGATCGATAGGCGATCCGTAATTGCGGCTCTTCAATGCCCAATTATTGTGCCTGGGGCCCTACACGATAACGCCTCTACTTCCTGGCTTGTTACTATCTAATATGGAAAGCTCTTGTTTTGTAGTGCAAGTCGGGAGATTCGTTGTACTGAATGTGAATGGTTGAAGGACACTTTGTTCTGTCCCAAACACATAGACACCTTTCTGAGGATATTTTCAAGTACTTAATACGTGATTT
This sequence comes from Gryllus bimaculatus, assembly GCA_017312745.1. NCBI lineage: Eukaryota > Metazoa > Arthropoda > Insecta > Orthoptera > Gryllidae > Gryllus > Gryllus bimaculatus. The sequence goes on from BOPP01000022.1 coordinate 9,043,959, forward strand.
CACGTAATATTCGCGTAGAAGATAGATATTTTCCCTAATTGATTACGATGTGATTATCCCTCCGAAAACTCAGTAACTCACTGAGACTTCAAACAATTTATACATTTATTTATGAGTTGTGGAGCTTTTTAAATATAACACATTGGCAACACTTGAGTTTAGTAGTAAAAAATGGATGTCAAGAAATCAGTTACGTGCAATTATTTGCTTACACATCTCCATGAAATAAAGAAAATATACTTCTTGATTTCGCTTAGCGGATTAATCGGTTATGTTTTAACATTGGAAAAAATATTAGAAAACATCTTGGTGATTAATTATTTATGGTTAAAAGTGTGTAAATAAGTTTGTATGCGATGCCTCATGTGTTCATAACTCGGTTCATGCTTATTCTGGAGGTACGATTCACCAGAAATAATGATCTGAAGGAGTAGTAGCACTTGATTTCGAATTATTGGACATTGATTAAGCAAGTTGAAGTAGTACATCTTTGAAGGCTGAACTAAAGCACATTGATATACGCCGCATGAATTATTTTGGGAATATAATTTTCTTTCAATAAGGAAAGTAAAATTTTATATCTTCTCTAAAGTTGAAAACTATATGCAATAATTAATGTAGCTTATCTGATTTGTTTGAAAATTAATTATGCAAATATGTAAGGAGAAAAAATCGCAGATTGAAATCAAATCATCAGTTACCGAAGACTGTTTTCACTCATACCTTTCCTTTTCAGTATCATCTATAATTCACAATCACGCAATTGGAACATCGTACAGCATAGATAAACCAACTCGTTAGGGTAACGTCGGAGAATAAAAATGTTGACTATTGGTAGATCTCAAAACTTATGGAACATATCATAACTGGAAAGCTGCATTACTCTTGCGATGAATGTTACTATCCGAACACAGTAACAAGTATAGACGATGAGAATATTCCTTAATCTGCCAGTTCTAATTGACAATGTTAAAATTACTTCTGGAAGCTGAATAATATAATTGACCGAATATTTAGTTGATCTCAAATGTAAAAACGCACCAGAAAATTATTGACCCTTAGAAGTGTAATGTGAAAAATAATGTAGTGAGTACATATTCTGCAAGTTTTCTTGACAAACTATCCTAATAGAGAGAATAGCTACTGAAATGATTAACCGCGAATTATATTACAAAATATCAAATGTGAGAAAATAACTATACACTGACGTTGAATAACAATTCACTTTCTTCAAAACAAACAACGAATACGAGTAACGCAGGGAGTCCCTTTGCTTTCGAATCAGTAAACATTTCACCCATACGTGTCTGACACTTACATGAAAAAAAACTGTTTATGAGTACATGGTTTACGAGCTTTCTTGACAACAAATCCTTATCGAGAGAACAGCTACTGTCGGCCCGTCTACTACAAATCGTACGACAAAACATAAAACGGGAGAAAGTAGCAACACGATAACTAACAATAATTTACTTTAATTGAATTTTTTGAAACATTACTCTGTAACATGGTCAAAATTTAGATTTCTTTACGACTGCGGAATATTTTCTCCGAGCATAATTGCGTCCAACAAAGTGACGCGAAATGTACAATTACATATAAATAATACACTTTCTTCGAAACAAACAACGAACATGAGTAAAGCGGGGAATCCCCTTCGCTGCCGGATCAGTCAACACAAGCGTCGGGCACCTACCTTGCATAGTGCCGGCCCAGCACAGCCAGAAGAGCACCCACTTGGCGGTGCGGAAGCGCTGCAGCAGGCCGGGGCGGAAGAGGCACCAGCCGCAGCGGGCGTCTCCGTCGGTGTCGCCGGCGCCCTTGGAGGCGGCGCCGGGCGGCGGCGGCTCGCCCGTGTCCGGGGACGTGGCCGCGGAGTCGCCGCCGCTCTGCAACGGGAGGAACACGGTGGGCATTGCGGCGGCGGCGGTGGGCAC
>BOPP01000022.1:9056582-9113782 GCA_017312745.1 Gryllus bimaculatus
CCATCCTCTCAGCCCTCTCCCATCCTCTCAGCCCTCTCCCATCCTCTCAGGCCTCTCCCATCCTCTCAGGCCTCTCCCATCCTCTTCAGCCCTTTGTCCCCGACCTCGACGACCTCAGTTCCCCCGTATCCTCACCGCTCTATCCGTCTCTCATCTCAACAGCCTTGCCCGTCGCTCGTCGCTGCCCACGCCCCTACCAAAATTCCGTTTCTCGGCAGCTCGCACCCCCACTCCCGTCACCCCCCTCCGTACTGGCAGCTGAGACGTCCCATGACGCCGCCCGCCTGCGTGCATAATAAGGCAGCTCCGCGTAAACCAGTCGTTTCGTAAATCGCCCCGTTGGCGAAGGCGGCCCACTCGCTCAGCGTTTTACCTTTGCAATCAAGTCGGGGACCATTATACGACCCATTTCAGCAGCGGTATGATCGTTTATGAGCTCTGTTCACGTTGCAATAAAAAGGCCGCCGACCAAAGGGGATAGGGAAGCGGGACCAGTGAGGCAGCCGGGAACAATTGAACATCGCGATTCCCTACACTCTCCTGTGCATGAACTACGTTGCTTTTAGTGACTTTTTGCTGTACAAGGCATGGAAGAGAATCGAGAGGAAACCAGCAGTCTTTCTGCAGTACATTTCTTTAACGTAGTGCATCACGAACAATTAGCCTAGGTGTAAGGGGATAGTATTTGTAGTTTCAAATTTGAAGTGACGAAACATAAAATTCAAAAATTCAAAAGGAACTTTATTTTATCTTTGTGAATTGGATGTTAGTACATCACAGTCATATAACAAGCATTTTAATTATAATAGTATTAAAATTATTTATGACAAGTTCACTGATAAATTTCATCATTGTCTTCTATGAATTCTGTGGACTTTTCCATTGGTTACCAAATACATAGCGAATGATGCTGTGTATAGTACAGAGCACTACTCATGCGCTACATTTCTCAAGAAGTGGCGGACCGCAACTTTAAAATTTGGTGGTTTAAAAAATTAAGCTGACATTGTACACAAAAGAAATGGTTGATGTAATTGTTTCCGTCAACAGATCCAGCCGTCACAGAGGTTCTGCGCCGTGCATTTAAAAGCAGCCAAGATCTCTCACACGATTTAACAAGGCAGATGATAGAGACCATAAAACATTAACATGTCATGGAGTCATTTACGGTACAGCATATCACGGAGTCTATAAAATATTAGTTTTTTAACTTTTTCGTGCGACTGTTGTTTTCGTGTGTAACTGTTGAAATTTATAATTTGTCTTTAAATACAAATTGACACTAAAACGTTTTTATAATCCAATTAGAGCTCATATGAAATGTAAACCTGATTCTGCAAGCAATTCACAGCTTTGTCATTAAATTTTCTCTCCTCTCCCACCTTGCGTACCTCTGTCCTCTCTAAGATCATAAGGATTCCCGTAGCAAGCCGTCTGATGATCATTCGCTTGTTTTCTAGCGATCTTCATTACCGTCTGGGGACATTTTAAGATGTGGAGCGCTACGCCCACCACGTCCTGCTACCTTCCACTGGAAGTCTACGCATTGTGTCGCTTAGATAGCATCAGTTAACCCCTGGGGTCTGCAGCACATGCGTGGTAAATTCTTTCGAATATGCCTTGCAGTAAAGGCTCGAAAATTATAGAGCGATGACTCACGAGCGTAATTACATAAACAATTCAAATTACGTTAACTAAATATCTTTTAAGATCAAACTTTTTCGTTGTAGCGGAAGAATACTACAGGAAGAACCGTCAGTGCTTTCGAGACTCGCAGAAATGAGACACTTTAGGGTTTCATGCCCATGATTTACCGAGAGTTATTCAGAATTATAAATTCCACTGATACTGACACTTTCTGGGTAGAATTATGTTTTTTTTATGATAACTGGACCTGCGTTGCAAGTTCTCATTCCAGTTGGAGATTCCTAATAGTGCGTCGTCTCATCTTCAGTGTTCAATCTGAGAATGTAGGCTAGATGCATTATCATTTAGAAAATGAATCTGATTAATAGAAGCTAGATTTGTTTGGCTTCGTTTCGATATTCTCGAACACCAATATTATAGTTGACAAAAAAATACACATCGGTTTTTAATGTGGTCTTCTATAAAGAAAATTTCAACTGAAATAATACTTCATTTAACAATTCTAAATTATTGTCAACTTGAAGTGGTTTGGAATAAAACATTTTTGACATCACATCATAAACGAAGTCATATCAGTCTTCACTTCATCTTTCTGTCTCCTGACAAAAGAGTATGATGGGCTGGCCAGAACAATGATTTTTTTAATGGTCTATCAAAACACTTATTAGGTTTTTCATGATAATATAATTTATGAAAACTTGCATTAATTCTTTTTTGAAGACGAAGTCATCAATTGTAAATTGCCAACTCATGCAAAGATGTAATAGTTTGAAGAACTGAAGAACTGATTTTAGAAGCTAGGAGAAGAAAGTAAATTTAGGCAGTATTACGTAGAAGAATATTACGAAAACTTAAGGCTCAAACTCAATGAAGGACAGTCATGGCCATCCGCTATGTTGTGAATGTCACACTCACGAGCGGCGCACGAGTGTGGCTTTTACATGGCATAGGCCGCCTGTCGCAATTTGTGACAGGAACACGGCACCTTAACTAGGGGAGGAAAGTTGCGATGCGACTTCATTTGAGATACATTCGGTCGTGCCTCTCTTGGCACTTGGGGAGTAGAGAAACATCATTGCAAGCTCCAACGCTGGCAGTGGCAAGAAAATTAAAGCAACGGGAACTGTGAGAGAGGGAGCAATAAAGTCAGTAAAAAACGAGATAGAAGCACGCGATGCAGGGGTAGCGATGGAAAGCGATGGGCAGAGGGAAGTATTTGAAAATATTAAGCCTGACTTTCTGAGAATTTCTGAGGCGATGAAAAGGAGAAAGTAAGAAATTCATTTCAGTAAGAATAAAAAACATAAATGGTGAAGAAAGAACTTGGTAGAAAATGTATCCCTTGTGAAATATCAGGGTATATCGTTTGATGGAAAGATTAAAAATAGAATATTTGCAAGGGCAGAAGTTTAAATGAAAATATATTGATCTGGTGGAAACCATAATGAAATTGAACTTGAAAATATATTAAATTAATGAGGTGCAAACCTCAATAAATTAGTGGGATAATAAGATAATAAAGTATAAATCGAAAATAAAGAAAGAGCGACACAAAGTGGGAATGAAATTCTGCTGAAAAGAGGAAGGCGAAGGCTAGGAACAAAAATATGGAGAAAGTTTTGTAAGAATAGAATCCCGAGGTGCATGAAAGCAGAGGTGGGGTGGTTGTGAAGGATAAGAATAAAAATATGGAAGACAAAGTGACAGAAAACAATGCAATGTATTCAAAACGAGAAAATCAGACAGAATAAAACTGACGACAATAGGGCAAATTTTAGAGGATGGTGAGAAATCCAAGCTCAAAGCAACATAATTTAAAAAGCAGCGTGCTATGTGGTAAAAGCAAAACAAGAACGTGTTATGTAGTAAACTTAGTGCAACGTTCAGAAACATGGATTATAACTACACAACGTCTGAGAAGATGTAATGTATATGAAAAAGATATTTTCAAATTTTATTTATCAGGGCCCGACAAGAAGACATAATCTGCTAAAAACCTCGTTTTCAGTCTCATTAATTACAATACTACCTCTTCTTACGAAGTAAATGCGACAATGTCAAAATTAAGAGTTGGAATTAAGTACGAGCCGACAAAGGATGGAAATGATAGCGATGGAAAGTGCGTAACGACAATTGTGGAGCGGATAAAGGCGAGGAGAAGACACTGACGAAAATAAAAAGCAGCAGCGAGAAAGTAGGCGCATGGGCGCGAGCTTTAGCGGGCCGAGGGCGGCGCAGGCCGTGGGACGGGAGCGTCTTCGCCGTCGCCGGGTTGGGGCGTGATAATGGCATTTTCTGCGGCTTCCCGCTGCCACCGCCGCCGGGGTAATCGCATCAGGCGCAGGGATATTGCCGTCAACGCGTGTCTCTCGCCCCTCTCCACCGCACGGGCAGGCGGCGGGGACGAGATTGCCAGACGCGCGGGGTGCCTGACAGGCGGCGGGCGGCGGGCGCCTGGCGGGAGCGGAGCGGAGCGGAACGCGGCAAACAGCCGCGCATTTTCGGGACGCGTCCTCCCATCTCTCTCTCTCCCACAATACCCCCCTCTCCCCCTCCATACCTCCCCTCTCCCCCTCCATACCTCCCCTCTCTCCCTCCATACCTCCCCTCTCTCCTCCTTTCGCTCTCTCTCTCTCTAAGAGTCTTTTATCCATTTCCAATTGCTAATTATGTTCGTCTCTATATTCTCCCACTTGTTCTTAATCAGCCCTTTCTCTTCCTTCTTCCCCTTCTTTCCCCTTCCGCCTTCTCGCCTGTCATTATTATCTATCGATTAAAGTCAAACAGAGTCTCCGAGCCGACCATTTTATTGCCACATTCTTACAGGGAGGTTTGCAAAAAAGAGCAGATAACAAAAATTTGGGAGGAGATTGATCTTTATTGACGTTACAGTCATTGAAGCCTTGTGGGAAATTAGACCACACAACCATTCAGAAGGAATATTGCCGCGTAGGATTATTTGAGTCGGCATTCTTTCATTACCCGTATGTAATATACCAAACGCGCGAGGGAAGTTTATAATCCACAATTCATGATACGTGCTTCATCATCTGCATTTCATGCCATTATTCCTCTAATACGCACAACATATTCTTCGAAATGCGTTGCCAAAACTTTTAAACGTTTTTGTCACATTGAAATTTTCATTTTCTCTGTGGAGAAAGATGGACACAGAGATGGGCAGAGAGATGGGTAGGCGTAACAGCAGTGAACTGCGCAGAGAAATTGGCAGACAGATAGGGAAATGAGGGACGGGGTGGGATAGAAGGAGAGGAGAAGGAAAGCTGAGAGAGGGATAGATAATGTTATAGAGATATTTAATATCGCGTAGAATTTCCTCAGAGGTCTCCGAGTCCGTAATTAGTCGAAACTCTGCCACCATATACTAGTCACGAGGCAACACCAAAGTCACGAATTTCGCTTCACCGCAGTCAGCGGTGTGCGGTATCGTCGTACCGCCCGCCGTCGCTTCGTTAGCTCGCACAACGCGACCACCGCCCGAGAATTCGCAATATCAGCCGGGCGGCATGGCGTGGGCGGTGGGCAGGGGCGCAATACTGCCATCGAGGTGAGATGTGCAGGCAGAATTGCTCCCCGCCGCCGTTATTAGGCTCAATGGAGCCGACAAAGCTGGTCGATACCCCCCTCCCCTGCGCCGCGCGCTAGCGCCGCGCCGTCGAAGACGAGTGATACTGGCGAGATGACGGGCTGGAGACACCGAGGGGGCATCGGCGGTTGACGAAACGAAGGGTACATCGCGATGAGATGTAAAATAATAGGCACGGACTAGATATAAACGTTAAAAGAACACGAGACAAATAGGGGAATAAAGATGTGAAAATGAAAGGAAGACGAGAACAAGAGGAAAACAATTAATTGAAAAGAAACGTGAAGATACGGAAATGGGATGTAGAGCTAGAAAAGAGGAGGAAATTGAAAAGAGTAAAGAGGGAATAGGAAAGATAGTGCTAACGGAGAGAGGGCACAGAGGGAGCAAGAAAGAGAGTGGAGAAGCAAAGATAACGGTGAAGGAAAGGGCACGTACAAGGAAATAGAGAAACGAAGGAAAGAGGGAAGTGGAAATTAAAAAGAAGAGAGAAAGAGAGGAGAAGGAAAGAGAGAGAAGAAGGGAAGGGGGGGACGAAGGATGGAGGAGGAGATGAAAAGAAAAAGGGAGAAGGAAGGATGGGGAGATGGAAAGGGAGGGGAAAAGAAAGGAGAGGGAGAAGGAAGGAGAGGGGAGAAGGAAGGACAGGCGAGAGAGAAGCAGAGGAGAAAAGAAAAGAGAGGAAAGAAGGAAAGGGATGGGAAGAGGAAAGAAATGGAAATGACGCAAGAAGAAAGGATAAATAAGAAAAAGATGGCAAGATGCCACTTTCCTACTAGTTCATTTATTTTCGCCATTTCCCATTGTTATAGGTTGTTATTCATAGTTTTAAGAAACAAGATTATAATAAAAATTGAAAGAAAAAAACAAATATACTTGCATATTTGTCAAATGTGCTATTTAAAAAAACATTTTTAACTATATAGATAAGTTATCGTCAATAAAATGTTTTTAACATTAGCAAAAGGATTACGATTAAATTCCTCTTGTCAGCGCATTCGGATAAATTTCAGCCAAATTCCTTCATGCAACCATTCGGTTAGCTACCACTAAGGACTGTGAATGCCCATTTCCTTCACATGTCATAGTAACTCTGTCAAAAGATTTGTCTATTTTTCTGTTGTAACAGATAGCACATAAAAAAATATATAAAATGAAAAAATGAAATTCTGTCAACTGTGTAACTTGTGCGACGAGTACAGTTGATACAGTTGCCGTACATAAGGACATCTTCACCTCCAGAAAGCAAGAAAGCAACGTCCTTGTGCGGGATGTCCCTCTGCCATCTGCGAGTGCACTTCGTTTTACGACTTCGCAGGTATCTGCTTTTTCAGAGAACTGCTTTACGACGTTGGCAGAGAGGCAACGCCGCATCTATTGGCAGGAGACGTCTCCTACCAGCAACGTATTCTGTATTCTTGTGTTACGTGCAGAAAATAATCATTTTTTGGTTCGTTTTCTATTCGATCATGTGTGGGACCGTGCATTGAGTGATGCTCATCATAGTAAAATATGCCATAATCGATTGACACCACGGAAATCTCTATTCACTGAAATATTTCTAAGTATTGGATGCATTTTAGTTGTTGTTGCTAAAGAAAAAAATCATTGTCTCAATATGTTATTGAATTATAATCCCTAAATGTGTTTAATACTATATACTTTTTTGTTATATACTATTTCATTTTATTAAGTATAGCGAGAGAAAACAAAAAACAAAAAATTTTGATTAGAACTAGTCTCTTTGTATTATTCACTAAAAGACGCTTCAAATGCATCAGTACACGTTTGATAACTTATCCGACAATTTGAATAGCATTTTAAGCCAACATATTAAAGATAAACTGCCATTTAATTTTTTTCACAAGAGGAACACTTAGGTGACAAACGCGTTAACATTTCTACTCCCCTAAAAACATCCCAGAATACAAGAACTTTGTCTACGATCCTCCCGTGCACAAACGTTATTTCGCACTCCTCATGTCCGTGCCAGTCAAGTTGTTACGTGGACTGAAGCTACATCGCGCAACCATGAGACTGAGAGGCGTATTTGTGCAATGTTCGAGATCTTGTCGTTTTGCCGCTACGGGCGTTGCGCTTGTACAGCGCTGCAACATGGCACCGCACCATGTCCCCGCATCGCCTCCTTGGATGTTGCAGCCGCTGCCACCACAATGCAAACATTGCTTAATGCATTTCAGCTCCCACAAAAACAAGGCACGCATCCGTTGCTCCTTTGCTGCCTCTCTGTTTCGTGAATTTCATACCGTCTGCATAAAATAAAACAGAAAGGTAGAAAAGCACATGTCAGTAAGTGCGAACGTTATCTACCGATATTTTCTTCTTAAACATGTTTTTTACTGTTTATATTTCATCTATAAACCAATGTTTCAATTACATCCGATAGAAAATAACAAAAACGTTCGAATATTTATCATTTCAAACGTTTCAATGAATTGATGCAAGTTGGCGAAATTGTCGCCAGTCTTACATATGTCAACAATATCTCAGAAATAAATTTGTCTCAATTTTTTTTTCGAAAAATAGTATTTGAAAATTTTACTAAAAGAAAAATGTGAATAGAACCTAAAGCCATAAAAAATTTAAAATTTCAAAACATTATTGTACAAAGTGTAAGATCTAATGTAACCGTTATACAAGTTTATTTATACATAGGTTTCAGGTAATCTACACATTTTCGACAAATCAAACCAGAATTAACGCTTTAAAAGAATTGTTCAAGAAATAATCCTTAAATTACGATGAAAATTAACACAAGCTTCTATATTGAAATTTCTATTAAATTTGACAAGGTTTTGGTAAAGGGATTCGCGTGTAATTGGGCTCTCTTAAAGTATTTCTAACTTTGAATTAAATATCGAAATATACAGTTAATATACACGAGAATTCTTCTTTTACAGAGCAGCACACGGACACCACCATTTTATAACGATCACAGTTGATCAAAAATTATTATCTAACTTTTATCATTTAGGATCTGCCACTAATATCCAGGACATCACATTTTTGTTTTAATGAGTCCCGCGAGAGAAATATGGCATCCATGAAAAGTAGTCCCTTGCTCGCTTCACAGTCACCCGAACATTCCCCCGTCGCCATTTCCAATGGAAATAGGACTGGTGTTAATGAACACTTAGCAAAGCTGACGAACGTGTTGTTCATTGAAGGTGTCGGAGCAGTGGATCTCGAAAATAAACTCCTAGCACTTGTCTTAGAAACTTCTCGCGAGCTTTTCCATCTAGTTATCAGCTATTCGTCACCGTTACGTACTTCACTACTGCGTTAGACACCTTATGTTGGCAACGGTGGAGACTGAGGCGGAGACTCTGAGGCGGAGACTGAGGCGGAGACTGAGGCGGAGACTGAGGCGGAGACTGAGGCGGAGAACTGAGGGGAGACTGAGGGGAGACTGAGGCGGAGACTGAAGGCGGAGACTGAGGCGGAGACTGAGGCGGAGACTGAGGCAGACGAGGCGGAGACTGGGAGGCGGAGACTGAGGCGGAGACTGAGGCGGAGACTGAGGCGGAGACTGAGGCGGAGACTGAGGCGGAGACTGAGGCGGAGACTTGAGGCGGAGACTGAGGCGGAGGACAGGACGGAGACTGAGGCGGAGACTGAGGCGGGCGACTGAGGCGGCGACTGAGGCGGCGACTGAGGCGGCGACTGAGGCGGCGACTGAGGCGGCGACTGAGGCTGGCGACTGAGGCGGCGAAACTGAGGCGGCGACTGAGGCGGCGACTGAGGCGGCGACTGAGGCGGCGACTGAGGCGGCGACTGAGCGGCGACTGAGGCGCCGCGACTGAGGCGGCGACTTGAGGCCGGCGTCTGAGCGGCGACTGAGACGGCGACTGAGACGGCGACTGAGACGGCGACTGAGACGGCGACTGAGACGGTGGCTGAGGTGGTGGCTAAGGTGGTAGCTGAGACGGTGGCTGAGGCTGAATTGGGACGGTAGCTGGGTTGGGGCAATGGCTGAGGCGATAGCTGGGGCGGTGGTTGAGGCGGTGCTCAGGCAGCACAGAGGCGCTCAAAACTAAACGACGCGGAGCTGTGCGCAGGGCAGGTTAATTTTGCGCGCGGCTCGCGTCGCGCAATTAGGCACAGGCGCCGCCGGGGGCTGCGCGCCCAGCGCTCAACGGCGTCGGCGTTTAGAATCGCTCCGCTTGGGCGCGCAGCCGCCGCCGCTGCGTTCGCGAATAGGCGGGTCGCGGCTGCTCGTATCGAATAAACGCCCTCCAGGCTTCCCGCTACTCCGGGCTGCGGAACACTCCTTGTTGTTGAGTAAACTCAAGCCGGCGACAAAACGGATTACAGAATCCTATTAAGGGAAATGTGACTGTTACAGGAGCACGAGTCACTGACAATGAAAACAGAGGAACGTGAGTTTAAAATGAAAGCGAGCACATTCTCATTGAGAATGTGAAGCATCCAACAGAATTGTATAGTCTAAAATATGTGGAGTTCTGGTTACCACCGTCAGATTCAAAGGTTTTCTGAAAAGCGGGTTCTGCCTGAGCTTATCATTCACGGGCGGTAAATATTCATCGCTACCTTACTCATTCGTCAGCAAAGTATTCAAAGGACAAAATATTGTTTCTATTTTCGAAATTAAATTATTTACAGTTTTAAGATATTACTAAAATTGTTTCTTCAAAAGATTAAATGGATTTTGAATATATAAAATATTTTTTGTTACTTTCATTGGCGTATGTAACTTAAAAGTTCGATAGCATAACACTTCTATTTTTCGCTAGAGAACTTCGAGGACTGGCACTGGGGTGAGGGAGGGGGCGATCTGCAGAAACACTAGCCGCCTCTATGAAAGGGATATAAAATCTATTACATTTCATTTCTTTGGGTCAAAATAAGTATATTAGAAAGTTTTTGCACGGCGACACTTAAAGATAGATGAACCCAGCTATTGTCACGTGACGGCCGCAATACCTATCACGATCTCTGAAGCAAACACAAGCCTTAAACTGGACTCTGTCCGGTAAGCGGGGTTTCATAATTTGTATCTATGGTTGCCGACCATACTTGTTTTGGGTTCTTAGTGTGTGTTAGAGAAGTAAAATTCATCATAGCGGACAAAAGCCGACAACGGTTTTCTGCAAAACGATGTATGCTATTGAAGGAAGTGTTGGCTTCCACTCTACTTGAAGATGGAAGTCAGTGAGAAGGGATAATAAAATTATTATGGTTTCTCAAAAAGGATAAAATATGTTCCAAATTTTACAGACTTTACAATTTCAGGTAGATTTGGTTTTAAAATTTCGAGTAAAATATAGGTTTCGTCAATACAGGATACATCGTTGAGATCAATATTCCCAAATACTCATGCTACAATTAATTCTTCCATAGCAGGGAGCAACATATTCAGAGAGTATAAAGAAATGCACACATAGCCACACTTGGCAATCGCTTCTTAATGTTTTTCCGGAAACAAATGCTGTAAATTCGAAGAACGAAGTCAAAATCACAGTATAGAAAATGGAAAAATCAATAAACGAAATCGGAAATGCCAACATATGAAACTTAATATCGTTAACTTAATTAGATGTCAGCACCTTATAGGCATAAACATAAGTGATGTGCAAAATCTCGCTGAGCTTCAAACAAAATTGTGCAAAAACCCTTATATACAATGGTATACGAAAAAAATTATCTTACAATGGTATACAAAAATACGAAATCATTTTTCTACGCTACGTTGAGTGGGGAGTCTCACGTTTAGTTTAAACCGAGAGCTAGTTTTACAAATATACATTCAAAATTATCCTGATGTACTGTACCTCTGACAAGCGAAGCAAATAAAAAATTGAAAGACAAGTTAACAATTACAGCAATCGCAAAAAACTATAAAAACTGTAAATCTATCAAGATGGTAGGTATTGACTAGTCGTATTCTTCTTGACCATATGGCGGAAATAACATAATAGGAAAGCAATTCCTTGTAAAATGTACACAAAATCGAACTATGGGAACAAGTCCATATCCGCCTAACTACTTAAAAACGATAAAGACCTGATAGAATAGAACACGAAAGTATTTTTACAAGTGCACATTTCCCCCCGAAGACTAAAATGATTAGTAGGGTGAATTTCCAATTGTTTAGAAAAATGTTTGTATACAACTCACTGGTCCGTAATACGGTGTGTAAATCGAGGTATTGGAACTATTTAGTCTTTTGCCTAATTTAATTTAAAATTGTGTAATTTAATTTACGTAAGCTATTGAAATCTACAACAAAAGAAGACGACTCCAGCATTTCATAAGTTTTTTAATCATAAATTAGCGTTTTTCTACGAAATTTGCGTGTTTTATTACGCGGGGTTAAGGAAAAGAAGCTACACCAGCGCTATCTGGCGCGGTAACGATGAAGTTATCGCCTCTGCGACGCTAGCGCCCACAGTGGCGGATGTCGAAAGACGTAAGGCATCAAAACCGCTCCCTGGCTATCTCCTACTCAAACCATTGGATCGTTTTAATTTGTTATGGGGTTTAAAAGAAAATACATAGAGATGATTATAAAAATAAAGAAAATTTTAGCAATTTGTTTTACATCATGAAATGTTAGAGTCAAAAATGTTGGAATTTTGTTGGAAAGAAAAGGGATGGTGTACTCGAAATGAAAGTTACTGTTTGCATGATGGTCAAGGAATGTTTTGTCATAAAAATATATTTCCTTTGATTCAATATAACATAAATTATACATAAAGTTAATGAATTAAAGATGAAATACAGTTTTCTTTAGATGCTACAAGTAAGTTTCTCTAGGAACGCTTGGTAATTAAACTGCAGTTATTAAACTTAAGAACCTTTGCAACAGCACAATATCCAAGTGTCATACAGGATTGTACGGCTGAAATATTTAGCATGCCTTATGTGTTATATACGTTCTCCAATATTTCAAAACGTGTGCTTCAAATTCCATGTAGTTCAGAAATTCCACGAAGTATATTGTTTGTATTACTCGTCGTATATGTCAAAGTATAAAAGTCACCATTACGTTAATATTTTCAGCGATTTCTTAAAGGCGTAGTTACTATTACGATTGTTCCCATGAGTTGCACAGACTCAAATTTAAATAAATAATTCAAAACCTAATTAGTGGCATTTCAAATATACAAATATCGGTACCTATCTTGAAAACAAATTGACACTTGATAAATACATTTTTTCTGTAGTAAACAAACGATTGCAAAAAAAACTTAATCTTAACTAAGTAGCCAATAATCTGCAAATTAAAATTTTACTTAATTTTAAAATATTCCATTCAATAGTACATGCTCTTTCAACCCCGCCAACATCCGACTGTGTAATCCTTACGTTTGAGCTAAAAAAGTGGTATCCTTACTTGAAAACAAATACTCCCCAGACAATTGAAATCTATATAAATGCGCACATACAAAAATCCTAAATCAGGGATGGCAAAAAATATAACCTGCGTTCCCCTAGTAGCACGCACACAGCATATTTGTGGCACGCCCTTTTCCCTATCAACAAGACTTGCACTTTCTGCTCTGCACACATGCGGGCAGCTGTTTTTTCGCTATTATCTGTGTAAAATCAACAGTAATAAATCGGATTTCTACAAATCTTAATATTGCCGTTTGCTTATTGACGAGAGCATGGTATGAGTCAGACGTAATTTCCTTGGCTAGTAATATTCAGCAACAAGATTGAGAAGTGACAATAAACTAATACTTTGAATTTAAAAAATGTAGGGACCCTAGTTGAAGTGTTTAATTTATTACATGGTTTAATGTGCTTGTTGCGCAAACTATGGGTAGAAGTTGGGAACTTCAGAATAAATTTAATTTCATTTACATCCTAAATTCAAGAGATAATTAACTTTGATGCTGTTTACTTTAAAAAACGCTCTTAAACGCATAAACGCTTTAATAAGTTGTAATACAGTAATGCGTGGAAATATTATACATTTCTAATAGTTTAACTCTATATTTTTAAATAAGACAGTTAATACAATGATTGACCTACTTGTCACTAATTTACTGATCATAAATTTGTTGCTAGAACGTCGGTAAGTCTGAAATAAACAGTTTTCCGTTGTGTTTGCAATTATTATAATCTACAACATTTCTTAAATTTATGTTATAATGATTTTGTGATTTTTTTAGGAGAAACAAGAGATGGCACGTTTCTTTCATTACTTCAAATTTCAAGCATCAAGTGACCCAATAGTCACAAAAGAATGATCGTTCCTGTCTCAAATTATACCGAAATGCAGGCAAGCCAACACGTCGCAAAACCTTAATTTACAATCTTTCGTTTAAAGGCCGCAGACAAGCTTGGTTCCGCTACGACCTCATCCGGTCGTGTATGGAACCTGCCCTCCCGCTCCCAAACGCCGCTCCATTCCGCGGCGTGCATGTTGCATGGCGGCGCACGTCGCCCACTGGCAATGTCGTTAGGCCCGATTGCGCCCCTTGCCCCGCCAATGATGGATAGCGCCCGCAGTGATTGCTCGAATAATTTATTTCATTAGTCCTCGCGTAACTGGGTTCGCGGTCACTGCAGGGGAGGGGGGGTCGTGCAAATTACCTGCCGTTAGTTGACTCTGGGAAAAGTATAGGGCGCGAGTCTCCGGTCTGTTTCTGTGCCTGCCAGTAACGAATTACTGGAGTGGAGTTGCTTCATTAAAATCACTTCATTGAGACAGGGACAGCTTGATCACTACAGGATTAAACAATCAATAATTGATTTTTTCCAGTTATTGGACTCGATAATTTTATTTTCATAGAAGCACACGGGGAAATAATCAAACAATTACTTTACTCTTGGAGAAATTTACATTTGTCAGCAGATGCATTTTTGCCTGTTTCCAGCCATTTCTATACACAAGCACAGGACATCTATAGTTTATATCGAATAGATTCTACTTCACGTCTGTCAAGCACACATTGTCAGTTGCCAGCTGTCTCTATCGTATGTTAAGGGTTTTTTTAACAAAGTTATTATAATAAATTATATTCCTCGTTCTCTCTGAACTTTCAGATTTCATAAGATGCCAGCAAACATTTACATTGCTCCTCTCTCCTACTTGAATCAACCATTCACATATATTTCACTATTCCAGACATAAGCAATATGAAATCCAAATACAACACATACTACCTACCCCTTGAACGTCCAAAATATTCCCTCCCAATAGGTACTCTTTTATTTTCTTTATTTTTTTAATTTTATTTTTTAATCCTAATCTTGCACAAGCGTGTTAAGCTTATACTATTTTCTGTTATTTTATTATCCATTATTCTGTCTTGAGACTTCATTGTTTCTATTACTCTTCGAGGATTAACCTGATATATTATCTGCTTATAAGCAATAAAAACAAATGAATACCTTGACCACTCATTATACCATCCATTTTAACACGAGCGCTACCAGTATTTAAGTTCATTTTATAAATAACATGGGAGCCTTTTTCCAACTTGTTTTTTTAGTAAATTTCAAATTATTCTACTTTTAAATTTTTACTTTCTGTTATATGTACACCTAGATACGGAGTATTTAAAAAGTTATGTAAAGATTCAGCAATCAATGCCGTTTTCCGACGAAAACTCGTTTTCTCGTTCCCTTATACTGTAAAAGAGGGATTATTTTGCTTCTGTAAGTAGGGACAATTTCTTTAATGCGTGTAGTCAGAATTTACGTTTGTAGTTCCTTAATACTGAAAAAAGCGTTTATTTTCAAAATACATTTGTCTGTCTGGATGTACGTATGTGAACAACACTAGCGCCTAAACTATTCGTAAGATTTTTTGCTAAAATTAATATTCCTCAACCGTTCTGCCCAGACTTGAAAAGTATGACATACGTCATCTTTAAAAAAATAGTTCACTCTATTCCTGCAAGAAATGTTTAACAAATGGAGCCATTATTGAGAAAATTTTGAAAGTGTCCTAGGGTTTCATGTGAATTATCCCAGAAAATTTACAGAAACTGGAGAGCTGTGGAACAATTCTGGCATCATATTTGGATTTAGTGCGTCGACATACATAGAGAAACATTTGTCAAGTCTTTAGGTCTAAGAATAAACCCAGAAAACAAACAATATAATGTTACGTTATTTTGTACTATTTAAAACAAAATGGAGGGTGGTGGCGAATTCTAGCATCAGATTCAGATACAGCGCGTCGAATTGCGTAGAGAAACCCGAGTTAAATTAACTGACAACTGACAACTTTTTTTCGTGAGCTTGTGTTATGAAAGAGAGATGAAGGATCGAGCAAACAGACGTGGGTAGAGCTACATGACGAGGGGGTGAAACAATACCATGACGAGGTAGAATACAAGAAAAAAGAAGAGGACGAAGATAAAAAAATACTTCAAACAGAAAATATCGGCAACATTTTGTAGGTTTTTTTTTTAATACCGTAATTTTAGGCTAATAATACACACATTACGGATTCTCATTCATCCAGGCAGAGGGGCTTACCTTGTCGGTGAGGTCGATCTCGTCATACTGCGAGTCGTCGAGGGCGAAGGGCCTTCCGAAGGCCTCCGCGGCGGCGGCGGGCGCCTCATCGCCCACCGTGAAGCCAGGGTTGTCCAGCCCCTGGGCGGCGAGCCGGCTCATGGCGGCGGCTGCACCGACACCTGCACACAGCGACAGCGAACAGCGTTAGCGCATCCGGACATCCCGCAGTCAACTTTCTCTAAGCCGTCTTCCTACCTCCAAAAAAATATAGCCCGATTCCGTCTCGTTCTGTTTTCCTCTTTAGGATGAGGATTGATTTCTACAATTCCCCGCGGTCTCCTAAGAATCACGTTGATCGATTAGAATTTATCCACTTCTGTCTGTTTTCAAGAAACATTATTTGTCCTTCTAGAAAACCGCCAACTTTGAAAACCATTGCTTAAATGTTTGTGGAAACAAAAATGAAATCACATATCACGAGCTTCCTCTTATCTCGTTGACTTAACATGCACAACTTCGAATATTTGGCAACGCTCATTTGTGTTCGAGGTTTTCTCTGAAATGATGCGAGAACATCTACATGAACTACTTACGAACGTAAACTTAACGAAAAGTTTTGCTCCTTCCGGAACACCGAAGGTAGAAAATGGAATGGAGAAGGGGTAGGCCATTTCAGGTAACGAAAAGTGAAATGAGATTAGCTGGGGAGCGAGGTTGAGCGAAAGCAGACCGCGGGATTCTGACGGGCGATTTCCAGCTTTATCTCTACACAACTTTTCCTTATCGCTGAAAGAAGAAGAGTGAGTGAGTAATTAGTGTTTCCGGACAGGAAAACTATTTTGCTCGTTAGACCCGCGAGTGTAGTGCATGTTGCAGTCGGGAGGTGGCGGTGCCTCTCCCACACTGGAACGGAAGATCTGTGTGGGTGTGAGACCGTGAGACCTACATGTCGACTTTCAGGATTCTGTTCTCTCCAGGTATCTCCCCCACTGGGACATTGCTTCTGCCGGGACAAGTTCTATACTTCCGGCAGGCCTCCTGAAATGTGTGGTCGAGTTATGCAAGTAAGTGTAAGTGAACGTGTAAGAGGCAGAGGGGGTACAAAGATGAGGAAGAAAAGATTGCGCGAGGTCCATAATCCGTTTGATTCGGGATAGGACCGCCATTCGCCTGAAATTGTAAGGGGAAATCAAGGAAAGCAAGCGATCAGGGCAGCCGGCTGCTCAAATTATCCTCCCATACAGTGGCTGAATTCGACGTAACTAACGTTGAATATCCGCCACCGGGACTCGATCCCTAGGACCTCCTGGTCAGAGTCGCTGCAGAAACAACAAATGTTGTCACTTAAGATATTTCAGCCGAGGAAAGAAGAAGGTGGATACTTCTTCCTAGGGGTTTAGGAAATAAATGGAGGAGATAAATTCACGACAAACTGATGGGCGGTGCCTCTTATTACTTGTATAAGCGCACCTTTTCTTGGATTCTCATTTTGATTGATGGAGAGGAGTGGCGGATTTAGTAATTTCGTCCGTAGTAATATGAAATTCTATCGTTTGCACATGGCGGTCGTTTCTATTACATATGCGCGAAAATACCTGGCTATGAATAATGTCCAAGAATTCATTGCTATATTTTTTATCTAGTGGACCCGGAGATGTTTTGCTATTGCAGTGTATTCCACATCACACATTACGCTGGCCACGTGAATGTTTATCATGTTTTACGCTACGATGTGCAAAAATTCTAATAGATGAAATACTGCCTCGCAAGTATGGGCTTTTTCATTTACTTGACCGAGATTCAAGTAATAATTCCGGCCGATATATCACAATATCAGGGGCAGAATACTTGTTTGCAGTGAAGACGCGCTTAACAATTGATAGTGCGGCGTATAGCATAGAATTCTGGGGTCTTGGAATCATCATAAACGAATAAATTTTCATCAATAACGACCCCAAATGTCCTATTTAATTAAAAACACTGTTTAAGGCCCCTATTACAAATTAGAAGAAAGTGTAACAAATTTCAGCGAAATCTGTCGAGTAGCTTCTGTGTTTATGTGCGAAACACATACACACATTCCCTTTTATTTATATACGATAATACAACTACAGATTTCACCATATATGATAAAAGACAGGGGTGGCAAATGTGTAGGTAAATAAATCGTGCGTAGATAATATTCATTCTAAGCCTCAGGATTAATTAGTGGGTCGTGGATAAAAAATTCGTAAACAACTAACGTCATATTTAGCGGGTAGTCACGGTCGACTCTAGTTGTAAGGCGCTACCCGAGGGTCCATAAAATCTCTAACAAAGAAGACACTACTCAAATAGTGTCAAAGAGAACTAGATCCATTTGAATAAAACTAAGAAAATGGTATTTTACTTAGCTGAAAAGTAATTCAAGACACAAAGCCATTATTAACATCAATGTTTTTAAAAATAAATATTAGCCATGAAAACTGTTTTGATTATAACCAGTTCTAGATACATCACTCAATATTTAATTCTCACAGCTCCAGTGCTACTATTCATCTGTGACATTTCTTTTCCGATTTGTCAAATACATTTTGGAGAGACTGGAGAGTGTTTATGATAGGATTGTTTCTGGAAATACACGAGATCTTTGAGATCGTGTAATACATCTTCTCCTTTTATTTAGGTTAACACATGTTTTTCTTCACACTTCACCATTAGGATGATTTAGGAGATGTGGAAATCTAACTCTCGATCCATCTCTTCTTCGGTCTGTCTGGGACCCTTTTCCTACAAGTTTTGAATCTCTCACATCTTAATTAGTCTTTTGCTTTCCGACATGGTAACTTGCTCATTCCATTCTCCTCTTCTTTACTATTTTACTATGTCTTACATTCTACTATTTTACTATGTCTGTAATGCCACATTCATTTCTCATATCTTGGTTTTTCAATCTATCCCATCTTGTTACACTCAGTATTGATTTTAATTTTCTCATCTCTGATGTTCAAAGTGGAGTCTTAGTTCTTCTATTATCGGCTCTTGTTTCTGCTGCATATGTTATTACTGGTCTTACCATAGTTCTGTTAATTTTTACTTTGCTTTCTATATTAAGATATTTGTTTCTCCATGTCACATCTTTCAAATACCCTAATATTCTTAAATCCACCAGGGGTGGATGCTTGGAGGATCGAGCAGCTCATCTGATGCCCTTGCCGGTCCCAAACCCGGAAAAAGGAGGAGGGTTTGTGGGCGAGATTAACAATTTACCCACCGTAAAAACACACCACTACTCATAGAAGCATATGTAGCCTCGTATTGGGATCGTTTACTTTTGATGGCATCGAGTACGCACCACGTATTCCCTGCGGGGGTTATCGTCCACGCAAGTGATTCATATAAGTGCACACACAAATGTGGATGCCCGCGTCATCTTGCCCGGTATTTGTACCAACACTTATCAGCAACATCCTGGCGGACGTGCAAGGACGCAAACATTCGTATCCGCTTTGCTGGACTTCCTGGTCTGGAAGAAAAATGGAATTTCCCGAGTCAATGTGCATCAGGACATCCTGTCTATAACACACAATCATCTAGAAAGCGTGAATGTAAATGGAAGTGCATTTCACGATTGCTGTCGAACGGAAAATGGAAATAGAAAATATATTGGTCGGCCTCTTGGCCGAGGTAGCTAAGGCAGGGGTGCAGAGAGGAGCTCCATCCGGCGGGTCGCGGGTTCGATTCCCGCGTAGACATGTTGTAGCTTTCTCAGAAGTGATAGGGTTGGGGCTTTTCCAAACCGTCATGCATGAACATTTCCTTCCCGACACCTCCCACGACTTGACTAGAGGATAGTAGGGAAATTTGGTCTGTCAGCGACAGGGGATGTAATGTACTGCCAATGGTACTATGGATCACAACGTGATCCAATCAATAGGCAAGCCCGTATTTCAACTAAACACAATAAATACTTTCCTGTCAGACAGGACTTTCGCACTAAGGACTGACAATCATGCATGAGACCCCATAAATATACAAGCAAGCTTCCCCCAAGGATCTGTGTTATCTCCCACACTAACCACTAGCTGCATCCAAAACCAACATCGATCTGTATGGTTCCGAGTGTCGATAAGGGGCGATGGTGGCTGTGTATTTACAGAGCCGCTATGAATTCAGTGGAATGAAGGGGTTGAAGAGATATTCATGTGCAACACTGTGTTAAAGGGCAGTACTGGAACTGCAGGGACGTTGGTATCCTAACGGGAAGCTCAATAACGCTAGAAAAAAATATTGCAAGTGAAAGAGAAAAAAATCTTCAAAGCAAAGCTTGGCTGACAGTCTACGCTGGCAATGCGAATCACGTCGGAAGAAACTTTCAATCGCCTCTCCGGAACGAAGCAAGCGTCGTGGCAAATCGAGAGCCCTGCGGCGGCAAACAGAGCCATCGAGGAGCTGGGGATTGATTCGAGGCGCGCGCCCCTCCCCCTCGCGCGTCTCTCCAGAGGGCGCTCCGACGCCGCCGAGTGGTCCCCGAGGGCGGCGGAGAAGGCGACTGACTCCCCGCCGTCGCCCCAGCAACGACTGGGCGCCGCCCCTGTCGTCTTTATCAAGCCCATCGCCAACGAAGCCCGGCAAACGCGCGTCTGTTGAATAAATGGACATATTCCGTCCTTTTGGAAGAAGCCCAAATATTAACAGATCACTTTTCTCAATCGTGCTCACCACATTCGACTCTCAATCACACCCATCACAAATACTGTATGGAAAACAATCGGCCCTCGCCACAAATCTTAACGTTTCGAATATAATAAAATGTTCCACCCCTAAAGAAATCAAGTTTCTGATTAGATTATTACCCAATAAAAAAAGGCCCTGGGCACGACCAAAACTTTTACATCGTCCAAAAAATATGCCATCAAACACCAAAACTTTCATAGACAACGTATGCATCTCCATTTTCAGATTAGGCTACTACCCTTTGGACTGGGAGTTCTTTAATAATATTCTGATACCAAAACCCAACAAAAATCTTAATAACTGTGAAACTTACAGATCGATCATTCTCCTCCTCACATTCGCTACATTATTAGATAAAATCTATATACTTAAAACATAAGGTATTCTGATATGGCTTCGTTTCGAACTGAACTGAACCGATTGTATTTCTTTTGCCTTTGAATGAAAGAATGTGATCCTTAGATATGTTATCAGGGATTGTTTGTTTTGATTCGCCTGTATTTGTGGCGTAAATTAATTAAATAAATAATTATTTAATAGTATGCTTATTAGTAGTCAATTATTTTCTTTCAAAGACTGTGTTTCAATGATCGATATATATGCGTACATCGATAGATTGCAGACATCGCCGCTTGATGTCGCGCATGGTGGAAATCTCTTTCCACCATGATGCCGTGTATATTGTTTACAATTCGTCTAGGTTATGTTTGAAGTGTAATAATTGTTTTTTGGTAGTATGTTGAGATGCATTTGTTTTCGTGATGTATTTTGTAGAGAACATTCGGACACAAGAGTTTGGTTTGGTTTTACTGAAGTAGTGAAGTTGTGCAGAGGTTATGTCACTTTCCGCATCGTTGCCCAAGCGTCGCAAATAATGCAAACGGACATTAACTGGAACATTGTGCACATTAGTGTGGGCACAGAAATTTTCATTTATTTGAGATCTCACCGCCAAATTTTGACGGGTTCGCACTAGTTATCCTTAAAAGATTAAAACGGCACACAAATAACACCAAGGCTATCCCCTACCTCCAATTTGGATTAATCAACACCATTTCAACCTCTCATCAATTACTACGGGTCAACGAATTCATCCCAGAAGCTTTTCAGAAAAAGCAGCATACGTTCGTTACTAGTGTAGATCTATCCCAGATCTTCGATAGAGTCTGGCACGTCGGTTTCATACTCAAATTATAATCAATAGGCATCCCCATATATCAACTAAACACAATAACAAGTTTCCTGTCAGACAGAACTTTCACACTTACCATTAACAATGATACATCAAAAACCATAAATAATCAAGCAAGCTTCTCCCAAAGATCTGTGTTATCTCCCACAATCTTTAACCTTTACGTAGCTGATATCCCAATAGCATCCAAAACCGGCATCAGCCAATTGTTGGCCATACCATCATATACGGGTTCAGTTATTCATGCAATATAAGATAAGAAACAAGATACGAAGGCACCTAGACTCAATAGATGAATGTTCCATAAAATGGAAACTAACTCGATGTAGCAAAATCTAATGCAAACATCTTTCCCCTTCACACAAATATAGTCTCCTCTCCCTTCCAAATCAGTACCTCATTAATTCCTTGAACTCCCCATCAAAACATCTAATTCCTGGGACTAAATATTGATACGAAACTTCAATGTGAAGATGCAATAAATGCAAAAATTCACCACGCAAAAGTAAAGACCCTACAATTGAATGCCAACTCATTGACTTTAAAAGCAAAATTTCTCTATACAAACATTAACCGACATATTACGAATTATGCGTGATCTATCTGGTTAAATGCTTCGAATAATAAAAATCCTAATTGATCAAAACAAATACCTCGGAACAACTATAAAAGCGCCATGATTCGTTTCGAATTTTCAGTTTAACAAAGAATTAAATACATAATTCTATTCATTCACAAGATCTTCAGCAAATACTGCTCATGCATCATCCAAATCTATCACCTATTCCAATTTAACCTTCTTCAAATCACAGATTCCCGGACGAGAATAAAAAACAGGTTCCCATTCAAGAATTTTTGAACATTCAGTCCCTGTTGGGGAATAACTAAAGCGCTTTATTGGCTAGCTCCATTACCGCTGAGGGGTTATTTTCATAATTAAGTTAGTTTATCATGTTAATTTAAATCAGCACAAACTAAATAATTAAAAGTACTCTAGTACTGATCTACATGAATTCCAATAAATAGAAAATGAAAATTGGTACCTTTATTCTTTCGTATTAGAGATAGTGATGTGTATCAGATTTGAATTACAGACTATGGATGTTGTATATGTGTTGTATTGACTATGTATTGCTTGGAAACAGTTTTCAAAGAACAAGAATAAGACGAAACCGAAAATGGAGGAAGAAGAAGGAGAAGAAGAAGAAGAAGAAGAAGAAGAAGAAGAAGAAGAAGAAATAAGAATGGTGGAAGAGGGAGAAGGATAAAACATGAATGGAGGAGAAGGAAGGAGGAGGAGAAGAAACCAAGAATTGATGGAGAAGAAGAAAAGAAGAATGAAAGAAAAATAATTTAAAAAATTAGAGAAGCAGAATGTAAAGAGAAGATAAAGGTTGGAAAAACACTATGAAAGAAAAATAATAATGGAAGAAGACGCCGAAGAAGCAGGAGTTTTAGAAGACGAAGAAGAAAATAGAATAACGTTTCACGTTACATATTATTAACTTGACACAATAGAGCACTGCTCATTTGCCGTGCAACGGGTTCCGGTCATCACATTACCTATGTGACGCAGTTAAATAGAACTGGAAGTAATATAGTTATAAAAATTTACAATTTATAATCACTTGAACTTAAATCTGAATTTTGCACGAATTCCTTATTTTAAGAAAGAGAATTTTATTGAAACATTAGAAATAAGGGCATGGAGATGTCCATATTTTAAAGTCCATTTTGAAATAGAGAAGCATATTATACATCTGAGATAATCTGAGACGCGCCGGTTAGTTAGATTTGATTTTACGGATGTCTTTTCTCTATTTTGACCTTCACATTTCCGTAAAAACGTTTGAAACGTAGAATGAGGCAAGTGCATTCTGACGCGAGTGCATTCCGGAAATAATACTTTTGCGAGAGCGTTGTAGGTTACCTCACAACTTGTATTTCGATACTGTAATTCTCAGATTTCGCAGAGACATGGTTTTTAGTGTCACAATATTTTAGTGGGGAGGAAAACAAAATTTCTCTTAGATATTTATTTTGAACTAGCAGAAATGCACGTACACCATAATTTTTAAAAAACAATGTAATGTATAACAGCATAACACTGAAGTAAGTGAAAACTACGAAAGGCATCCAGAAAGTATGTTCCCTAGCTCGTCAACAATATGAAAACCAAATTTAATGTAAAATCTATTGCAGCAAATGCAGCATATGTTGCACTATTTTTTTCACATAATTACCAAAATTGAGACCTGTCATATCGTAACCATGTATTGTACAAATCTACTGCCTGGTAAAAGCACCAGTCAGTTTAACAGCCAGTTGCAATTCTGCGTCACTGAAATGTTCAACGCACAGACATTTCTTGCAATGTACGTGGGTGTACGTATAATCACAAAAGACACGACTCACATTAGCTTTACAACAGTTTCGAGGAGGTGTTTGACCATCCACCCTATAGTTAGGATCTCACTTCCATCGAACTAATTTTTTTCTTACACCACAAGAGTTGCGGGTGACATTCCGATATTGGTACATATTATCCCAGGCGGTAGGCTTTCACGACACACGGACACAAATGTTGATTCCATCATATGAGAAATGTCTTAGTTTTGGTGAAAATTATGGAGGAAAATATTGCATGTCCTTCATCTGCAACAGTAAGTTTTTCCCTGGATATTATGTCTACTTTTTGTTGAAGACGACCTATAGAAAGTTACTTTGTGCATGCGCCACACGCGTTTGAACTTTAAAATGAACTTTGAAAGAAACTTCAGTGGTAAAAAAAGATATGGAAAACCCGTTTGCAGATAATTAACAGTAAAGCGAATCGGCTAATTACGACGCCACTGCAAATAGTATATCTTACAAATATTCTATATGATGGTAATATACAGCCCTTAATAATAGTTATTAATGAAACAAGATTAATTATGACGTAATATTAACGTGTGTCATTCAGTATTATTTCTTAGACGTCCCCAGAGTATATTTTAATTACATTTTGTAATAATAGTAGCCAATAGCTAGACACTATGACAATAACGACCTTCGTTTTTTGTGGTTTTTTTATTTGTAGATAGTACGAAGCATAGTAAAAATGTTACGGTCTGGATCTATAATAAAAGTCAATAAATGTGTTTCAAATGGTTTGGGATCAAACATTGTTATCATAATTAACTCTCAATACTTTTACAATCTTTGTTTTCTCTTATATTCCAGACAAAATAACGAGTTATGAATACCTAAGAAACGAGTTTCTTATAATGAAGCACTTAATAGCACCTATTCAGCTTTCAGTACACCGTCGTAGATAAATATATTTTCAGCTGAAAACATTACAGTGCTACAAGGCATTAATCTAGCATATCGCAGCACCGTGTAGAAAGAAAAGTTTGGTTAAGCTTTTACTTTGGGCTGATATCACGCTTTTGTTCAAAAGCGTAGTGCACAATTGAAAAACATGATTGACAAACAGTATATTATAATAAATATTGAATAAAATAATTGTATTTTCGATATTCCAGAATCGTCACATTTTCAACAAATGCACTTTTCATAACTATTGAAACTGTAAAATAGGTTCATACAGTTTGTCAAAACACATCTCCTCTTGTACTTCAGACGTACATTTTTAGATACATGCAATTATCTTTTTAAAAAATGAAAAATGTTAAGTTTTAGCCAAAACCATTTAATCTTAAATCAGTTCATATATCACAGTGTTCGAGTTCAAGTATTATCTGCATGCGTGTCTCAATTTTCAAGACATCAATGAACTGCAACAAAATTTATCCCCAGTGGTCGTTACCACGAGATAAACTACCAAGTGGCGATCAAGCTCGAATATCCGAAGGGAATCTCTCTCTACATCATGCTGACATTGTTTGTGACTTTGTGGTTGAATTAAGATAATTTTAGAAAAAAATATTTATAAAACGTTTATACTATAGTTTTTATTCCGTCAAATTCATTGATAGAAACAATTTTAGTCACTCAGTTCGAATCAAATTACTGTTTTGCATGGGCGGGTTTTCAGCAATTACAGAGACCCAGATCAATTGCAGCTTAATCCTTACCTCGAGCGGTCACTACCATAGGGCACTCCTGAGCACGAACCGGGGGCTCCGATAGTGAGCAGCGGCGAGCCACCGACTGAGCAGTGGCGTGCGCCCGACAAAAGACGCGCGCGTGCGCCGGCGGGGCGGTGGCGGAAGGCGTCGACCACGCGCTTCCGGCGCCGCCGCCGTCCAGATTCGTCGCGTGCGTTTGGACGCATTCCCGCAAACAGGCGGGGAAAGGGGGCGGCGGGGTATGGGAAGGGGAGGGGAGGGGAAGGGAGGGGGCGCGCGTCGCCTCGAACAATTGACGCGTTAATTAGAGGGCGCCCACGGGCTGAGCGCGGAGGCTCAGCGACTTGCGGTTCTCGCGCCGCGCGCCTGCGGCCAATCCACTTGGCGACGGTCTATCACGCAAGTGCTGCTATGGTCCATTTCCGGGATACTCGCTGTCGAATGTGGCCTTTCCACGCACGTTATTGGCTACCCAGGAAGAAACCGAGAAGTACTGCAATTATTAAAGTCGTTTCCGCTTCTTGAATAAACTTGTGGCAAAACCAACAGGAACAGTGCGCTACATTAAGTACTGCAACTAACAGTAAAATTACATTATCAAACGATGATGTAATGATGGGTATTAATACACGAGTGTGGTATTACGTTAGGAGCGAGGAACGAGCGAGTACCGAAAACATCACACGAATATATCGAATTTCATACGGAACTTTTTCTACAACTTATGGTAACTTTTACAAGTTAAATTTTCAAATTGAATTGTTTCTTGGCAGTTGGCATGCAGGATTGAACCAAAGCCACCACGCGACAGCTCCCTACCTTACCCGTCCGCAGATGGCTTTGGTTTATCACTACACTAGTCAAATAAGTTCAAGAGAAATTACGAACCAAATTATTTTAAGTAATATTCCACGTAAAAATAATATTCCGCGTAAATAATGAAATAAATTAAAACTGACAAGCATAATATATTAAATGTAATTTTAATGTACACAATCGAACGAAACATTTCCTAGAATGATACTCAATGATGAATTTTCAATACTTGGTATGTAAACTTTTCTCTGATTGGTCAAGAACGTGTATCATAATGAAATCTATACCGTAATAAGTATCATTATGCAACGTGTTGCAAGCATCAAATGACAAAATTATACAATAGGAGTAGGAAAATATACTTTTCATGTCCAAAATAACTTACAATTTCCTTAGTATATTTAACATTTAGACAAATCGGATTGTATTGTGCAAAGGTTAATGTGCAAATCTTTACGTGTTGGACAAAGGTTAATACGGTCACTTTCCAATGGATCGAGTTCGATTTCTGATACAAGCAAGGAAAATTTGCTGTTTCTGCAAACATTTATTTCTCTATGTCTGAGGTAATAGGGAAGTTTGTGGGATTATAGGTGCTGGTGAGTAATGGGATTCGTGCTGAGAAAGGTGTTTCTCAAACAGTAACGCACTTTCTGTCTGGAAATGAGGCTATGAAACATTACCTCACTTCCTCCAAATAGTTTAGTATGCCTCATTAGTACTACATTGCATTGTGGTGCACTTAAGATCCAACCTTCGAACAGATACCTAAATGGATTTAACATTCGCCAGCATAAATGTGAAATTCACCAAGTCAATTTTTGATGTTTTGTTTCATTTACATCGCTAAATCACATTTCTCTTTTTTATTAGTGAAATCGCTTAAGTATTAGAGTTTGAATGTGCAAAATAATCGATTTTTTTAAACTTAGCCACAGAACAGTGAAAATGAACAGGAAAAAATCATTTTTAGACTATTTTTGTTTCTTAAAAGCAACATTACTTATGAAAATGTGTTGAAAAGAAAACCGGTTTTATCCCGTATCTAGTATAAGATATTAAGTAGCAAAAATTAACAGATTCAACTTCATCTTGATTTATTCCGAAAAAAGGATTTTGGCCTTAGCAAGTTTCACCTGAGTACCAACGTTATACTTTTCAAAATGATATTGTTTACTTTAATGACCAGCAAAGTATAATACTAATGATGCAGTTCCATTTCTTGATTTGCTTTCTGAAGAGCTCTGGGTTTTGTCCCTCAATGTGATAAATACGTGCCTGGCGTATTAACAGGTGGCAAAACTCGAGACAAGTGGCAATCTAATAAGACTGTACAGGATTAGTCAATAAAAACGTGCCCCTCCAATATTTTGCAAACGGTTCAAGAAATTGAGATGAAATTTTTCACCAAACGATTCAGGATATACTAGAAACTCATTAGTTCTACTTATTTCCTTTTTTATTTCAAGATATTAGACTAACTTGTTTTTTTTTATGCAACATTATATATTTTGACATGAATAGATCTTGCGAAGAGAAATCCAGCATACATACACTGGTATTTGATTACTAATATTGATGAGTTTTAAAATCCGATGTTATAGGAATTCGCGTTGGGGGGGAGATTTCTAAACATTTCCACGGAATCTGTTGTTCAAAACGTCCCGGATTAAAACGTCTATTGCATGTAGTGAACTCCAAACGACAATCGACGCCGCGATGCACCAGTATACAGTAGACAGTATAAAAATCGCGAAAGATAAATTTTCCGTATGCCGAGAGTGAATTATGTAGAGATTGCAGAGAGATTTGTTGTCCTGTGGCGCGTCGTTTCTGCGGGCAGTTGACGTTAAAAATTAGCGGTCCATTTACGTTGTTGTGAACAACGTAATTTCAATGAAAGTTATTTCATTTCATAAATAGTTCAAAGAAAATTTACAACTACAGACAGAAGAAAATTGAATAGTTACATAAAGTTTTAATGCCAATATCTCGAACACTGAAGAAGTTGCAACTCAGTTGAATTGTTTCCCGGGAATAGCGCAATTTTCGTATGTAGAGAAAACTATTTTGTATATTTGCGACTTATCGGAAATATATAGAAACCGTTCCAAGCAGAGACAGTGGGATCGCCTTGAGAATTGACACAAAATGATTTAAGAAAACCAGCAATGTAATATTTACTGTGAGATGTTTTTCGAAAGATTTAGACTACTACACTTGATTCAAGCATACTCCTTTGAAACATCGAAGGCATTTCAATCTGTCCTATGAATTATGTTGTTAATTAGACTACACCGGTGACTTAACTGATTTTTTTCCTTTTTAGCGCCCAGTTCATCAGTCACTCTAATCGTCCTTCTAATCATCATTTTGTGAGGTAGATGAAGTACTACTAGTGCTGCTAGGTCACTGTAACTTGGACGTTCAAAACCCGCTTTAAAGAAAGAAAGTCAAAAGAAAAAGAACAAAAGAAAAAGCCAAACGATGCTTTTAGAAAGCAGGCGTTTACCAATAAGTAATGAAAACGCTATTCTCACTACGGAGTCAACGAATCACGCCTTTCGGAGGCTCTTTTATAAAAACATAAGCATACGAAACACTCAGTAATGCGTTGAGACACTCAGTATTGCATTCTTGCAAACATTCCTGCCACATGACAGAGATAATGAACAACTCGCAGTATTTCTTCAGTGTAATCGAAATGAATTCACTCTCAGTGAGTGACCTCGACTTGAAATACGTTTGAGATAGCGCAATACTAAGTTATGTGAATGATGCCGATGACTCAGATCCTGTCTGATACACTCTATGGTAGTTCTTTCCTGTCGAGTACAGTGAATATCTGCTTTCCGGTAGTGCATATTCAATCCGTCTCCACAATGGAGCGGAATTCGGTGCTCATATAAACTCTCATTTAACTTCACTGCAACAATTCTTACCGACAGAGGCAAATTCGTTTTCGAGGGAATCTAGCTTTTGCAACTGCAGAGCAATAAACAACCTCACAGCTTTAGAATCTCCTATAACTAAGAGCATATCACGTGACTCTTTGGCAAACCAACACCTCTAGTCGTCAAATGGATGGCTAACATGGATGTAAAACACTGGTAAGTGTCTTCATAAATGGATATTTATAATTGTACTGTGATATTCATAACGGACACGATATACTAAATAAATAATATAAATCACTGTTCACGACTTCGTCATTCTCTCGTAAAGACTTACCTTAAAGATATTTCAAGAATTTGACACCAACGGAAGAAGCGAAAATGGAGAATACCCGAGAGTAGGAAACGATTAAGAGGATTATTGAAAATAGAAAGAGTTGACAAATGGCACAGAAAATGAAACCAGAAACGGGCTGCGCTCAGGGCCACGCCTCGTCGACAGCTCCTAAAAGGCGGCCGGCCGTCGCGTCGCGTCGAGGGGCAGGAGCACGTGCAGGCCAGGGCGGTGGGCGAACCGCTGCGATTACTAGGCGGCGAGGAGGGAAAGCGGGACGGGGGTGTGGAGGCGAAGGCTTGTTGCGCTGTGTGGCGGCAGGCCAAGTCGCCGGCTGCGACCACGGTTTGCCCACGTCTTCCGCGTTAGCACGACAAACTCGCACACATACAAACACACACACACACACACACACACAAGTCATGAGACTGGATTACTATTCCACTCCCGCGATGTAATGCTGATAGGGGAGGGGAGGATGGGGGCGGGGAGGATGGAGGAGAAGAGAGGTTTGGTTTTAGCGAGTAAAACAATCACACCCACACACACATACATACACACACATACATACATACACACACATACATACATACACACACATACATACATACACACACATACATACACACACATACATACACACACACATACACACACATACACACACATACATACACACACATACATATACACACACACACACACACACACGAGTTAACATTGCTAGTTACTTGGTTTCTTCAGACCAAAATCAAAAGGTAGCAACAGAATAGAATAGGCTTACCAAGTGAAACAAAACGAAGGTAGATAAATGCTCAATAACTGACTGGAGAAACTATAGGTCAAATAATGCGGGGTTCATTATCAGTGTATAACTGTATTTTAGATGCAATTGTTTCTAAAGATAAATCCCGTCCATACAAGTATATATCATACCATATCGATTATTTTTACCCTTAATGTTATTTGCCCTGCATAACAAATGTCCGACCGCTATAAGGTCGTTGCCCTCAGAATTTAGCTCATTGGTCAGTGTGCTCGCTTTCCATGACGCGACCCCGGGTTCGATTCTCGGTCGAGCAAGATAACTGTGTGCGCTACTTGCAATGTCCCAGAATATGCTGCTGTGTGACGATGAGAAAACTCACTTCTCAGGTTGAGAAGACCAGATTACGGAGTTGCCCCTTTAAACCCATTGCGGAATAGCCCCCTTACGGCAGATACCCCCTTAAACCGTGGCCGCGAAGCCGGGACGCTGTTGGTACGAGAGCCCTGGCCGGTTCGCGGCCTGTCGCGCCAAGTACAACCAGGCAGATACGATCGTTACATTGTCATAAAAGCAATGTTTTATTCCACAGTTCAGCTCTAGCATCTGTTTGGATAGACAGAAGGGTCTGGGCTCGAATCCCTGTGGATGAAATATTTGTACTTTTTGACAATCTAATTACAATTTTACATTTTTTCACAGATGACGTACTCTAGTTAGAAAACTTAGAGAGCACAGGTTATTAGTGAACATTTACAAATATTTATAGAATGTTGATATGTTACATTGAATGAGAATTCTATATACGCAAGTAGAATGAAATATATTCAATCAATTAGGAAAGACACAAAAAACGTTATTGACATTCACACAGCTTTGATACGCAATATATTTATTATAAGAATGATTAGAATGATTGGATGACCTGCATGATTATATCTAGATGGCAGATAGTTATATCTATTTTTTTCATATTTGACTTTATACTAATCTAATGCAATGTGCTTTCAATTTTTTTAATTCTTACCGCTAAATAGCTAAATCATCTCATCTTACCAAAGATTTTTCTACAACTTCATTGAATCAGTTTTAATAGCCTCATCATTCAAATTCGACTTCATAATTCCCAGAATCATAAGGAGAGATTGTAATAACCATTCACAAATATCATTCATTGTCCTTCATTAAACGAAGGTACAAAAAAAGGCTTTCAACAGAGGTTCTTGCGATCTGTAAAAACACGGCATATCGTGACGCAAGTACAGCTGCTGTGGATATGGACGTGCTAGTGTTCCTTTCCGCGTGTATGCTCGACAGCTGAGCTGAATGCTATTATTATACGGTAGTTTCTGATTTCGAACGTTCGGCATCCTACACCAATACACGTCGGCGTGTTCTTGAGTTTCATATCTTTGTGAAGGCACGATGCAAAATTATGAGGTAATTTAAAACTATGCAAAATGAAAGGAAACTAAATATTAAAGAAAATGAAAGTACAATCGAAAATGATCCCGAGAACAGGTACTGAGAGTCATAATAATAAAATTAATAAGAGTAGGCATCATACAAGAGAAAACGAATCCGAGAGCGCAATATCAGAATTAATAAAACGGAATGTACAGCCGAGCGTGCCAAGCGTGTAACTTGAGTTGGAATGTAGACAGATGAAGGAGGAAAGATGTATGTAATGTGAATGTATAATCTACATTGATTTTGAACGGGAAGAGTCGTAGTTAGGCCAATTGTCAATTTTCAACCCGAATTTGAGACAAGAAATTAAAAAGACAGATACTAAAGGAAATGCCAGACATAGTAGGAAATGCAACTTGCAACGTCAACTGCGACAAGACGGACGGACAGAGCATAACAGACAGACGGAGGGACGGACACAGTCGGACAGAGACAGACAGTTACACAGACGTGCTCACACAAACAGTCGCACCGAGTATTACTGTTCAAGATGCTTAGGCTTATGAAGGGAGCAGAATTCATTCGCCGACGTAGATCAATCGTGGACTCCAGTATCTCTAATTGGCAGTCCTCGGAAATCAGACCGGAAGCCGGAAACGGGTCAGGGTCATGTAAAGCATGCAGCGCGCTTCCGGAACCGGTGGGTGGCGCGAACCTGGGTCTCGTGTCTGAAGTGCACCCGTCGAGGCACGCACTGCACGGGTCCAACAACGATCTCTCTCCTCTCACAGACCTCACTATTGAATCTTGTAGGAATGAAATGGAGTGAATACTGATCCCGGTTGCGTCAATTTCTAAGGATTTTAGTCCCGTGAGAGTAGTGCGTATCTATTAGAAGGTGACGTGATTTTCCACTGAATTGAGAAATCCGACAAAGACGGACACATCGACTTGCAGATTTTACCCCTCCAGGTATTTTCCCCCTGAAGAACCCCGCCTCAGCCGGAGCGAGCGCCTAGATCCCGATATGTATAAAAGTACAGTGCTTGTACGTAAGTATACGTGCGTGTATGTATGAGGAGTGGAACGGTTAATGATGAAGAAAAAATCTCGTGCTATTTTTGGTCAGCCTGTTAGGGTACAGTTCAGACATTTGCCTAGTATTGACCAGAAACTCATTGAAAGCTACCTATCAGAGCAGTCGAACGCTACAAATCTCCCCAAAGCTCTAGTTTAATTCTACAGAACTATGTAGTTGGTTTCAAAATGGATCTTCGAGAAAACACAAGTGTCTCTATATTTACATAGGGTTTTTATCCAGCCGACAGTCGGTTACCCATTACGTCCTGGAGGGACACTTATTCGACCATACACTAGACACCAATACACTTGTTACCTCTGATCTGGAGGCAGCAGAACGCGAGGCCCTCCGCGACAACACATACATGAGAGAGAAGGGACAAACAACCATGCTCAAGACGGGACACGATGCCCGACGCTTCGGATCGAAGGTCTGACAAGTGTCTCTATAATATTGATAAAATGGTTATTCATATAACGAGGTGTTTAGAAATAGCTTCATTTACTTGGGAGAGCGAGATAGTTCAATTATCCGAGCGAGTAAATCTATGTTAATTCACATGACATAAACAATATTTTATTTTTAATAATTTTTATTAATTTAGGGGTAAATTTAAAAAAGAACTTACAAAATTGTGAAGAAAATTTGGCTAGAGGCCATGATTATAGAAAACCTTTGGAGGTCATGACAGTTGTTTGTAAGTATTGTTCCAAAGAGAAGAGAAAATATATCAAACGTGGCAAATGTGATAGTCTAAGCAAAATCCGAGGAATTTGGTATATTTTCTCCTTCAGATGTTTTAAACGAAGAACCAGATGTGTAACAACAGTACATACTTTCTAGCATTTCTGTATCGGCTGTACAACATTATAATGCTTCATGAACCTGCTAAAGCGTTTCCAACGAACCGAAAAAAAAATATTCGGACTAAGATGCTTATATTTAATATAGTAGTTACGTTATTCCTACACCAGTACGCCTAACACACCACGTTCCCAGCTACACTCAACCATCACGATGACTTTTTTGTTTGCAATTTTCGAAACAGAGTTCCGAAAATCGGCCTTGGACCAATTGTTCTATCCGGACAAAAAATTAACAAAAATTGTTTAGCCATTTTTGAGAGTTTTTTTACAAGTTACATTAACTTGAAGAAAAGTTACACAAACAAATTTTTTTTCCAAAAATCTTTATCAAAATTGTACTTTTGCAATGTAAATTCTCTGCAATTTTCGAAAGTACAGTGCTCAATTTTTTTTAAAAAAATTGCCTATATTCCATGCAAAATTACGCGAAAACAACTCGTATTTTAGACAAATTGTTCAAGATCTATTTTTGAAAAAACAGACGTCATTAAGAGGAAAGTTTCCATTTTCAATACTGCAGTTCTGGGAAGACACTTAAAATTTTGAAATTTTTGAAATTTGAAATATTTCAACAAAAATTAGGTCGGAGCCATTTTTAAGCGTTCCTTACAGATGAGGAAAAAGCTCAATTAAAGAATTTAGAATCATTTTTTAGCAAACCTTGAAAATGTGTTTGAGATTTCATGTACAGCCCAAATCAAAATATTGGCAAGGTCTTGAGTTTGTCAAGATTGATCGGGGAACAGAAATTTTGGTGGAAATCTTTAGAACGGTTTAGGCTCTACCTTTGCCCGCAGAGACTATTTACGTCAACCAATTTTTCGACATCACGAACACCCGAAATGTGGATTATGACTATTCATCGTGCTGAAGAAAGTAATTAACTGCTCACAGGAATAAGATTCATCAATTTTTTTCGATATCATGACCTCCCAATAAGAGTTTCTGAAACGAAAACTACCTCTTTTTGCAGCAACAATACAACTCTCTCTCTTTACCACGTAAGTACGTAGAAAGCAAAAAAGTGATAAGTCCATATCCTTTTACATAAAAATAAATCGTCATGTTGTGACACTCGTGACAGAGCAGCGAAATACGGTTCACAACAATCCGATGCGAGTTCTGTCGTCCGACTGTCGCAATTAATCGGAACAACATCGAGGCTGTGGAAGGCGTGTTCCAACGCGTCGGCGAAGCGTACGTGGAATCGCGTTTCACGCGCGGGTGCAAATGACCCCCATCCTGGATGCTGGCTTCCGCTCGCCTCGCGGAAAAAAAAATAAAGAATTTTGTTCGCGAAACACCACATCCGGGAACTCCGTGAGCACACCCGGAAAAATCCATTTTCTGTTGCCGTTGAAGCTGATAACTTTGAGAAAATCCGACATCGAACGAATAATATTAATTTTAACATAATATTATAAAAACGTATGTAACATGACAGAAGTTCGTTCCTCGTCTGCTGAAAATAAATGACTAAAAATCGAATAATTCCTGACAGAAAAATGGCCATATCCTGAGGTCTGTTTTTTAAGAACATGATTTGACAATATTTCTTTCATGACTAATTTTGATGTAATTACTAGCCAAACGCTTATTATATTTCGTTTCCACGCCAATCGGTGGTTGTTTCTGAAGTAACTCTCCTCAAGTGTAACAAATATTTTATTGATCTTCGAACTTTTAAAAGAATTGAGAAACACATAAGAAAAGCCGCTAATAACTAAAGCAGGCCTGACCAGAACAGTGCCCGTTAGGCCATCTCTCTGGAAAGCCAGTAAAAGTCAGTCGTAGAGATATGCCGTACGTTGGGAACACCTCATTTAAGGAATAGATTGACTAAATAATGTCGTAATTAGTCAGGAAGGAAGCAATGGCAAATCACATTGTTTCACAAAACAGAACGTTCGCAGCCACAAATGTTTCTTTTCTGAATCTCCCTTCCTCTTTCTATCAATCTGACCTAAATATTTCAGCATTCAAGAACAATACAAATTTCACGATAAATGTAGAGAACACATACGACACAAAATAAATATTATAATAAATTATTTCACTCATTATCTTTCACAGAGAAATTATGGTTAATAGAGAAAAAACACAACAATGAATCTATTATATTTCGAAGTGCATTGACAAAGCATTCATTGCGCCTTTAAATATAGGATAAACATTTTTTTGTGAATTTGAATGTAGTCATATGAACGCACCAAATCGAAAACTGAATATTAATTAAGCATAAGGATAAACTGTGCTTACATCTGAAAACCCAGATGTCTTGACACAAATTTTATTTTTTTAAATGCTAACTCGACAATTCCTTTCCCAGAAAAATGTGCGTACGTCTACATTACATGTATAAAACATGAGGATGAAACTCAAATACACCAATCACGGACGCGAACAATTTCCACACAAGTAACTTCCTGTTGCCGGTCGATTTTCGCAAACGATCGCACGGCGCCAAGCCGAAAGCAGCGTCTGCAGGTGCGGTGAACATTACTTGACGCAGCCAATGCTTAGCTGATTGTGCAGGGCTCACGCTGCACTTTCAAGACACGAATAATAATGGAGTCGTCTAGAACACCTACCACAGTATTTACTGGATGAGATGGTTCAACGACAACATTAATTGCCACTTCAGCGTCTCTGACGGAGAGGTCCTGGGCTGAGAGCACCGACGGTGGCGGATTTTCGACACTAGCTGGATATTTGAGTCGAATTAAGCCACCGGAGTTGAGAATTCAGGCGGCCGGCTGCTCTAATTAATTTTCTGTGATGTCTCTTATCAACCAGGGGCGTATGCCGAGATAGAACACTAACAATCTCGGGCATGAGAACGATATTTTGTTTAACAAACAAACACTTACATACACTACACCCACACATGTTCAGACGATAACCGGGTTTTCGCTGGGGACGATAACCGGAGTTGGAGAAAACCCTGCAAGCCGACATGTAGGTCGACATCAGACCTCACGTTTCAACGCCATCACCAGAATATAAAGTGCACTACATTTGCAGTGCTACTGACCAAAGTAGTTTATATCCCCGAAAAATATGAACACTCATTCACTGTCCACGGTATTCAAACTCTCAATTCTGCATCTATCTGATATCGGTGATTATTTCGGAAGTGTGTATCCTGTGATTGTTTCTGAAATGGAAAAGTCTTTGACATTTTAACAGCCCGTAACATCTAAGGAAGGTTAGATCAAAACAGAGGCCCCAACGCCTTCTCCCTGGTAAGTCGCATGCACACGGCCATCAATACTTCTGGTGTGCCCTGTACAACATAATTCGTTATTACTAAGGACTGTCGAAATTTGGGCAGTCTAGATCTAAAAAAATACTTATACACCCCACTTTATGTATTTTTTTACAGAATGCTCTAATATTATAAATCAAAATAAGAACTACGTGTTCTCTTGAAAAGATCGTGAAATACGCACAAATCCAAATTGTAGGTTAGAACAGCATCATGGTAGCTGCCAGTCATTTAGAAATACCTTCCAAGGACATGCCAAGATCATGTAATATGTCACGTTAAGGTCATGATATATTCTCAATTTTCTGACGTGAACTGTTAAGAACCGCAGATTCAATGGTTTGATCAACAACACTGCATTGCAACCACGCGAAAAGAAGAAGGGTACAGGCAACCTGAATTTAAAGCGACCCCGAGAGTTTAAATGCTGGCCGAGGTATCGTCCAAATTGTCAGCACGGCGAGTGGGACAAGTGTTCCCGACGCTATTGGCCGGCAGCTGCCCCGGAAACGGCGGTGCGCGTCGCGCGCTTACGTCGACCCCTTCACCCGCGCGGTCAAGCGCAGCGCTCCGCTCCATTCAGCCACCAGGCGCCCCTCCCACACACCCACACCCACACACGCACAAAGACTTACGCACACGCGCGCCGCCTGACCCGAAACGAGCACATGCACCGGCTGCCCGCAGCCGCGTTGATGTACTTAATTGGTGACGCCCAACCGCTCTGCTTCAGTGGACTCTCACACTCACTCTTATAAAGGTGCCTCACTTAATAGAAAGTAAACTTGTTTTTCTACGTAGGAAAAGTAACAGAGCATTGATAGCGCGCTAATAAGCTTGATGGATGAACGACAAATTAATGAATTTATAAATTCTTCTTTACCGTGGCAGACTCAGACAGTGACTCAAACGCAAAGGATGTAATTCTGAGCATTTAGAGTAGGCAATTTAAAACATGTGTTCAACTATTTTTATTTACTTTATTGTTAAAATGATTCTCTGTGAATTTTTCTAAACTCGTAATCAGACATTGAAGACAATCAAGTACATAAGAAAAGAATTGTAAAATAAAATATGTATACGGACCATACTTATTTTCTCTCGTCCCTAAAATCCAAATTACACGCTTCCTTTTGACGAACGATTTCGGAATTTTAGCGTACACGCGCATGCGCACAGCGACTCTACCCTCTCAGAAAACATTTAGCGCATGCGTGCGTTCTCTAAAACTCCAGAAATCGTTCTTCAAAAGAAATCGTGTAGTAACGTAACATGAACTTTACTTTCAAAATCAAGCTATTGTAAATTTTGTCATAAGAACGAGAAAAGTTTCCTTTTTAGTAATACGATAAAAGAACGTCATATTAATTTTAAGCTAACAATTCTAAATAGTAATACATCGCATTGACTTTAATGTATGTTCAATAACATAATTGACGAAAAGTGTCATAAAAAATAACACAGACACAAAAAAACTTGTCAGACCCAAAGACTTGACACATATTTCTGTGTTTGTCAACGCGCTGATTTCTAATCAGAAGCGCACAATTTCACCAGTGCCCTTCAGTTCTTGTTTTAAATCGCGAAAAAAGCACCGTAAAATTTTTAATTGTAAATTTCACAGTAGTTTTTCGCGATAAAAAAACAACTGGAAGGTGGTGGTTAAATTCTTACTTCGGATTCGAATTCAGTGCGTTGAAATATTCATAAAACATGTGTCAAGTCTTTGGATCTGACAACTTTGTGTGTGTGTGTGTGTGTGTAATAAATGAACTACGACACCATTAACACTCGGCCCTCCG
Source organism: Gryllus bimaculatus (assembly GCA_017312745.1). NCBI lineage: Eukaryota > Metazoa > Arthropoda > Insecta > Orthoptera > Gryllidae > Gryllus > Gryllus bimaculatus. The sequence goes on from BOPP01000022.1 coordinate 9,095,522, forward strand.
CGGAATGTCCACATGCAACGAGGCTGCTCTAAATCAGTCGAACGGGCGTTGCGCCGCTGTCCGCGCGCCCTGTCGCCGCTGAATGCGCGGCATGCACAGCGGCCGCGCGTCACTGCCGTGCCGCGCCGGGAGGAGAGGGTCGGCGTGGAACTGACCCGACACCGCGCGAGCGGGGCGAGACGAGACGCTCGCCGGCCACGCAACGCCAGGCGCGCGACGGGGCGCGGCGCGGCAGTGACCCAGAGCGACGGGTCAACCGCCGTTGACCCCTCCGCCACCGACGCCGACGCCGACGCTTCGCTGCCACTGCCGCCACCATTCCTTTTGCCAGCCTCGCTGCTTTGCATCTGCGACAGGCTGTTACGGCGCTGATCTACCTGTCGTTGACGTCCAGCACGTCCCAGTCACAGCCCCCCCCCAACAGCCCCCCATGCCTGTGTATTCATGCATCCCTGACCGAACATGACTCCGCCTCTCCTCCCCCCTCCCCTCCTGTCCCGGTCTCCGTCCCCGCCCGGCGCCTCCTTCTCGCCATCTTGTCTCATCCACCGTCATCCTCCGCCAGCGTTCCGCATCATCCTGCTTGTTTCCAGTTTCTCGCTGCTTCCTCCATTCCTAATCCCGGCGTACAGTCAATGCTCCCTTCGCTTTCGTCACTGGCAAAACCATTCCAATCACCGCTGCTTGCAATCACCGTTCCTGTCTTTGACATCGCCGTTTCTATCTTTGACATCGCCGTTCCTATCTTTGACATCGCCGTTTCCGTTGTCGCTTCCGCCTTCCCCAACACCTGCGTCCCCTTAGTCTGCGCTCCAATTGCTTTCGCATCTGGCACCATCATTGCTATCACCGCTGCTGACATCGACGCCGCTACAGCTGACTGACTGTCGCTGCTCCAGTCGCTGCCCAAACTGCTGCCGCTGACACCTCTGCCCTGCCGTGCCAGCGCTGCTATCTGACCACACACTGCCATTGTGGTCTATCAATAGAGAAAACCAAAACTCCGATACCGACTACCGTCTATTGTCACAGTCGTCACAACCATCGCCGCCCCTAGCTGACTCCCGAGATTCTCTATTAACGCCCTCTGACCTCACCCACCCCATCTGCCTTCTGCCCCGGCGAGAGTCGTGACCTCCAGGCTCTTTGACACCTCGCCTGGCGCTTAATCGAGACGTCCTGTAGAATGATGTCTGCCTTGGTGTGTTTCACTACTGTGAATTCGACTATCTTACTCTGAATAGTTAAGGAGTTTCAAAATGTATACATAGAAAGATGGTACTGCAATATCTGAAACGGAGATGACATTTTTAGTAGACCTCACCTTTGTTAACTTCTCTTTCAGTCTTGAAAAGTTTGTAGAGAAATAGATGGAAGTTACTTTCATTAATTAATAATAACTTTTTAAAATGAAATAACTTATAAGAAGATTTGCATCAAAATATTTATAGCAAGCTTATTTTCTTCAATAGTAAAAATATGACGAGAATGTAGCAGTAAACGTATTAAGAAGAAGAAGAAGAAGAAGAAGAAGAAGACAATGTCGTACTTCTAGGATACGCAAGAAAGTCACTAAACAAAACATTATTTCAGTTTCAATTACATAAGTTCTTAAGGGTGTCTGTATACAATCCAGAGATCCGCAACCAATTTGCAGTAACACAGGGACGTTTGGCGTGTTGCCTATCATAAACTACTCTAGATACCGATATAGTAAGCAATGATAGATATTCTGTCGGCATCCGTGCGGATGTGTATGTCCATACTCAACAAATAGAGATTTTTTGCACCCCGTAAACCATCTTAGCGAAATCGGTTTTTGATCCGCATGCGCAGTTCGAGTTGCACTGGCGCTCTAGACTCGAGAATTTCGTCTCTGGTAAGGTGCTTCACGCGGTACAAAATGTCTCTAGAATTTGTATTCTAATATACAAGTGGTTTTTATTTTTAATACACCCGAAGCAAAACGTCTTTAGAAACACGTACTTGAAATATTGTACTTGAAAGAGTCTGTTAATCAGACGAAAAGTTTATTGAAAAGCTTCTTTTTAAATGCCAAAGACATCGTAAAAAACGCGAAATGTACTGGAATACACAAAGAAACAACATTAGGAAAATTATGTTTTTTAGTCTTTCCAGTTCAACAATACAGGACATTTCCATTTTTAATTTATAAATGAGAGAGAATTAATAACACTATATAACTAAAATCCAATTTTTCCAATACTTTCCATAACCAAAATCCAACATTTTCTCGAATGTTAAAATTCAAAAATAAGCGATTGTTACTCATAACAGACTTCCGTCTTTCCAAGAATTCAATTTTGTCTACCTCATGAATCCACGGTACAAATTCAACATGCCATTAAGTTGCAGCCCTGAATCAACCGGCGCGCCGCCTCGGTTCCTTACGGGAGTCACTCATTCACAAGAAGTCCGCACCGGTGCACTCAAGCGGATAATGAACTTTCACACAGTTCCGAGACAAAAATCTTATCGCGCTTACTTCCCAGTAGGCGGCGCGACTTATCGCGTGACGTGCGCAGCCGGGAACACGGGCTGGCAACCGCGCAGAACGGCGCTCGTGACGTCGCCGCGGTGACGTCACTGCCAGCGCGACCGGTTCCTCCGCTGCCACCGCGACTGACCCGGATTCGCGCGCCGCGACGCCCAGCGCCGGGACGCCTCCGACGCCGCCACCGCCGCCACCGCAACTGCCGAAGACAGGCACCGCGACGCGCCGCCCCACGCCGACTCCTCGTGGCCTAGACCAGGCGCTTCCACTAGAAACACGTGGGTGGGGGCAGTGGCAACGTAGAGTGGAATCACCATCCCGGACCCGTTTCCCATCTACATTACTAATTTCCGATACGTGCACCGTGAGAGGCGGCTCAGAGCATCAACTGATGCAACTGCAGAGCCACTGACCGGGAGGTCCTACGTTCGAATCCCGACGGGGACAAGGTTTTCGACACTAACTAGAGAGTTAGGTTGAAGTCAGCCAGTGTATGGAGGAGAATTCTAGCGGCCGGCTGCTCTGATGGGCAGTTTTCCGTGGTTTCCAACTATTCAGTTACAAAATGGGCCTCGGTAACCTGATGGGACTACCACTTACCAAATGTGAGAGTCTACCGACGAGGTCGCTATTTTTGGGGGATCCTCATTGAGCGTTTTACATCCCTTTTGTCATACACTTCGATCCCTGGTGCCAGATGAGCTTAACCTAAGTTTGGCTGAGGTGGATAAAGCATTTGCGGAGATAAGAAATAATTCCGCTTCAAGTGGTATGTTGATAAATGCAGTTAACCCGTTTCTGAAGTAGAAAATGAGCTAATTTTAAATTTACAGTCTAAATAATAGGGATAAAAGATTATATTCAAATTTTGTTGAGATGGAAGTTTGTCTAAAATTCGTTGGCAGGTTTCGCGATATATTAATTAATACATCAGGTACATTTGAATTCTTTTAGATAAAATTATTACTCATTGAGTCCCCCAGAAAAAGATCAACTGTGATCCCGGATACAATTCCGTCGATTTGTGAGGTGTATGAGAATAGAATACAATTTTTAAAAGAAAAAACTAGCGTTCGGGTTTAGGAACCCGTGTATTTGAAGCACACATGTGAAATTACATTTGTTTTTAAGTATATTCCTGACCATTCAAAAAATAATTCTGAAATATTAAAAGAGTAGTCATAAAGTTTTCAAATTACTTTTTAGTTTCATTAATTAGTTACTATAATAATGGGAAATTTATTTTTGATAGCTAGCCTTAAAGTTCTCCAGTTTTTACATTCAGTAGTATCACAGTCAATATCACTTCTAATTGACTGTCTCTTAATAAACAGATACACCAGTTCTGGGGGAAACATTATCGTGAGTGAAAAGAAAAAGAATAGACGAACCATTCTGATAGGACGAAAACTTTCACAAGGTGAATATGCCTGAATGTTTGCAAAATAGGGTCAATCAACCATACGACCAGTATTAATACTTCAATCACTACAAAATCAGTATCCTTACTCTCACATTCACAGTACTTGCCCATCCTTTGTTGCGGTTGCGGAAGAGTTATATAATGCCAGTTCCTGAGTGCTACCCCTAGACTCTCTCGCCACACGTATAAAAGAGTTGAAAACCCAAAAATCATGTAATTTTATTAATACGTCATGATGAAAATAAACTTATAAAAATTTTGAAGTAATCTGTCTAAAACTACCTTTTTGGGTCTCTCTCGGTTCCCTCATCCATTAAAATTTGTTTCCATTTGCATTTTATATAACGTAGTAGCAAATAAATGAAACTTACCACAAGGAAAATTAAATCATAGCTTTAATGACACTATTAATAAATTTATTTTATGTTCAACCGTATGCAGGGTTGCCAGATAGTTTTGAGATCTTGTTCCCCAAAAGTACGTTGCAATACCCCGACGTTTCCGCTAAAAAGAAGGGGAAATAAGGAATAGTTAGTAATTACAGAAATATAATGTTTTATTATGTAGGGGTCTCTTTCTAAATTTCCAGGGAGGCTATTGCCTCCTGGTCCCCCCCCCCGTGTGGACGCCTATGTTTAGGGAGCACATGAGTGAATATAGTCAGTCTATGTAACGACAATTAAAAAAAAGAAGAAGAAATGTAAAAACATTCTCACGCTTCTTGGAGAGACTCAACTTCACAAAGTAATATTATAATGCAAAAGGTCTGCTTTCCGATGACTCTGCAGCTCAGTTCGGAAAAAGATGTGCATACTCGCAACTCTGCCGAAATATACGAAATCATGAGGAATGAGGCACTTATGCCATATTGAGGCCTGTGGCTTATTTGTGCGGATGGGAGCAGAAGCAGGTGATGAGGAAGGGATGTTGGTAAACAGGGCCCGATACATTGATCTCGCGACGCCGAATTTAAAATTAAAAACAGCCGATAAAAATATTTGGAGTCAGACAACTTGTAAGCCGCTAAGTGTGGTTTTAAATTTCAAAAGGTCCCAAGTGGACAGGTCCTGTGCTTTAACGATATCGATCTCTCACATTGAAAAATTTAGAAACTTTTTTACATGTTCCGTTTAGATTCTTTCTGTCTACTGAGGATTGTAATATTTACAATATAATTTGGCCAAAGAAACATTGTTGAAATCGACAGCCTCATTTTCGGCAAAATAATAATACTCATAGATGGCCTTAAACACTGATGTTCACGGCAAATTTAACAAGCGATATAACTTTTAAAAATTAGAAGTTTCAGTGCAACGGTCGAAAGGCGTCAACCGCAATCCCAGCAAGTCCACTTGCGTGATTCGACGCTCGCCTCCTCCTCGTCCACCTGCGCGAGAGAGGCTCCGCGCTCCAGTTGCTGGGCGGACGTTTGCTCGGTGGCGTCGGAAGCGTTGCGCAAGGCGCCGGGGACAATGCCATGACGCCGCGCGGGGCCGGGCCGGGCCGGACGGGACGGGAGCGCATCAGCTGGAATCGGGGCCAACGCCGGGGCGGGGAAGCTCGGGGTGCGCACGGCCACAGCACAGACGCGGGCGGTCCCCTAACCTCAGCAGGGGCAAGCAGGGGCTTAAGCACCCCTCCCAACAACAAACTTGAAACAAATGATGCTCAATATTCCCCCAGTAATAATAATAATAATAATAATAATAATAATCATAATAATAATAATAATAATAATAATAATAATGCCGATCGCTAATGCCACATTGCCATGGCGATCTCGGACGGAAGAGTCGCGTGTTCGAGTCCCGCCTCGGACATGGGTTTATGTGCGAGTAGATTTCTGTGTCATCCATTATCATTCCTTCATTATCATCATCATTCTATTTCCCATACCTCCAGGATTCGCTGTAGAATGCTGATCTCCCCAAAAAGGAGTCACAAACTTGTACATTTGCCACGAGAAAAAACTTAACTGAGCCTCGGTAAGTGCAAGTGTATGTCTGCGTGATCCTAGCTGGTCAATTCGCGACAAAAAAAAATAATGTAAAGCCGGCCCCGTGGCGCAGATGGTTGCGGCAGCCGTCTCCTGGGCCGCGGAGGCTGCAGGTTTGAGTCCTACGTACGCATGGTCATGTTTGTGATTGTCCCTTCACACCTCATCATTATCCTATCGCCTCTTAATTCATAATTGAAGATGTAACAACCCTGCATAATCAAGGGATACAGCCGAAAAAGCTGATCCTCATAATGACACGCGATAATCTCTCTCTAGGATAGATAATATAATTAGCTTCGACTGTTTAAAGAATGGACTGCCTCAGCAGTCTTGTTTGAACAGTCAGAAAAATCATTTAAACCATTACTTCTGCTAAATAGATATGGGGTACAGACAAAAATTGCTTTATTCTGAGATCTTTCGAACTACTGTACTTAAAAGTTTCGTGTCGCATGGTTAATTATAGTAATTTAGGGTTAATTCCCTTGAATATAGAAAATGGAATATACTTTGCTTTATAGTGTTCATTTCGTTAGAATAGATACGAAAAACTTAGATTTATTAGAAATTTTATTACATTAAAGAATTTTTTGCAGACATAATAAACATTTTTTCCATACAGAGGAAGATTTGCATTTAAGTCTATTTCCAACGCAGAAATTGTTAAGGTAATACAGTTATAGAGATTTCTTCTGGGAATTGCTGGCATGCCAAAAAACTTTTGCTTCCAGGTAACGACAGCGTGTAATATCAAGATATACAAGTTGGAAAATACACGCGAACACTTCGTCAGTCAATGAATGAATAGCTGTTGTAGAGTGGAATGTACGTTTTCAGAATAAACAGAATTCTCATTTGATGAAGAAGCTATAATTATTTATCTCGAAAGATTTTTAGATTTTATGAATTGGCAACATATAAAATATTTTAGGATAGTGACTTTTTTTTATTTTGAGAACACTACTTCTCATTGTAATTACTTCCGAATTCACATTTAAGATCCATTTCGTAATCTCCAACGAAGAAATGCAACCTCTTCGAATAAAACGTGTTTATGTACTATTTCTTGATGTATACAAACGAACACCTATAGTTTTCAAATAATTCGTCATCCTTTTGCAACTAAACCTTTGACATATCTTTCAATATTTTAAAATAGGCATTCATTATTGTTATTCAATGCTGAACATTTTCTTCACTTAGTTAATTTACATTTGAAGGGAAGTAAGTTCTTGGCCGTGCAGTCTTAAAAGAAACAGTTCAGAACGAATGGAAAATGTACTTGAATAGCATCAGAGTGCTATGCAGCAGCGTTTCGTTTTGAACGTGGTACGTACGTGATCCAATGAGTTTCCAGGAATTTTTTTTCGGAAGGTTGGAACAACGTTTATTGTTCACGAAATAACGACCTCTCCCATTGTATTTTATGTTACCATTAATTAGGTATTGTTATCAGGAATCGATTTTTCTAACTACTCGTAATAGGAGTAATGAATGCCCTTCGTTTATTTTTCAATACATTTCCCTACACAATTCTCAGAATAATAACATTTCGAGAATGGTGTATTGTGCAAACAGAATAATTGAAACAATTTTTGTGACAGTCCGATTAAACAATTCCCATCAATTTAACATATTTTCTAAACAATTTTAAACACAACGAATGCAAATTTAACCGTATTTATAACACAATTCCCGAAAAGGAGAAAATAATATAGTGACAAAGTATTCTCTGTGTAAAACTCTCTGTACACCCACCCCGAAGGCTGGGTGAGCAGATGATACGAGCAGAATCCCGAAATGTACTATTTAATTTTACCGGGTTTATAATGATGTAACGTATAGTTTAGGAATTGGCCGTTCTAAGTTTAGTCCCAGACTAAGCTAGTTATTTTCACTTTCGAAATTATGATTTACAACGTTCGAAATGTTCGTACGGGCACAGATAGTGTCCTTTATTAATTAAGTACATACACTCTATTCCAATATTTTTGCCTTTAATTTCTCATCAACTCGAAACAATGCGTTTTTGTAGACACAGTTCGATAAGAAGAAAAATCTCCTTCAGATTAGCACACTTACAATGGGACCTCGTCAATTCATGAGCTAACTTCAATTCGCCGCGAGCATGTCCGCAACCAATACTTCAAAGACCGGAAATCCTATATTCGTAATCGCAAGGGTGCCAGACTTTCGGAGTCAACTAATTAGCTGGACCGGCACCCGCCATTACCTGGATAAAAACTCTACAAGCTGGGTGCCCTCAACCATTCACTTCCGTGCCAAAAGATCAACTCAAAGATCACACCGTGCCTCAAGATCAGATCAACTGCCGCCAAGGGCCGCGCACACATCCTCCTTCCCCTCCTCCATCCTCCTTCCCCACTCCCATCCTTAAGGCTCCTATCTTCGTAACATTAATACTCCATCCTAATAACTCCTAGGTTGTCTTCTCATCCCCGTGATCTCAATTCTCCGACTAAAACCGCGTAAAACCGTGTACGTCAGGCCAGAGCCCTGGAGAACGCGGCCAGGCCAGAGCCTGACAATGTGTTCCAACGCCATCGAAGGGAGATGGCGAAGATCCACTGCACCCAGCGAACGATGCCAACTTCGCTCCCCCCCCCCGCAGAGCCCGTGCGCGAGCACCGCAATGAGGGATCGTGTGTCATCGGGCGGACGCACGCCCGCGCGGCCTCCGAGCGACGGACGCAAGGTCACGCGTGCCGCGGAGATCGAACGACAGGGCGCTGTTTGCGTTGCGCTTTGACGCGTCCCGGCCGCTCCCGCACACGTTTCCCCCGTGTGCGAAGACCTCGCAAAAAACCGATGACGCAGACGAGAAGTAGTAGCTCGTTTTCTGCTTTGTTATCCGCTATCGCTCTGACTAATAGGTTTTTTCTTTAGTAATCGAGCAGATCTGCTGATCAATCCATTGATGGTTTTTCGATTACTATTTCAATGAATTTCAAATAGACGACTTCTGCATTTGAAAGTTAAATTGTGAATTATCAAAATATCCATAAACGTAGAAGTTCTTAAGATATAAAATAGTCACTTTCATGATGCATTGGAAAATTGTTAAAATAAAAAGACATGAAAAAAATAAAGAATTACTTCCTTATAAATTTAAACAACAATGGAATTTACAAGCCTGCCAATTTGATCGTGATTCTCCATCGAATTCCGTATTACAGAAGCACTGTAAATAATACATAATTATTTTCAATTTGGTTCAAAATCTCCTTACTTTAACTTTATTTGCTTGCATCTCAAAATGAACAAACTAAACAATGAGGTATCAAGTAACGATAACTATTACTGTAGTTGATACTACGTATCAAAACCGTTTACAAGTCATGACGCATACTGGGAGAAAGTTGACACGAGCTCTATCGAGAATGGTAACTCGTTCAAAAGATAAGCGGAACGAAGACAAAACACGAACGGTGCCTCTATACTACGGTTAAGCTCTATACTACGCAACGCATATTGTCATTTTTGCCAAGACATGACGTTAGTAAAATCAAGAATTGTGAATTAATAAGAAATGAGCTACTTTTTATACTTGTTCACGCTTTACATATTAACTGTATTAGATTAGTTCATTAGAATCAATTTCTCCATTATTTTATAAATCAATTTTTTTCTTTATACATTCCAGTTCAAATGAGCATTTAATTAAATTTGTAATTACGTAACAAAAATACATTTCCCGAAACCTACAAATAGTACGATTATTTCAACTTCACTTTCTTGTGTTAGAGAAAATGATTTTCATACGTTCAAGATTCTCAACGGCCAACTCAAAGTCATAAAACAGCATAAATGACTACAGCGTCACTTTGTCGAACATATGGCTTTCATCAACACTTTTGACGGCAGATGCTACGAACAAGAAAAAAGTCCTAAACATCATTCGAAAACAGATAACATTCCAGAAAGAAAATTGCAAATCCAGCAAAAAAAGTGATGCTTCATCGAAGCAGTTATTTGTTAACATCTCGGAGCGGGGTAAGATTTCAAATATAATCAGAAGTTCTGATTCAGCTTTAGCTTCCCATCCCCTCCGCTTTCTTCCGTGTTGTTTCTTTCTATTTGCATTTATTTGCTTCTATCATCTTTGAGTCTTCAGCAACAAGATCAGTTGCCCCTCCCACCTAAAATAATCGTAGGAGATCAACAATGAACGCAAGATAATTATAGATTTATTTTACAGCAATGGTTTAAAAGCGAATCGAATGGATTTAAAGTTGTAAATAGTTACATTGAAGTATTAAAACGAATTTGGTATAAATAACGAGTATTCAGAATAACTGTTACATAATCTCTGTTATGCAATGCATGGTACAGAGAGGGTTGTCAGATTGTAGGAAACGGTTGAGCCCTCTGCGCATCAACTCATGTCACTGCAGTGCCATTGACAGGGTTCCAGGCCTGACGGTGGCAGGATTTTAGTTAACAGTTACATAGCTTGGTCCACTTCAGTTTCAGTGTGGAGGATTCTAGCGGCCGCCTGCTCTGACGGGTAGTTTGCCGTAGTTTTTCCGATCAACCCCAGGTGATTGCCTGAGTAACACACAGGCCACGGATCTCGCGTGATCCTTCCTACCTCTTCCTTGTCCCATCCTCACCCCTTACTTAAAAACACACTTGCACACACTACATTCCGAAACATTTCGGAAATTTGTCGGCAGTCTAGAGCTTCTCCCGGCTGGGGTCGCTAATGGGAGATATCTAGTTAGGAAAAACCCGTAAGGTGACAAGTAGGTCGGCGCCGGATTTTACCAGCCGGAGAGGGGGATAATAATAATAATAATAATAATATGAATAATAATAATAATAATTAATAATAATAATAATAATAATTAATAATAATAATAAATAATAATAATACATACATAATAAAATAAATAATTAAAATAATATAATAGTTGCCTTTATTAATTAGCAAGGATCGGGCCATCAGGCCCGCTTCTTCCGCCTCGACCACATGTCACAAATATACAGAGTAAATGTCTTAAAAGAAAATTACAAAAATAGTAATGTTAGTTAAAATTTAAATTTAAAATGGTAATCTACAAGTTGTAAGTAGTTAGTGGAAAGCAAACGGTATTTTAAAGAACTTATAAATAGAGAACATCAGAGGTTAATGGATAAAATGTACAATAGATAATTTGAAAATTTTTAAAATCAAGTCTGAGATTGAAAGCAACAATTTGAATTAAATAAGATTATGTGGCTTATAAATCTGCGCGCAGCGCGGCACCTGGTATTCACCCCGAGCGACTTGTGATCTATTAATAACAGAAAGAACACCATCACACTCGCTCGGATCCTGGAGAAAACCCCGTAGTCGGAGAAAAAACAACAGGCCAGACTGTGTCCTTAATACAAGGAAACTAAGCTAACATGAAGTAACGGCGTCTTTGGATGGTTATCCTCAGCTGGCGGTCCATGCTGCAAAGGAGTGGTTTTTCTTGTTATAACCGCCTCTGCTCCTACGGATTGAAATACAGTTCCGCGCAAGGTATCAAACAGCGTCACAAGGAAAAGTACATTTTTTAACAAAAGAAACATAATGTTATTTCTAAAACCATATTTAATCTTAAACACTCCTAAGAGAAATAGTTTTTATTTAAACCGTAATTCTACAAGTGGATTTTAATAGCAAAAATGGTATTTACTGTAAAAAAATCATGCAGGTGCTTCCTTAAAAGATGTTAATGAAGAGGAGTTTTTAAATTGAGGAGGCAAATTTATTCCATTCGCGGTCTACAGTAGATTGCGAACAGATTATTGATAGGTACTGGTTTTTGGCTTTTTGGAATGCATAGTAACTGGGCATTCTGAAATGTAGATGATTTAAGAATGTACAAAATTAATTGTTAAGGTATTCTGGAACCCTTTTAGCATCCTTCAATAAAAGACAAAGGCTGTGATACAAGCGCCTATCCTTTTAGTGTAATATTTGTGCTGTTTATAAACTCCAGAGATGTGATGTATTTTTTTTTGTTATTAAATGAAACGAATACAGGAATTTGAGCCAACCTCTGAAGAGTTGAGCGAGTGAATCTTTTAAATTGTTGTACACACAATATCCCCGTAGTCGAAATTAGGACCAGCCAGGTTTGACAACTACATTTCTTTTCGTATTGTAGGGAGACATTTATCATATATCTAAGGATGCAAAGAAGCATAAAACTTTTCGACCAGACATTTCGGATCTGATATTCCCTACTTAGATGATCATCAAGTATTGTATTAAGCCCAAGTTTTGGACTTGTGTATGACGAGGTACTAGAACATTGTCTATAAGCACATCAGGAACATATGAACCTTCAAGTTTCTTATGCATTTGAGAAGAAACAATTATGATGGTTTGTGATTTTGTAGGATTTAAATTGAATCCGTTTCTCATTGACCATTTGACTACAGAGAAGAGTTCATTATTTAATTTATTTATTAGCATTTCTACCTCTGATGGTTTTCCGGTGATATAAATTTGCAGATCATCCGCGTACATATGATGACTACATTCCGCAGTCCAGTAATAGTCAAAACGAAATGATGACCTGAGATCTCGGTCCTAGGTATGGAACGTACATAGTATAACAAAATTTCGAAATCCAATCAAGATTTCAATTGTATTCAAAAGGTTGTTTAATTTAAAACGTTAAAAATTATGGAAACTGTGAGCGTATTCAATGAATAAGTATTGAAGAAAATATTTAAAAACGCATTCTTTCACTCCACCAATTGCTCTTGTGTTAATGTCTAAACATATTGAGCGGCGCCAAACTTGAAAGGGTGTGATCAGTAGTTCGAAGATGATCCCAAAATCACATATGGGTGAGGTGAGGAACTACCTGAGCACAATTTCTGATCGAGAAACGGGGCCGCGTGGTACCGAGATTTCATCCGTCGATCTCTCGACCAAAATCGTGTCATCCGATAAATGATACTCTTTGTATGAAAATATCTTAATAAAATAATTACTTTCGTAAAATGAATCATTAGAATCAGGGCTGCGCAATGTTGTGCTTCTGGGACGCCCCTTGAGCAACGGCGCTCGGAGGAGAGAAGCTTCGCTCCAACGCCTTATCTGCTCACCAGCTTTACTCGCAGAAATGGGGTAATAATGAGAGGGTGTAAATAATGATGAAGTTGTGGGTTTCCCCGGCCAGAGTCGTACAAATGATCTTGGCTGTCCGGGGGAGGTCACGTAAAAGGCTGTGGTGCCGACGTTTCGACCATATTATCGTGATCTTCCTGAGGCACCCCAGCCCTGAGGAGGACCAAGAAGATGGTCGAAACATCGGCTCCTGAGTCTTCGACACGGTGTCAGTCAAATCATTTGTAAATAAAGGTACCAAAAAAATTGTACGAAATCGAAAATGTACTGTGTGAAAAAAAGAAAGCAGCTCTGATTATATTCCACATGATTTTACAAATGGCAGAGATAGTTTGCTTTTACTTTATGGGTTTTGTGATTTGTTTGGTATAAACACATGATCTCAAGATGCATTTCCTTGCGAAAGTGAAAGAAATGAATTTTTCCTTGTGAAACTTTGCTTTTCTCTAATGTTTCCCAGTACATGTGTCTTACGCGTACATGTTAATATGTCTGTGAAGATACATTTTGGTTCACCGGCTATTTGTTGTTGTTGGTATTAAAATATAATTAGAGGTGCTGTTTTGAGCAACTTTTATTAGGTAGCTTTTGATGGCATAGCTATTGTCATCGCAGTTTGCTGGTCCTGCTATCGTCGGTAACTGACGATCGAACCCTGAAATCGAATCCTGCTCTTGCATTAAATAATAATAATAATAATAATAGTAAAAATAATAGTAAAAATAATAGTAAAAATAATAGTAAAAATAATAGTAATAATAATAGTAATAATGTTTGTCAAGACAACGCCTCTAATTATTTTACTTGATAATTTTTTCAAGATTTCGATGTCTGAACCGCTCATGTAAGTAAAAACCATACATTTGAAAAAAGGCAGATACTAAATTAGACCCCTAGGTCAATTTGTCAGTCTGTAGGTGTAGACGTTAGTTATTCACTCATCAACGAATCGAAAACCCTTTAGTAAAATGAAGCACGAATTCTCCTAGTTGGTGACGTTGCGCTATGCGATTAATTTTCGTTTGTTGTTGTTTTCGAGGTTGTCGATTATTATCTCGGTGATTCAAATCAAACCGCACATTTAAAAAACTAATTTACTACAATATAAATATTTGTCAATATATCAGTCAGCCACTTTATGGATGTAGGCGTTCGTTATTTACGAATTGCCGACTCAGCAATACAATGACGCACGAATTCTCCCAGTGACGTGTTGGGCATTTTTTCGATTAGTATCCCAGGTATTCGAATAAAATCGCACATTTAAAAAAAACAGATGCTAAAATGGAGTCGTCAGTCTCCCTGTCAATCAGCCGCGTATGGGCACAGACGTTCGTTCTTCAGTTATCAACGAATTGGTAACACAACAATCAATTGACGCACGAGTTCTCCCAGTCAGTGACGTCGCGTTGCGTACTTTTTATTAGTATCTAGGGTATTCAAACAAAATGACACACATTTGGAAAAAGCAGATACGAAAATAGAGTAGTCCGTCTCTCTATCAATCAGCCACTTATGGGCGCAGACGTTCGTTATTCACTCATCAACGAATTGAAAACTCAGCAATAAAATGACGCACGAATTCTCGCAGCCGGTGACGTTGCGCTGCGCAATTCGCAGCCGCCGGCGCCTTGCCAACTGTCCGCGGTCTCTGCGACAGCTGAGCGATGTCTCCACGGGCAGCCTGAGCTCCACCGGCTCCAGAGCAGCTGAGAAAGTATGCCTTTGTCTCTTTACAATGCCGAGTCAGTCGGCAACCCAGTAATATCTGTTTATTACAGGTGACAAAAAATGTGTAACACGAGTTCTCTTCTGACTCTACGCAGGGGCACTCAACGAAAAGAATAGGGCTGGGTGCGGTAAATCCACGGGAGTGCCTTATTTCAAACAAACGTTTCGCCCCTGTACACAAACAATTAATTTCTACCTACACGAGAAATAACGTAAAGGGGTTAATTTAAATAGAAGTAAATGCATTATTTATTATCTATTTTCACTGATTTTTGGGATCTCAAATAAACCCGAGCCTAGGGAAGATTGTTCCAGCTGCCCTCCCCCCCATTCTGGGCGCCCTAGGATGTTCGAAACTGCACAATGTGAATCCTCTCAAACCACGAATTCTACCAAAAACATTACAAAAGATTCAACGGAAGGTAATCCATACTTTTCTTTTATTTTATTACAATTTCTTAAGTAATAAGTCCAATAATGGAAAAGCTGATCCTACCCTAACGCATAATATCAGACTAATAGGTTTCCCTAGAATCATTGGATAAGTCTAGTTTCAATTAGTAAACATTAGTTTTCACGAAAAGACTATGTTAAAACCAGTTTTCATTAGGTGAAACTATTTCTATGAGATAATGGGTTTTGACGGTAACGAATATAACTTGCATGAATTCTTAATTTCTCGCATCTGAAGAGAAAAATAAAAAAAAACAGGATATATCGAATAATGCTGCATATTGATATTCCAGAATCGGAAGGTATACCATAAAAAGTCAACATTAAGAAAGATCTGTGCAGAGGTCTACTCGAAAAATTCCATTCTGATTAGCAGCGTGTTAAAGTGCTTTCATTAAAATAACAGGTTTGTCAAGATAATACGAAGACCAAGGTCACACACATTGCAGTCACTACTTGGTTGGGAAACACTGAAGCAAATCACTACTGTCAACATTACCTAGAAACATAAGGAAGATATGTCAAAGCAAGGTATTAACACAGACAGCCTTCAGTGTTGCTGGGAAATAACATTGACTAACCTTAAATGTCACTGTCAATACATTTCCGTGTATATTCCGCAAAATTTTGAAACTGGTGCTCATAATTACCATTTTCATTTAACTATTCGTAGTTTTCGAATTAACATTAAATCGACGTTCTATTTATTTGTTACACAAATACAAAATTTTGAGTGTAGAGTAGTAGCCTTACTATGACGGAGAATGATTCGGTGGGATGCTTCCAGCAGTTTCACGGAATACAATCTACGTGGAGTGCGTAGCCTTCCGAAGAAATGGTTCGTTGCTCTCGCTAACCTGTGTTTTGGAGTCCGTGAGGCATGACGGACTATCGTATACGTGCAAGTATACCACAAAGAAGTCGCCTCTCTAACACCAAACAGTTACGATACTGACAAGCTGTCATCTTGATTGTGCACACATTTAAGTTATGTACACCTTCAATGCCCCCCTCAAAAAAATCGAGTCATTAAATATTTCCAGGAACAGCTAGCCTAACTCATACCCCTCAGTAGATTTCATTTTGACACCTTAACAACATTCAAGGACTTTTGATAGCAATAAGTTCAAAATTTGGCGTACACTGGAACAACACGCTACTTTCTATTACTGATACCAAAGACAACTACAACATAGATGGATACTATGCGTTTCAAAAGAACAGATGTTCCTTAATCTCAATGGTGCTTAAAATTAATTGCGCGTTACCCGGAATTATTATTGTGTTCATTTGAAAAATGGTGTTCGTTTGAAAGGAGTTCTGTTAATTTTTGTGATGGCGGAGTGTTGCTTATGGTATTTATGCTTAACAAACTATAAACTACATCGAAAATCTAGAAGTACAAAGTAGTGAGTTTAATACTTTTTAAATGTTCTCTGCTTTACAATAATCTGACGAGTTTTTATTTCCACATTTCATCACACTCATTTTTAGGACATTAATACCTTTACCCGTACACCATTGAATTATTTGTACGTTTCCGACAACCATCATAGTAATTATATCATTTAAAAGATAATTGACTTTCACACATTTTTTTACATTACTATATAATGTGATTTATCAAAAGAATATCATTATTTTTAAGACTTCTTTGCAGAACATGAACCCTGTAGGTTTTCATTTAATTGAGCATGTGCATGGATCATTTCCACCTGACTGAAATTCTTTTTTTCTTTAAAGCTAATATTAAAGAAGTACTCACTTTGTTTTGTGCATCATATATACCATATTTGTGATTGGTTAGATTTTAGTTCTTGCCACATCCCAAAACTTGAAAGGTACGTGTCACACCTGAATGTGGTAATTAGCCAGAGTCCGTCATATTTCTACAAATATCACAATATTACCAAATTTATCGACTTAAATACGAAATATATAATTAAACTATCAAATGCTGCATCTCTTGATGATTAAAACCTTGAATGGTTAGAGGCCATATGCTACTCGCCTAGCAGTGTTGTTAGTCTCCGGTGCTGTAGGTAGAGATTTCTATTTTTACATCGAGCACTGAATTAAATTAGCGTTGATTGCGTCATTTACGTTTTCAATTTCCACTGTGTTTTTAGAATTAAATATATGAATCTTAGTTTAATAATAGAATTTTAAGCATATTTCAATTTGAAGTGTACATCTAAGAAATTATTGGTCAATAGAAAGGTTAAACATTGCCGTTTACTTGTTTATACTGCTATTATTAAATTGGATGTGCATTGCCTAATTAATAATACAAGTATAAAGTTTAATCTAGTGGTTTTCTTTCAACTCAAGGTGACTATAACAAATTATTTCTTTACTGTACCACTTCCAGAACTGAATGCAAAACTCCAAGGGGACAGTATGCTGAGCAGCTGTAGTCCTTTCTCTGCAAAGTCTACAGGCATTTCTCGAGTCAATATATCCCGGGTTTCCAATTAAACGCAGTTAAGCACCATTATAAGTTAACGTGGTAAACGCACCTCCTTAAACATTTTATGCGCTCGTTAAGACTCTTCGCGCCGTCTCGGGTGACAGGAAAAGATCTCGGCGGACGAGCAAGAGGCAACAAAGTCGTTAAAGCGCTAACTAACGACCTGGTGAATCGAGAAGCTCCGTCCTGCTGGGGGTTACCCTCCAACTATGAGAGGGCGCAGGGTGGAGAAGCGAACGGTAGCAGAGCAGACAGACTGACGGTGAGAGCAGCATCAATGTACAACATTCAAGAATCGCAAGAGTTGTTAAATAGATACCAATAATACCAATTGCAATAAGAATAGAGAAGACTGAAATGAAATCGATGATGAGCAAAATCAGGGAATAAATAAAATACAACATTGTTGTACACGTTTAACAAGAAAATAATTGATAGCTTTAAACAGTGGGGGACCCAGAATTTTTCTGTGTGAGTGTGAGTGTGAGTGTGAGTGTGAGTGTGAGTGTGAGTGTGAGTGTGAGTGTGAGTGTGA
>BOPP01000022.1:9113807-9125353 GCA_017312745.1 Gryllus bimaculatus
GATTTGTTTAGTTGTTATATATTTGTATAACCAGCAGAATAGGGTTGCATACATCAGTTTTTAATACCTAACGCCTCTGTTGTGTACGTTGAAGGTTGCGCTGTTGCGGAAGAATTCATATCGTAAATGGTGTCTCTGAACCGGCCATTCGTATTCGCACGAAGCGAATGGCTCACAGAGAGGACGCACGTGTCATTGGCAACAGTAAACATTGCTTACGGCGGCTTTAGGAGACATTTTGAGACACTTTGACTTCGTGTTAATGTCTATGCAAGCACAGTCGCTTTATCAGTTTCACGTGGAAGATTGTGGGATGGACTTCCTTTGGATGAGGGGAATTCTTGAAATCGTCTCTAGCATCACGGAATACTTTACAAACTATTTAGCAAGATAAACAGTAAATGTTTCTTTAGTGGCTAGATATAAAACGAAGAAGGCATTGAAGGTTATTGTGAACGCTCATTTCTTTATCACAAGTACTTCTTAGCTGACGTGGAAATTGAGTAAAATGTTAAAGTAGAGCGCGAGTAAAGGGAAACTTGAAATGTAATGAACAGGGTGTACTTGCACGCAATTTGAAGTTCAATGTACTCGATGCGAATTGGGTATAATAACAAGTTATTTAAATAATAATAGGGAATTTCGCGGTTTTTGGTAATATCGGAGTTTTTTTCTCGCGAATAATATCTAGTGATGGCAATGTTCTGTGTAATCTGATCTTTTTTGGCGGCCTGTGGCTGTCAGATTACAGAGATCTGCGAATTAACTGATACTTGTTAAACTCGTGTTACTATACATCATTTACTTTCTTCGCATTATTTGAAAACTTTTGCTTTCCAAAAATTCTAAACTTAACTGAAAAGTGGAGACTGTGGCAATTTTGTATCTGAATGGGGGGGAATTTTTTTAAAAAATTTGAAGACGTTTTTGATAAGTTTTTTATAAATTTACTTTACTTGGAGCACAAATTACGAGAAACTATTCGTTTTTTTAATTGTAGCAGCGCCTAATTTAAAAATTGTTTTTTTAATAGATTTTTTATTAATGAAATCTATCATAATTATTGTAAGGTTTTTGTAGTGCTTAATTTTTTTTCATATTTCCGGAAATACGCAGAGTGTTCATCTGCGTTAAATTTTCGTAAGTGTACTTTGTATATTTCGAAAAAATTCAGCGTTTTTGAGGAATTTTTTGAATGCGTATTTCACTACATTATGCGCAAACTATTAATATTTTCGAAAAATTGGTGCAAGACCTTATTTAAATTATATCTTTGAGAAGAATATTTCATTCAAAAATCTTCAATATCCGTATTGTAACTAGTAGGATACGGCGACAAATTTGAACTTTGGCACTTTCAGATTCAAGAGAGATCAACGAAAATGATACTTATAGTATTTTTAGCGTTGTTTGCGCATTTTTCGAGGAAGCGAAAAATGGATAAAATTTTTGGAAAAACAATTGTGAAAATTTAGAAATGTTGTTAGGCTCTGTGTAAAGTAATCCCTAAACACAAATATCCTTTTGCATTCGCGGTCGTAGGTTCTTATCCAAGGTTGATCTTCGAGTATGTTTTAGGAGAAAATTTTCAGACATTTTTGGTGTTAGCGGTTATACATCGGGCAGACAATTGCATGTACGGAGGACAGACAACATATGGTAAGTAACGTTTTACTTTCAACAATTTTCTGATCAAGACAGGTAGCGTAAATCTAACTATACAAAAGAGTTAGAGGAAATATTTTACTTTTCTAGGAACAAGATTCACAACTTCGTCCTATATCAGAACCTTTACAAATACATACGAGTTTTCTGGGTAAAGTCATACTTTAGCCGCTCCCAAAGCGTTTAATTTGTTGTGAATAGTTAACAGACGACTTTAATTTTACGTTTTTAATTTAAATTAACGTTTAAATTTGTTGTGAATAGTGTACGCTAAGGTTTTCCTTATTAAAGAAAATCAAATACGTACAAATGTACAAATGAAACAATCATTTACTTTAAATGACAATTACAACATATAATGGCCAAAGGGTAAAAAATGGATGAAATGTCGAGAGATGCGTGGCGTGTTTGCTTGGAACTACTGAAGTGTCGACTTGGGGGCTTTGTACGAAGTTGTCTGTTGGTACATTCAATATTTCACGTCATATAGCAGGACTCAGCAGACATTTGATTCAAATTGAATTACTTATTGTCAAAAACTAAAAAAATATGTGTGATGTAAGCAAGAATACATCTTAAAGCTCTTACTGGAAGTTCAACGGGTTAGCAGTCCAGTGCGAGCGCACAACTAGCAAACGCGTGAAGGTACGATGCCGGCACCCATTGTCCACATTAGCATACGGAATCCCGGGTGTCGCCTCGTGGGCGAGAGTGAGTGGGCGCACTGGGTGGCGCGCTGGTCCGCTGAGCCGCGGATCGCGCGTGGCTCTGCGGGCGGGGCGGGCGACGCCGGCACTGTGAGTCAATCTCGTGAAGTCACTAGGCGCCGAGCCTGCAGCGACACCTCGGCCGTCGCCGACCGCCGCGGTCCGCCGAGAAACCTGCAAGCTGTCGGTTAGGTCGGCGTGACTCTCTATCAGCGGGGATGATCAGGCCACCTTCCGCAATAAGAATACGCACTACACTTACGGGATTAAATAACCTGCGCGGTTTAACGTAACGATACCTGCGCGATGCTTCGTAATCATACTCACTTTAATCAATCAAAATCAAAGCTAATTTATTCTTGCAATGGCTCCCCCACCCAGCCCTTGACCCTACCGTCCATTACTATCGTCCTTCACGTCACGGCCTTTCATTCTAGCGTCAACGATTCACCGGGTAAGTTTTTGAATTCTTCCAGGATCGTCGTCGATCACTCTCTGTCGACACATGCTACGTATATGCGCACGTGGTCAATTTTTTAGCCGCCGTTGCTCGTAAACAATAGAATTAGCTTCATCGACTTCATCGCGTCTCTCGCAAAACTAAAGGATCCGCCAGACTTCGAGGTGGGCTGTGCTAGATTTAGAATTATTAATTTGAATTCAGCATAGTTTTCACGAAACAAAGATACAGTATCAAATGTGCACTGTCATCGAAATAAATTTGTTGAAGATCGATTTTTAATATTGAATGTTCTATTCACTGAAGAGTATCGGATGCGAATTTTATCGACAGATTGATGGGATTCTTTATAAAATCTCTATAGATACCATCTATATTGATTGTTTCATTTTCTTTTATAGCGGCGTCGTTACTACACCTTTCGAATAATCGCTTTTGGATAATTGCGTGCTGGATAAAACCAAAGGTTGCATGCAATCGTAAACTGTGCGGCGACTTGGAGTAGTGAAACTTGCCCCGCACGCATCGCAGTCATGCATGTGGGGGTGGAAAATTGATGTCATGCAACAAACGCGCTCTGAATTCATTTCTGTGGATCGTCAGCGTTTCACGTCGAGCAACAGTTTTCAGGTGGCTCCGGTTGTTCTTGCTTGTTTTTTGTCTCTGACCATGGTGGGAGGATGCTGTGAAACGAGGCGTATGAGTATTGATCTTACTAAAGTATTGAGAGAATGAATAAATGTATTTTTTCGTTATATTTTAAATTTTCAATAAGCTTTTTGGCAAGGAATTTAAAATGCGAAGCTTTGTACGTTTCGCTATGTTTAATTGTGCAAGCACAGTCATTTTTAAATTTCCTATTAGACTTGATCCTAACAAGGAACACACTTTAGACTTTTGGAAGGGGGAAAAGGTGTAGGTATTTGTATTTAGGTACGTTGTTCTAATGTTCCCTGTTGGGCAGAGGGCAAAACCGGGGGTTTTTGAAGCGTAATTCGAGAGTTTTAGATAGTTGTTATATTACATACAAAATCTGCATTCTGTAAATAAATTGTTACTGGCCTTCGCAAAGTTGAATTTTTTAAATTTAGAGATTATACGTTATTTTTATTTCCAAACATCGAACTCCATGCCGGTAGATTGCCATAAAAAGGATTTAAGATGTGCTCGCCTAGTGATGTATTTTAGCGATATATTCGATAATTTTATTACAAAAACACGTTATTGAAATGTTCTGAATTGCATGACATGCACTGTGTGAACATTGACAGAATCCTTTTTACAGATTACACGTGTGAGGGGGCGCAACGGTTGCCATTAATGGAAATATCTCGATAAATTTGTTAACATTGAAAATCAACGCTGTTTGCGTGCATTCAGATGGCGCCTGTGTAGTAATGCGAAAACAAGTGAAATGATCTATTTGATACGCGGCGCACCGTGTTTCGCTGTCGTGTCTTTCGTCGAGTTGACTATACGCGTTAAAGGTGAAACTCGGGCGCACTATATAGGAATATTCTCTTTTCGAAGGCTACATTGGTATTACGTAATTTAATAAATAAGTAACAAATAAGCACAGAAGTTATTAACATAGAAATTTCCATCAATTCTTGTTTATTTTTGTGAAGTATAAACTTCTTTAACAAATTAATTTCATAATATTTTGTAAAATGTACAACGATATTTTAGAACTGTTATAAAGTGATACGAAATGTTCGATTTGCATTTAGACAATTTTTACTGATAAAAATACTGTTGGGAATTCAGGCGTCCAAATTTTTAGCAAGCAAAAGCTCTTCTAAAAAATAAAACTTGATTTACCTCCCAAACTCTCGTTAGAAAATTGGAGGTACATTTTGTCTGTACAGAAAAAAGGATATTAGAAGATTTTCAGGCTGCGGTGGGCATTCCGATCATCTCGTGCTGTCTGCCGCTGGGGAAAGGAATTAGTTCCCAGGGGCACGGCGGCGGCGGCGGCGCGGCGCACCCTTCGCGAGGCGAGGTTGTTTGAGATGGAGGGGCGCGTCGATTGATCTTTTCGGAGCGGGGGAATCGCTGCAGATGTCTGCGCTGGGATGATTACCCTGTGCTTCCGAAGACCGTGCGCCGGTTCCACCCGTCCGACGCTGCCACTGCCTCCCGCCGCTCTCTCTCTTCTGTCTGACTCGTCTCGTCGTGCAGACGCTGAATCTCTCCGCAGACTCCCTCGCCATCGCGCTTCTGCTTACCGGAGTCCGCAAGCAGCGCCACCATAGCTGCTTGTGTCCGGGAGACGCTGCGGCCTAGGGGCAAAGGTGACAGGTTTCGGCCTGGACATTCTAGGGGACATGTTGACATCCCCCCCCGCAATGCATAAAGGGGCGAAACGTTGTCACGCGTGGCCTAGGACGCGGCGTCGTCCGAAAGCTAAGCAGCGTACTGACGCCCGTGCGGAAGCATACGCTTCAGCCGACACCAATGCGTTATCCCCGTTCCTCCCCTTCATCCTAACCTTTATACACGTCTCATCTTTGTCACATCCTCAACCGAGTACAGCTCTTCCTCTTCTTCGCCCGCCTTCGGTTTCCTTGGGCCGCTCCGTCGCCTGCGTTGCAACCGTCGTCGGTCCCCCCTTGCTGCAACGTCACGACTCGTGCTTCGATGCCACCGCCACCGCTGTGCGGGGAGGCCCAGAGGCAATTGCGCATAACGTGGGGCGGCCGCCTTTGAACCGGAAGCTGCTGACCACGCGCCCTAGCCAAAAATGCATATTAAAAAGGTTTAACTTATTTATTAATTGTCTATATTAAGAATGCCGAAATAACAGTAAAAACATTCTATACTCCTCATAAATAAAAAAATTCTTTATATGAAACAGTCGAGTGACAACTCTTACTTGTAATCCGCCCATTCTCGATCACACTCACACTCACACTCACACTCACACTCACACTTACACTCAACTTACACTCAACACTCAACTCACACTCAACTCACACTAACACTCACACACTCACATCACATCAACTCACATTCAACACTCACATCACACACTCACAACTCCACTCATAAACTCAACTCACATCACACACTACACTCACACACTCCACTCACACTCACACACTGGACACTCTCACACTCACACTCACACCTGAACTCTCAACTCACAGCTCACACACTGACACTCTCACACTCACACTCACTGACACTCTCACAGCTCACACTCACACACTCCACTCACATTCACACTCACTCACACTCTCACACTCACACTCACACACTCAGGATCACACTCACACACACACTCTCTCACACGTCACACTGCACACTCACACTCACACTCACACTAACTGACACCTTCACACTGACACTCACATGACTCAACTGAACACTGACACTACCTGACCTGAACTCACATGACAGACTGACACTCGCACACTGACAACTGGACACTCAACTGAACTGAATCTCAGCACTGGACACTTGACAACTCACACTGGACACTGACACTCACCTGACACTGAACTCACCTGACAACTGACAAATCACACTGACACTGACACTCCGACATGACATGACACTGACCACTGAACTGACACTGACATCCAGCTGACACTGAACACTCCATGGACATGACACTCAAAACAGCTGAAACTGACACCAGCAATGACACTGAACTCTACACTGACACTGACAACTCAACTGACATTCCACTGACATGACATCACACTGACACTGACACTCACCTGACACTCGACACTCACAATGACACTGAGCACTACAGTCACACGTGAACATCACACTGACACTGACACTCACACTGACATCACACTCACACTGAACTCAGCCTGCACACTCAACTCACACTGGAATCACATCACACTCACCTGGACACTCACACTACACTCAACTCACACTCACACACTCACAGCTCACACTACACACTCCACTCACACTCAACAACTCACATACACTCACACTCACACTCACACTCACATCACACTCAACTCACACTCACATCACACTCAGACTCACGACTCACATCACACTCACACTCACATCATCACATCACACTCACACTCACACTCAAACTCACACTCACACTCACACTCACACTCACACTCACACTCACACTCACACTGCACACTCAACACTCACACTCACACTCACTCACACTCACACTCACACTCAACACTCACACTCACACTCCACTCAACACTCACACTCACACTCACACTCACACTCCCATCAACTCCACTCACACTCCACTCACACTCACACTCACACTAACACTCAACTCACACTCACACTCAATCACACTCACACTCACACTCAACACTCACACTCACACTCACACTCACACTCACACTCACACTCACACTCACACTCACACTCACACTCACACTCCCTCACGGTGAGGAGACTGACGGTGAGGAGACTGACGGTGAGGAGACTGACGGTGAGGAGACTGACGGTGAGAGCAGCATCAATGTACAACATTCAAGAATCGCAGACAAGAGTTGTGAAAGAGATACCAAATTGCAATAAGAATAG
Organism: Gryllus bimaculatus; assembly: GCA_017312745.1. Classification (NCBI taxonomy): domain Eukaryota; kingdom Metazoa; phylum Arthropoda; class Insecta; order Orthoptera; family Gryllidae; genus Gryllus; species Gryllus bimaculatus. Next base: position 9,121,173 of record BOPP01000022.1, read on the forward strand.
AGAAGACTGAAATGAAATCGATGATGAGCAAAATCAGGGAATGAATACAATACAACATTGTTGTTCACGTTTCACAAGAAAATAATTGATAGCTTTAAATAGTGGGGCACCCAGGATTTTTCTCTCTGTGTGTGTGTGTGTGTGTGTGTGTGTGTGTGAGTGAGTGAGTGAGTGAGTGAGTGAGTGAGTGAGAATGGGGGATTACAAGTAGAGTGTTCACTCGACTTGTTTTCATATAAAGAATTTTTTTTTGTTTATGATGAATATAGAAATTTTTTACTGTTTGATTTCGGCATTCGGTAGTATAGACAATTAATAAAAGCTACTTTTAATATGCATCTTTAGCTATGGGGGCGCGTGCGTCAGCAGCTTCCGTTTCAAAGGGCGGCCGCCCTCACGTTTGAGCAATTGCCTCGGGGCCTCGCCCGCACAGCGGTGGCAGTGACAAGGGCGTGGGCGGGGCGGTGAGACGGTGGCGGTGGCGATCGAGAGCACGGAGGCGGTGACGGTTGCAGCAGGGGGGACGACGACGGTGGCAACGCAGGCGACGGAGGCGGCAAAGGTAACGAAGGCGGTGGCGAAGAAGAGGAAAGAGCTGCTAACTGCGGTTGATGAGGTGGAAGTGACAAAGATGGAGACGGGTATAAAGGCAGGATAAGGGGGAGGAACGGGGATAAACGCAGTGGTGTCGGCTGAGAGCGTATGCTTCCGCGACGGGAGTCAGTAGCTGCTTGGCTGTTCGGACGACGCCGCGTCCTAGGCACGGGTGACAACGTTTCGACCGCCTTTATGCATTGGGGGGGGGGATGTCAACATTTCGCCCTGAGAACGTCAGCCGAAACCTGTGCACCTGCGCCTAGGCCGCAGCGTCTCCCGGACAGCCAAGCAGCTAGTGGTGTCTATTTTACATCCGAGCACTGAATTAATTAGCGGTTGTTGCTCATTTACGTTTGCAATTTCCACTGTGTTTTAGAATTAAATATATGAATCTTATTTATAATAGATTTAAGCATATTTCCAATTGAATGTACATCTAAGAAATTATTGGTCAATAGAAAGGTTAAACATTGCCGTCTTACTTTTTATACTGCCTATATTAAATTGGATGTGCATTGCCTAATTAATAATCACAAGTATAAAGTTTAATCTAGTGGTTTTCTTCAACTCAGTGACTAGAACAAATTATTTCTTTTACTGTACCACTTCCAGAAACTAATGCAAAACTCCAAGGAACAGTATGCTGGAGCAGCTGTAGTCCTTTCTCTGCAAAGTCTACAGGCTTTCCGAGTTCAAATATCCCGGTTTCCAATTAAACGCAGTTAAGCACCATTATAGTTAACGTGGAACGCACCTCCTAAACATTTTATGCGCTCGTTAAGACTCTTCGCGCCGTCTCGTGACAGGAAAAGATCTCGGCGGACGAGCAAAGGCAACAATCGTTAAACGCTAACTAACGACCTGTGAATCGAGAAGCTCGTTTTCTCCTTTTTTGGGGGCCTGGGGTTACCCTCAACTGATTGAGAGGGCGCAGTGGAGAAGCGAACCTGTAGCAGAGCAGACAGAACTGACGGTGAGAGCACATCAATGTTACAACATTCAAGAATCGCAAGAGTTGTTAAACTAGATACCAATAATACAAATTGCAATAAGAATAGAGAAGACTGAAAATGAAATCGATATGAGCAAAATCAGGAGAATAAATAAAATACAACATTGTTACACGTTTAACAAAGGAAAATAATGCATAGCTTTAAACAAGTGGGACCCAGAATTTTCGTTTGAGTGTGAGTGTGAGTCCTGCATGTGAGTGTGAGTGTGAGTGTGATGTGAGTTATGTGTGAGTGTGAGTGTGAGTGTGATTGTGAGTGTGAGTGTGAGTGTGAGTGGAGGGAGTGTGAGTGTGAGTGTGAGTGTGAGTGTGAGTGTGAGTGTGAGTGTGAGTGTGAGTGTGAGTGTGAGTGTTGAGTGTGAGTGTGAGTGTGATTGAGTGTGAGTGTGAGTTGAGTGTTAGTGTGAGTGTGAGTGTGAGTGGAGTGTGAGTGGAGTTGATGGGAGTGTGAGTGTGAGTGTGAGTGTGAGTGTTGAGTGGAGTGTGAGTGTGAGTGTTGAGTGTGAGTGTGAGTGTGAGTGAGTGTGAGTGTGAGTGTTGAGTGTGCAGTGTGAGTGTGAGTGTGAGTGTGAGTGTGAGTGTGAGTGTGAGTGTGAGTTTGAGTGTGAGTGTGAGTGTGATGTGATGATGTGAGTGTGAGTGTGATGTGAGTCGTGAGTCTGAGTGTGATGTGAGTGTGAGTTGAGTGTGATGTGAGTGTGAGTGTGAGTGTGAGTGTATGTGAGTTGTTGAGTGTGAGTGGAGTGTGTAGTGTGAGCTGTGAGTGTGTGAGTGTGAGTTGAGTGTAGTGTGAGTGTCCAGGTGAGTGTGATGTGATTCCAGTGTGAGTTGAGTGTGCAGGCTGAGTTCAGTGTGAGTGTGATGTCAGTGTGAGTGTCAGTGTCAGTGTGATGTTCACGTGTGACTGTAGTGCTCAGTGTCATTGTGAGTGTCGAGTGTCAGGTGAGTGTCAGTGTCAGTGTGATGTCATGTCAGTGGAATGTCAGTTGAGTTGTCAGTGTCAGTGTAGAGTTCAGTGTCATTGCTGGTGTCAGTTTCAGCTGTTTTGAGTGTCATGTCCATGGAGTGTTCAGTGTCAGCTGGATGTCAGTGTCAGTTCAGTGGTCAGTGTCATGTCATGTCGGAGTGTCAGTGTCAGTGTGATTTGTCAGTTGTCAGGTGAGTTCAGTGTCAGGTGAGTGTCAGTGTCCAGTGTGAGTTGTCAAGTGTCCAGTGCTGAGATTCAGTTCAGTTGAGTGTCCAGTTGTCAGTGTGCGAGTGTCAGTCTGTCATGTGAGTTCAGGTCAGGTAGTGTCAGTGTTCAGTTGAGTCATGTGAGTGTCAGTGTGAAGGTGTCAGTTAGTGTGAGTGTGAGTGTGAGTGTGCAGTGTGACGTGTGAGAGAGTGTGTGTGTGAGTGTGATCCTGAGTGTGTGAGTGTGAGTGTGAGAGTGTGAGTGAGTGTGAATGTGAGTGGAGTGTGTGAGTGTGAGCTGTGAGAGTGTCAGTGAGTGTGAGTGTGAGAGTGTCAGTGTGTGAGCTGTGAGTTGAGAGTTCAGGTGTGAGTGTGAGTGTGAGAGTGTCCAGTGTGTGAGTGTGAGTGGAGTGTGTGAGTGTAGTGTGTGATGTGAGTTGAGTTTATGAGTGGAGTTGTGAGTGTGTGATGTGAGTGTTGAATGTGAGTTGATGTGATGTGAGTGTGTGAGTGTTAGTGTGAGTTGAGTGTGAGTTGAGTGTTGAGTGTAAGTTGAGTGTAAGTGTGAGTGTGAGTGTGAGTGTGAGTGTGAGTGTGATCGAGAATGGGCGGATTACAAGTAAGAGTTGTCACTCGACTGTTTCATATAAAGAATTTTTTTATTTATGAGGAGTATAGAATGTTTTTACTGTTATTTCGGCATTCTTAATATAGACAATTAATAAATAAGTTAAACCTTTTTAATATGCATTTTTGGCTAGGGCGCGTGGTCAGCAGCTTCCGGTTCAAAGGCGGCCGCCCCACGTTATGCGCAATTGCCTCTGGGCCTCCCCGCACAGCGGTGGCGGTGGCATCGAAGCACGAGTCGTGACGTTGCAGCAAGGGGGGACCGACGACGGTTGCAACGCAGGCGACGGAGCGGCCCAAGGAAACCGAAGGCGGGCGAAGAAGAGGAAGAGCTGTACTCGGTTGAGGATGTGACAAAGATGAGACGTGTATAAAGGTTAGGATGAAGGGGAGGAACGGGGATAACGCATTGGTGTCGGCTGAAGCGTATGCTTCCGCACGGGCGTCAGTACGCTGCTTAGCTTTCGGACGACGCCGCGTCCTAGGCCACGCGTGACAACGTTTCGCCCCTTTATGCATTGCGGGGGGGGATGTCAACATGTCCCCTAGAATGTCCAGGCCGAAACCTGTCACCTTTGCCCCTAGGCCGCAGCGTCTCCCGGACACAAGCAGCTATGGTGGCGCTGCTTGCGGACTCCGGTAAGCAGAAGCGCGATGGCGAGGGAGTCTGCGGAGAGATTCAGCGTCTGCACGACGAGACGAGTCAGACAGAAGAGAGAGAGCGGCGGGAGGCAGTGGCAGCGTCGGACGGGTGGAACCGGCGCACGGTCTT
>BOPP01000022.1:9152225-9188837 GCA_017312745.1 Gryllus bimaculatus
GGCCACTTGCTCGTCTGGAAAGGCCGGCGTTCCTACGGAAGGGGCTATTTCCCTTCACTCCGCACTCATTTCCCCTCCAAATCTAGAAAGGGGGTGGACATGTGCAAGCTGAAGCGTCACGAGACGGCAAAAAGTGACTGCCTAGGAAAACACGTTTGCTAGATTTGTTCCATCATATAACTGAGAATTGTAATATATTAATATTATTCACTACTCATTACTATTTCATGTTTAATTTCTTTTTAAATTCAGCCTTTTATAAATATTTTTGCTCAGGAGCAGGAATACGTGTCAATGGCAAATTCTTTCCTTATTTTTGTTTTGTGTTGTATTACATGTTTTCTGGACAATTTTCTTGCAAAATCCACTCTGTACTGACGAAAGTGCTTGTTTCTGGTTTCAGCTGCTTCTTCTGAAAGCTGTCCTAATGGCAGAATTGCATGCTCTAGAATAGTTCAACATTAGTGTTACTGAATTCAGATTTGGTATATCAACTAATAGGGACATCTTCTTCTTTAATCTTTATTATATTTGCCTTTCGATTTCATTTACTGACTGCTTCTCAGCAGTAAATCTTGCCTTCCACATTTTTATTGGAAATATGTAGAACAAGTGGAGGATAGACTCAAAATAGTTTTTCGAGTTTGGAAGCTTGTTATTGCCTTACGAACTTTTGATGCTCTTTTTGGAGGTTTCGACATTACTTTCTTAACAGCAGATGCATAAGTTTTACGAGCATTTCAAACTTATTTGTCTAGCGTAAGTCAATGTGGAATCAGATACTTGCTTCCGTAACTCTTGTGTTTTGCGTCGGTCACTTGACTCTCCGCATTTCTTTCTCGGTCAACCCGCCTTTTGTATTGTCCATATTGGTAATTTTACAGCACCGATAAGCCACTTTTCATTATTTTGGACATATCTTTCTTCCATATTAAATGCAGCTGCCCATTTTTGTGTGAATGCAGACTTACAAATCCATAATCTACGTTTAAATTCGTTCGATAGAGAATTTGTGATTTTCATTAAATATGTAATCTTCTCATCAATTAAATGTTCAGAACACTGCTTGATAAAGCTGTAGAGTTCTTTTTTAGGCATCTCCTTAACATTTTCTTAGGTATCTATCACAACAACAAATGTTTACTGATATTCTTAAATTTCACGAATTTCGTTACTCATCACCGATCTTTAAATAAAGTGGCATAAAACAAAATTGCGGAAATATGAGGGACGTTTTTCTTTTTTAACTGTTAGAATACAAACTTAGGAACAACTTGTAATAAAAGTTTTTGCTTCACACGTTCTAACAATATAATTTAAACACTAATGTTTGATAAAAGTCAAGTAAATTTGCATGCTTAACACCTCCCATAAAACGTCTTAAATTATTTAACTTAAATGGGTCAGGTTACAACTTAAAACATAGTACATACTCGGAACTTCAAAATCCAAAACGAGTTAATCCAATTCACAACTAAGAAAGCACTCACAAAGCGAATAAAGAATATTTTTGTAAGGAACTGCTGAAAGCCAATTCTTGCAATTCATACAACGACTCACTTTAGACTGTTGCTACAACAAAGACTAACAGTCTGCCACTAACAGACGACTGTGTATGGCGTAATATATATTCACTTTCGAGGAAACGGTGTCAGTTTCCTCGCTTATTTACATTTTTTATTTCAACTTTTGGCCAGCTTTTCTTACACAATACCCCTATGTGCGACGTGTGTACAACGGGCGGCCTGGTACCCGGAAAAAACGGATCAAGTACACCGTTACACCATAGACTGTACTTGAGTGCTTTTAAGTTATTGTTGCGTTTTCCATTACGGCGACTACGCAAGTCTTATGTTTTATTCTGTTGGAACTGTTTGCAGGTAGATCCGGAGTTTAGGATGGTACCGGTTCCTTTGGTTCACTGATCCGGTTCACTAGAGGGAAATCGACTCACTGAACTGAATCCTTGTGAACTATTCGCGTGTTGTAATGTTCATCATGTTATCGCAATAATTATAATTTCTATTTAACACTCACATGCTACTAAAACTTTCATTAATACTCAAAGCAATATTTTAATACCAAAAAAGCAACTTATCTACTTAAAACATTTTTATGCGCTCTAGAATCCGCAGTATATTTCACTAACACTTTTTACTTAAACTTTTTATTATGGGGGCCTACCCTGCTGGAAGGTAATTAATAGTGTGGTCGAGAATTGAAGAATCAATAATTGTTTAGATTGTTTAGGTGCTTTTTTTTACTATTTATATGTTTATCAAGAGTAGAGTATTAACAAGGGTCTGGTAGTCGACAGATTCGCCGTTTATCAACCATAAGTGGATGAAGCGTCTCTCCTACCAAGTCCCAAAAGTTCACAGCGGACTGCCATTCTAAATTAAATATTTTCAACCTGCTGTTCAACGTTCTTCAAAACACATTGATAAAAAAGCAACCTAACTCCACAAATTTCATTCTACATTCATTTCATTCTACGAGCAAACATGTTTACCTAAAGTGCTCTACCTTCATTGAAATCGCTGACTTCGTAACTTCCCCCTTGTAAAAATCTCTGTGTCCTCTGCCTTGTGAATGAATGCGTTTAAACGTTCAGAAAGCCCATCGTTTTACGCTGAACTTTGACATATCAAGTCCAAGAACAATACACGCAACCTTGTATGAGTAGGCATTTGGCAAGTACATGGAATTCCTTTGACTGTGTCAGAACATGACCTGCAGAACACTTGTGCATAAGAGGTTGCCTAACAATCAGGGGGTAAATGTCACATGTGTAACTCCTTTGTATGAAATTTGCCACTAAATGTCCATTTGCAAAAAAAAATGAATGGATTGTGACCCCTCTAAATCCTCATAACATTTATTCTGGGTCATCCGTAGTAAAAATCGTCACTGAATGTGATAATAAACGAAGTAAAAAAACTAAATTTACATTTTAGTTTCAGTGTAGGTTCTAAAACTATTTTTAAAAAGTCCACAACTACGATTTAAGACTTAGTGTGCACATATTTCTAAATATTCAAGTCTTGAGTTCGAGCTAAGATTCGCGTTTAGAGTCTACCTCAGGCAAATTCAGTGAGAAACTCAAGTCCCCATACCTGATTGTTCACGCAATTATGAGCTATAGTATAGTTTATGCTATACATTTTGTGCTGTAAATATTACGAGTGACGTCTCAACTGAAAATAGGCTGGACACATACTCCGAGTTTGAGGATATCTGAAGTCTAGTAGAGAGCGTTTGCGGTTGGAGTGCATTCGAACTGCTCTGTTTTGTACCTAAAATATATTTCTACAATTGAGATGAAAGTAATACGTTTAGTTGACCAATATTATTTTTCTACAAAACATAATTCATGGCTCAAAATATTTCGTGCATGTATAAAATATGGTTGTTCGTATATTAATATCATTCAGTTTGAATTATAATAATTTACGTAGAATGTAAAAAACGATCATAAGAGTGAAACGTCTCAGAAAGGCCAGCCCTATTAAATGATTATCTCTCTCAACAACAGATTTTTGTTGGAACAAACTGTAACTCATATTGTCCACAAATTATGCCCCTGTTAACAGAGAACCCCTCTCCTCGACCACCAACTAGTCCTTTAACAGCATTTTTTAATTTGCCGCTAAAGAGACCACATTCAGAAAAATGTGAGTATACAGTTCACTGAATTTTAGTAGTCAAAATGAAAATTGGCGACGTTGTAAAACAAACATTCACACACAAACACATGTCCTGTGCCTCAGCTTCATTCTCGGAAATCCGAGGGCAAGGGAATCCAGGAATCGAGTAACAATAAACCATGGCCACTGATGAGGATGATATCATGGCTGCTCGCTCCATTTTAGTTTTATTTCTTTTAATAAGACTCTAGACATTAAAGGGACCAAACGTGTAATTCTTTGAGTTAACAGTTTCTTCCTTACCTTACTTTCCTGAAAGAACATCTGATGCGGTAGAATATCAACGTCGGATGACAAAGTTATCTATTTTCTCCGTGGTTCGGGAGTGTTCATCGCTGGAAGTTTTTTAAAAATTATTTTTCATTAATAGTGCAAAGAAGTAGAAGAAAAGCGAGGTTAGAGCTCCTAAGATACAGAATGTGCCTTGCATACCCAAAATGACATTAATGGCTTTACGTAAGGAAATGGAACTTTAGTACTAAAAATTAAAATTACTCTCGGGTAAAATAACCGTTCTAATGACGTAGAGTAAAAAAATGTATTTAGCATTGAAATGCTTATCTCCCCTCAAAAAAGTTACGTGCACTTACTCCCGGAAAAAATATGATGGGCCTCGGTTGATACAGAAGCAAATTCGCTTACTCCTACGGTGACCGATTCGCGAATAAAAATAAAACAATAATAATAATAATAATAATAATAATAATAATAATAATAATAATAATAACAATAATTTCATTTACTTATCACACGTTTTGTTCGTATTCTCGTGTCCAGGAACTTGCGGAGTGTCAGCGTGCGTTCACCCACGCGTGTTCTTTCAAAACAGAACAAGTAGTCGCCCTATGTGAAATCCAATTACACATTGACCAGCATTTTTTCCCAGCCCAAAAGAACAGGAAGTTCCAATAGTCAAAAGCACAATGGGTAATTGGATGCCCCCGAACAAACAGAAAACAGTAGATTGGGTTAGAATTGCGTCATATTCCGACTAAAAGTAAGCTTCACGTGAAAGTGGGAAACACAGAAACGTATATATGAGTGTTCTTTTCATGTATTAACTACAGCCCAATTACAAATACGTACTTATAGATTACCGCCTAGATTTCTCCTTGGCACGAAGGATAAGAGTAAGCTAAAGCGGAAACAAAATAAAAGAGAAGTGAAAATGTTAGTGCCTGTGTATTGCAGTTAGTCGTCCGAAGGAATGTAATTTCACAGAGATATCCCGGCGGGTAATTCATTCATTCACTCACTCACGATATTTATATTTGGAGTTAGAACTTTGCCGCAGGTCCAGAAATTCATATTCAGACCTTTCGACTGTCCGGTCAACAACGAAAGTGTGAGAAACTGAGAAATACGACCGTGTTCGGACTCACAAGGAGGGTACGAACAAACGCAGAGTCACAGAGAAAATCTACTTGATGAAACCGAGAAAGTAGACAAGACACCTATCCCTGATCGTGGATCGCCCGACTCCTCGAATCACGAGCGAACAACAAAAACAAAATCCATATTTTCAATTTTTTTTAATTCTCTGGGTAATTTTAAGTTCAAATTACAGGAATACAAAAATGTGTCAATATCAGTTCGCATATACAACCCAGTTTGTTTGAAGAGTCAATGCAATATGAAAGTCCAATAGACTGACTTAAATAATGTTACTACAGCTAAGTGCACACATTTACGGAGTGCCTGTCAAAAAAGACTGCAGTGCCTTTTAAAATGAAAGTTTTGAAGAAAAAATTAAACCCCCTGAAATTGTTTTAGAGCTTACTCAAAGTTCATCTGATTATTAGATTATTACACCACGAAATATGCATATTATGTAAATATTAATCTCGTTATAATCAAAACAATTTTCCTCAAACATAAATCGTATATTGATGTTATTGGAAGCTATTTATGAAGATCAATGATGTAGCAAGAGTAAAAAATGTATTAGAATTTAATAGTAACTTTTATTCAATACTTTTTTATAAAGTGCATTTATTCTAAACTGAGACTGATATAAAATAAAAGATAAAAATACACATAGGTCCTACTTGTTTTCGCAATTTCTTTAAAGCTAGATTAAAGGAGACATTACTTCAAAAACAACTTCTTTAAAAAAGAACACAGATCTACAACTGTTCATGAAGCACCTACTCACGAAGTTCACTGACGTTATACATGCTAACAATGCGTTATCAACGATGTAGGAAACTTTTTAATTGTGTACAATACACCTCCAGTATTATCAAGAAGCATAGCTGCTTGTATCTTTGAAAACCTCCATGGAAAGTCATGTTTCCTCTCTGAAGAGAAAACATTTTACATAACATAAAATCAATTTTCCGACCTTCAGCAGATTCGCTAGAAAATAGCTGAAATGCTGTAAAATAGCTTAAAATAATAGCAGAAATCTTGGAAACTAACACAAGAACTTAATTGCTTCACTCAAACAGAAGCGGCTGAATCTTCGGAACCAATCCTCCAACTCAGGTTTGGCATATGGTTCGGGATGGGGGGGAGGCAAACTACATTCGGAAACAAAATAATTTAATAATTCACATTCATAATGAACTGTGAGAGAGATTTTTAGTTATGTTCTTTGATAATTTCCAAAAACTCAGCTTTTCACACTAAAAAGCATATATAAATGATATAAAGTTCTTGCCCATCTCTTTAAAATGAAAATGTGCCAATATTTTCCACACATATCTGAAAAATACCGCATTTCATTCAAATTTTATGTCACGTAATATTATGTAAAAAGGTTTTTTCTCAGTTTGGACTTGATTACTTTTCCGTCACAGGTTCTCCTCCCAGAGAGTTCGCCCAAGAGAAAACGTTAGTTACCGCACTACAGCCAGTAATCCTTTGCGCGGCGCAAAGTAGCCAGAAAGGGCTTCGCGCAGCGAGGAAATTACGAAAACCCGTTCCATGAAGCTCATGAGAAACCGCACGTAGTATTGTGGTGGGATTCTTTGCATGTCAACATGCGAACTAGCGGTGATGGTACTGTAGTAGGCTAGGTGAACCATATAGAACATACACACCAAGATCTTCCGTTCATTGCATTCAACAAAGACGTATGTCTGGTACACTCACGTGAGATGTCATGAAATACTTATTGCCTTATAATGGCATCCAAAGCCAGGGAAAATATAAAGCAACGAATTTTCGAGAAAAACTACAGATCATGACACACTTGCTCATTTGCATTGACGCCAGAGCCTGATGTCCAAGTCAAGAGGAAGAGCTTGGTCATCTGCTTTAGTATGGTATGGAAACACACTGCATTTTTATAAAGAAATGTTCAAAGAGTAGTGTGATCCATCTAGATGCTTGCGAATGAATATGGGAAATCACGAATTTGAGGAAAGATGGCAGAGTAAGTTTCTGCTATATTTTTTCCTTAATCATCTGGTTTCCCTTTTGTAAAATAATTGATATATAGTAGATTTGTCCTGAAGAATGGAGGGAACATTTTTTAAATTATTGTACAAAAATTTTTTCTCCGATTGATTGTCGCCGCTGAGCGTAGTACGAGCAATGAACAAGCAATTTAAGTTATAGTGTCCATACACTAGCATTAATACACGCATAGATAGGTATTTTTTGTAGTTCCCACAGGTGAGAACGTCCCTGAGGTATGCCTGATTCTCACACACAGACAACGCCCTTTGTGTGGGAGAAAATTGCAGTTGCCAGCAAATCCCATTCTATACAATGGCTTCTCTACCCTTGCCCAATGAAACGCATGTTTCTGCATATCGACGTTTCAGCCGACCGGACTGAGCGCGGAGGGGGGCGAGTTGTACTCCGCGGGAGACGAGCGTGGGGACGGCGGCAAACGCAGAAACTGGGCGGGGTGTGCAGGGAGCGCGAGGTGAGGTATGGGGGGACGCGGGATTGATTGACGTTTCCAGGCACGTCTCTTGCTACGGTCACTCGTCCTGTCAGTATCGAGGATGCTTTTGTTTATCCTGAGTGGTGGCAGTGTTCCCTCCCTGGATGGCGACCTACATGTTGACTGTGGGGATTTTCCCTCTCCAGGTATCTCCCTCAGGACACCGTCCCAGCCGGGACAAGCTCTAATACCCCACATCTGTGGTGCATGAAAGTGGTGGTGAGGAGAGGGCAAATATGAGAAAGAAAAGATCGCGCGCGTTCCTTGACCCGTTTGTTAGAGTACTTCTCCGGCATTCCATTCATGTTGATCGGAGTAAGTACGGAAAACTACCGATCACAGAAGCCGGTCGCTAGAAATCGTCTCCAGACAGCGGTTGAATTCGATCCTGCTAATAGTCGAAAAATCGCTACCTTTGAGACTCGAAGACTAGGATCTCCTGGTCAGATACGCTGCAGAGTCAGCAGAAATGCTGGCTCTGAGCTATACTCAGCCGACGGCAACGCGGGAGGTGAGCGGGCGATGGCCATTGTGTGTTGGGATGGGAAGTTGGGTGAGCCGGTTGAACGAGCGCGAGGCTGCGGTCTGCCTTTCGTCGTGGCCGCCAGGGGGCAGTGTGAGGCGCTGGGGGAGTGGGGGTGGGTGGGTGGGGACCAGGTTCGAAGGGAGCGTCGCGTGACGCGCAATGGAGCGCGACGCAGTCGACGACCCGCCGACCCGGCGCCCGCATGCGCACGTCCTGGCATTGACCCCTCCCCCCACCACCACACCACCACGTCCACCACCCCCTTCATCCATGTGGCTGCACGTGAGGAGAATAACTTCGGCGGAGAGGAAAAGGTGTGCAAAGAGTCGAACAATTGAGCCTCAGCATGCCGGCGTAGGTGGCTCAGGGCATCAACTAATGCCACTGTAGTTCCTCTTACCGGCAGTATCGAGCTAGATACCTACTAAGTCAAATGCAAGTGTTTCTGGACGAGAATGCTTGCGGCCGGCTGCTCTGATCCGAAGTTTTCCGTTGTTTCTCCGATTAGCAACGGAGCATTACCCTAACAAGTAGGCCACTGACCACGCGCGGTTATTCCTTCCTCTTCCTTGTTCTATCCTCACCCCTTACTGACACACACTTACTCGTAACACTACTACGCATGTTGGGAGAATATTCAAGAGGTAAGAGTTTGTCCCGGCTGGGGCGGTGCCTCGCTGATGGAAGAAGATACCTGGATGGGGAAAACCCCGAAAGTCGACGTGTAGACCGGCATCCGATCTCAATATTGAGCACGGGAAGATCACCGCTAACTTCCGTAATAAACCATGCACTTTTCTTACGTAGCGACTTACGTTACGTTACGTTACGTTACGTTACGTTACGACTAAAAGTAGTTGACGTACACGGAAACACGAATGTATCACTCATTCTATTGACCCTATGCTATGCCCGTTGATCTGGTTTGTTTTTCACAATTGGAAGCATTCCATATAATCTTCACCTATTAGACCAGGGTTAGGATTGGCCTAAGTTAGGCGGTCTTAAATTAAAACCTTTCCTATGAATGTAATGTCAATTTTTTAACGAATATGAGAGTTCCCAAAGGAACATGACAGTTCGGAAAGTCGTGGGTTAGTCTCTCAATTTGTTTGTTACGCAGTCATGAGCAGATGCGTTGTTCATAGTACTGTCTAAATCATTAGAGACTGCGATAAAGAGTAGATTTTGCATTTTTCGGAGAGGAGGTTTACTGTTCGTGTTACCATCTGAAAAGTATGCTGAAATTAAAATATAGATTTCCCATAAGAGCCGAATTAGTTTCCTTTCAGGAATTTAGGTAGCTGTGTGAGTTTTCTTAAACATAATTATTTAAGAATTCAAAATATTAACAGCAATATAAATTCTGTCGGACTAGAGACTCTAGACTGATAAGTCCACCACACAACAGCAAATAACATATTTTTCAAAGTTTATTCTTTATTTTATTGCTTTCTTTGTTAACGTTAGATACTCTGCTAGGATCAGTGTCTTTTCTCCATCGTATGAGATTTTCACATTCCCTTCTTTCCAAAATTACTTCATCATTTCTTTTGTGATTTTTCTTTCGCTTTCTGGAGAACTTGGAACGTTGTTTTTTATCGATTGCCATTGAAATCCTTACATTTTAACACCTTTTATATCAAATCTCTCCACATTTTCTTCTTGACTTATAAAATTAATTCCATTTTTACCTCCAATTCATTGATTGATGTGATTTCAGGTACATCAACTACTAAGGTCATTAGTGCCGTAAGTGCAGTGCATGTTTTTCCTTGGGAGGTGGTGGTTATCTTCTTCCGCTGGATAATGAAAATCGGTGACGACCTACCTGTCGGCTAACGGGACTTTCCCAACCAGGTATCCCTCCCTCCAGCTGGGCACCCTGTTGCGGCGACAAGCTCTAAGCTCCCAACCGTTCTTCTGGCATGCGTGGTAGTGTAATGCACGTAAGAAAGGGGGTGAGGATAGAACAAGGAAACGGAAAGAAAGATCGCGCGCGGTACCGTTTGTTAGGGTTCTACTCCGGCATTTGTCTTGTATTGATCGGAGAAACCACGGAAAACTACCGATCAGAGCAGTATCAGAGCAGCCGGCAGCCAGAAATTTCCTCCATACAGGGACAGAACTCGACCGAGCTCTGCAGCTAGTGTCGAAAATCCTGCCACCAACGGGACTCTAACTTTTTACCTCAAAGATTTTTAATATTTTTCAAAAAGCAGCATGAACCCACCCTTACACGACTTTCTGATTTTAGTTTATCTATGTTCTGTAGCCGTCTAAGGCGAGGGACGCGGGTTCAACAACCACCCGGTGCGAACACCCGCGACAGCGTTCACTGTCCGCGTGGGGCCTCATCAAGAGCGTCGGTCATCCGCCCCGCGCTCCGCCCCTTCCTCGACAGAGCCTCTTCCGTGAGAGCGAACAGCGCCGCCTACGCGCTGCCAGGCACAGCGCTCGTTCCGACACGACCCCCCGAGGAACAGTGGCATAACAGCGCAAAACTAGACGATGAGCGAATGAAGTTAGCGGTTTTTTGTCTGGTCCCCCGGGCGGGGACAGATCAGTCATGGACGTTTCATACGAACGGATGGTCAACACAAAATGGGTAGGTGTGAACAAATAATGAGAACAAAATGGACGAATAATTTAATTTTGGATTAATAAGGCGCGTATAATAATCAATGAATTCTCTTACACCCCCAAATGATCCTTGCAGATCGTGTGGACCGTGAGTTGTCTCCATTTCTCTAAGATATGCAATGTTGAAAATAGAGTGCAAGTTCTTTTGTGGTCGTTCTCGCTAGACACACCGCATTCCGTGGATCCTTGCGATAAAATAGACATGATTCTACAAACTGCTAAAGCTGCTGCTGTTGCACTTATATTCAAATAGTCCGGGGAAAAAAATTTGCAATTTTTTTGCTCAGACGATTTACAATGTAAAGTCTTCTATCAAGAGAATAATAAATTTATAGACCACCTTGGATATAACACCATTTAGATATCATTTTTTGGCTATTCATGAGTATTCTATACTATCCTAGGCCAATAGCACTTTGTAATAACGTATTTCGCGAGTATCTCAACATGTTGGATCGACCTTGCAATCAAAGACTTACTCTACAAGTTCCGAATAATTATTTGTAAACCAGAACTTTGCAAAGTGCAACGCAACTACCCATTATACATAAATTCTTAATTTGCAAGCATAGATTGAAAAATGGAATGTTTTGCACGCTACAATTTCAGTGCAACTATTCTAGGATTTATGTCCATTTCCTCCGAATTAGTCAAATCGGGATCGTTAATTCAAATTACTCGCGAGAATCAGATGTACTTCGACGGAGCCTGGAAGTACCACGCAGGAACAAAAGTTCATTGTTCAACCAACTCAATAAACAATCCTGCGGAACTCTGCCTGCGGAGCACTCCGTCGCGGGAAGAACAGCCAGTTATCCACATCCGATCAGTTCGCACGTCTGTACGCACTCGCACGGGATGGCGCCGCAGGGGAGCCAACCTGCCGGGCAGGCACACGGCGACGTGGGAACACACCGCCCGCCCTAACGGTCGACGGCAGCGGTGGAGGTGGCGTCTTGGGAGTCGAAACGCACCGGACCCGGTCGCCCGCGACGCGACGCGACGCGACGCGACGCGACGCGACGCGACGCGACGCCCCGCGCGCTGGCTGCTGGCCAGCCCAGCCAAATCGTAAGGAGCAACACAGAGTCAAACTTGGGAACTGCTGCGTCCCCAAGCTCAAATCCGTATTGCCGTGTTGCCCTCCTCCCCTTCTCTCCGAAAAAAAAATCATGCCGATTAAATGAAAAAACATTAATGATAAAGGAATATCTGTCTGAAGACGAGATGACTCGGCTAAACGTACTTCTGAAGGTACATAGTTTCGATAGTACAGTGGTGAGGTAAAGTAATTTAAATAGGATAATGCAGAAGCCGGTTGGAATAAAATAAACCATTTTTGCACACTACTGGTTTGTTGAAAGCCAGGAACATCTATAGCAAGCAAAAGAAACAATATATCTTAGAAAATTAAACATTGAGTCTCAGGATAAACAACTATTAGTGTAATGATGTGTCAAATGTAATTTATGAACATTGAAAAGTGCTACATGAATTCAACCTAATAATACTTCAAAATCATAGTTTAATAACTATGATTCTATACATACACATACATTACTTTCGTCGATTTTCTAGTATTTCTGCATAGTTAAAATTCACCCACAACATGTCCTAAGAAATGTCCACACATATTATGACGCTCAAAAGGTGAAATGCCTACAATACTTTTATAAAAAAACTTGCCACTACCGTCTTTCCATCTATATCACAAATGATATTAATTTGCAGACACGAACGCCATGAAACAACGTTTTTACAATAAATATTCTCAATCAATTATACACAGACCTGATTCAGTTGCAGAAGTAGTCCTTGCACGAACAAACATTAAACAGAAAAGAGATCTTCAGGAGCAGGAGTTTAAAGGTCTATACTGCGTACAAAGTGACGCGACGGGTGACACACACTTAAGACACGAGCTCTGGGCTGACACCCACGTACCTTCAAGGTCCTACTTGCAAGATACTCTGTGCTGTCTCTCGAGCAATTATTTTGACATCCTTTTCTGCAAAGTCACTTGGGAGGGCGTGATAGGTAAGTTCCATTTAGAAATGATTCGCCTTTATTTCACAATCGTTGGCTAACTTGTTCTAGTGCTCTGGTTCTCCGCACTATTTTGACATTTCGACAAACGAAGAATGTACGTAAAAAACCAGTTTATATATGTTCTTAAAAATCATTTCAATTCTTCTCTTTAAATAAATATTATATACAATAATTATTCTTTAGCTTAAAATGTGTCTGTTGCGAGTTTATATGAAAGTGTAAGAAACGTGTGATACCGCATACCGCGCGGTCTTTGATATTCGGTGAATACGAGCTGCCCATTTCCCTTTCATCATGCACGGTCTGGCTATGAATGTCTCTATCAAAGAATTAATTTCAACAGTCTAATAAGAGTTTCAACATGAATTGTAAGAGTTTGGACAATATTAGGCAATAAGTTGACAAACTTAAACACTCGAGAAAAAAATCTAACCTCGAACAACACTCACTAAACTGACACTTATCCGAGACATTATCAACTAGCTGCATATTACATTTTGCGAGACGATGCGATCTTCGGCTGTGGTTGACTGTTTGAGAACATGTCAAAATAATGTTTCGCTAGCCTGAACCAAAAATAAGCACTATAGAGTATTGTGGTCTTGCTGGAAGAGCCCTGCGGCAATGTGATAACTGTCGTTTTCAAGGCTCTCAGAATGAGAGTTGTATCAGGCTGAGAAAAGAAAAATCGCAAGGTATCTGTGGCCCACAGCTGAAGGTATTGTTCCGAGATCCGCCTGGAGTTGATAGCAGGAAACTATGGAGGGGATCCAATCTGCAGAATTATTTTCCAGGAAGTAGAGATAATAAAACATCGATGGTAATAACCATCGATGACCCAAATTAAATCTTCACTGTTAATAATACATCGAACAAAATGTATCTATGTTTCTAAACATTGATGTTTTAAAGGTGGTTTAGTAAACTAACATTAAATTTGGGGCCGTGATAATTAATTTACAATAAAGATTTAAATAAAACCAAAATTTAAAAAATATTAATAACAATGTAAAGTCAATGTACACACTGGGTACGTTTGTTTTGAACACAAATTGATAGTGGTATCATCAGTTGTTTCATATTTTAATTTTTACAATCTTCTGATTAAGGGAATTTTTCTTCCACGTAAAAAACATCGAAAATGTAAAAACTTCTATAACAAAACCTCCAATTCAAGAAAACATCTACTTTAAAATATCGATGTTGAAAACAGTTGTTTCTATAAAACCTTCAATGTTTTCAAAATATCGATATCGCATCCCTACCAGACAGTGTCTTCGTCAGAAGCAACTACTTAGCTGGTCCGGAAACTCCGCCACTACTCGAAACAATGGCCGCTCAGACCAACGTTGTTACAGTTGCAATCTTACAACTACATAGACTAACTCACTCTGAGCCCCGACTCAACACTAGATGACGATAGCCTTGTAAAGGCGAACAGTGAACAGGCCGGGTACTTAGCTGAGATTATCCCTGTGCATCCACAATGAATGATAGTGTACAAATTAGCATGCATTAGGGCCTTTCGATGCAATCGCATTTCCTATTCTTCCATCTAAGATGGCTTAAGATAATCACCATCTAAGATAATCACTTAAGTTGATTGTAATTGAAATGAAAAAACCTCGAACCGATGGGTAAATGTTGATTAAAATATTAAATTGTGTTATATCTGTTTTTTTATTTGGATCACACCGCAGTAATTTTAAAATATACGATAAATAAACAGAAAAGAGTAAGCGATCTTGATAAATTCAAAAAAGAAGTTACACTTTGCCGGTAATTCTGTATTGAGTTGACCCGGTCTGGAGAAAATAACCAGTTTCTATGCACATTGGAGGTACTATAGACACTCCAGTCGTTTTTTCGATGGAGGCTAAAGCATATCACAAGGCCAATGTAACACCATTTTACAATGATGTCAGTATTTAAAGTAATGTATTATTGATATAGTCACTGTGATGTTCTTCTTTTAAGTAGTTTCGATTCTAAAAGAAATTTTTTGCAATTGCAATACAATTATACTAGTAATTACGATTGAATGCATTGTTGCAACATATATTGCGATAGGGACTACAGCGTTCCAAAGATGATTGACATCAGAATGAGAGTTGGGTCGTAAGTCATATGAGCAACTCCGCACACATATCCATCCTATTATATAGTTATATGAGCAATTACCATTAATGATAATACATCAGTTCACCGCAACAGTATCATGTCACGCTTTGTTATTCACATAGTGATGATGATGCATCGCAATGAGGTGCTTGGCAGCCTGGCAACGGCAGAAGAAGATGGAGTGATAGAGTAGCTTGGCGAGTTAGAAAGAGACAGGCAAAGCACTAAACCTGTTTCTTCATAGTCACAAACAAAAATCTGACACATTTGGTACACAAAAGTATTTCCTTGTTTTGTGAGCAGAAATAATGAAAGCAATGTAATAGTTTCAATTTCAAAGCTAATTTCGAATAACTTCTATAGCAAATATTCAAGGAAATATTCACTCGAACGATTTATAGATGAAGTGAATGAAATTTAAGTAACAATGTTAATGCAAATGCCGCGCGACTTTCACATCCATTAAGTTCAGAGGCATGAATTTGAAGAAAAAAAACTCATATTAAAAATATGTAGTCAAAAGTAACTACTCTCGAATTCTGGATTATATTAACATATTGCACAAGGTTCTTTCGCAGAGTGTGCTATATGTCTCCACTGTTGAGATTTCACACAATTATTAGATTAATTAAATTAGAACGTTTATTCACAATAATCATTTTTTACTTGCATTACTAAATTCAGAAATTGATGAGTTAATTTTATATTGGCATATTGCATCAATACAAAAAATGACGGTAATGATACCTATCTACCTTACTGAATAATCTTCCGTTCACGAATCTTCATCAGAAACAAATGATAGTGGTCTATTGGTTGTTCATATCTCTTCTACACCGATTATGCAGCAAAATGTGTTTCCTATAAAAGACATCCCAACAATTCAACATCCCCAATGTCTCAATGCCATATAGAAAAGGCGGGCCTACTTTACCCATCCTGAGATGAAAGAACGCAGCTAACAAGTTCGCGTGCTTCCCGGAGTTGGTAGCCTACTCCCGAGGCGAAACCTAATCAACTACAACAATGTACTGAAGAACCACTTGCAGTCCTAAGAATCGGTTGTGTGTGCTCGGCAACTGTCAGCTGTTCGGCCCGACCCGTTCCCGTTGGATAACCGACAGCGCCAACAGCTCGCCATGCGCCGCCTACGCAATGGGCACACGAGACAGTTAGCCGCCGTCAATGACGTCGGCACCGCGACTCCGCCCCCATCGCCCGCCAGACGCACGCGCCGCCGCACCGCTCCTGCTGCTCTTTCCCCGCCCCTGCACCACAACACAGCATGAACGAACTATGGGACTCCCTAATATTGTTGAAACATTTAACACGAGATATCAAAATGGACATTAAACAAACTACTGCCCTTGCAATTGAAAAAAATTAAATAATAAATACAATATAAGTATTTTGAAATAATATTTATCTACATAGATGGGCGATATTTTTTAATTTATTTTATGTATGTATACAATGCATGTATGTATCCGATGTATTAATGTATTAAAAGCATTATATTTTTAATTTGGATTCAATTGATTAATTTTGGTTGTGTAGTTAAAAGTATAATTAAATATTATATTTACATATTCATGGATTAATATAAAATTTGGTTAAAAAGTGATAGGGCGGGCACTATCACTTGGCACATACCTAGTCTGCTTTTGTGGGATTGTCAATCCACCCATTCACTTAGTCTACTAGTGCATCACTTTGGTTGTCCAAATTCTATAAAGGTCAATCCACGTTCATTTTACAATTAAGCTAGAAGTGTATTGAAATAATGTTTTACTGCAATGTTTATTTGCACTATATTAAATGAGCATCTCTCGGACATGAAACTAATGTGTACAAGACTTGCCCAACAAACAACTTTGCCCAACAAGACTTGCCCACCAAGAAAAAGGACATTCTGAAGCTATTTCAAACTACTGCAATTGGATAAGTCTTCTCTATTAACACAAAAATGATGATGATAATAATAATAATAATAATAATAATGTAATTTAACAGAGATCCGACACTCTAATTGTATCATTTACATTGGCGAGGATGAAAAGTAATTGAAAAAAAGGAAGTTTTTTTGAAAGGTTACGAAAACAGTTTACTGAAACACGAATCCATTCCAAAACACTTTTTAATTCAAAGAAAGTTTTCAATTTCCAAAACAAAATACTATAATATCATGGTAATTCGGTTCCATATCCGATCATGTCATAGCACCATTTAAACAGTTCGCCGCCATTCTCAAGTGGCAATCTAGACACATACGAGTCATGTTTATGGCATTAAGAGGAATCCCCCTTATTCAACCTAGTTCCCAAACGACCTGACTACTAGTCCCGACTACTAATCGCATGAGAGTGACCCTGTTCCAGAGACAACAGAACCGCTCGCAGGCGCATAAAATATCACAAGTTCCCGACAAAAGAGTAATTCCTCCACATTGCACATACTTTCTGCAACCGCACGATCTTCCTCTCAAATGGAACGCAGCCTGGCTGCTGCCCGGTGGCACACCTCGCGCGCCTCGCCGCTTTGTGACGCATCTCAGAGCCTCTTCTGTTTTTTAGAGTTTTTGTTAGTGATTCCGGGCGCGTCAACTGCTAAGGTCATTATTAGTCCCGTCAGTGTAGCGCATGTGTTTTCATTGATAGGTGGCGTTGATCTCCCCCCGATGGTTGGTGAGATCTCTTGCCGACCTACCGTCGGCTGTCGGGGTTTTTCCCAAGCAGGTATCTCCCATCAGCGGGGCAGCGCCCCAACTGCACAAGTTCTAAGCTCCCGACCGGCCTCCCGGCACGTGTGGTAGTACATTGAACACAAGTGTCTGTGTGTGTGTGTGTGTGTGTGCATGTGTGTGTAAGGGGTGAGTATAGGACAAGGAAGAGGAGAGAAAGTTCACACGCGGTTCATGGCCCGTTTGTTAGGTACTGCTCCAGCATTCACCTGGTATTGATCGGAGAAATCATTGAAAACTACCGATCGGAGCAACAAGCCGCTAGAATTCTCCTCCATAAGGACTGAACTGGACGTAGCTACTCAGCTAGTGTCGAAAATTCCGCCACCGTCGGAACTCTAACCTAACCTCCCGTTCAGAGGCTGCAGTGACAACAAACAGTTGATGCCCTGGTCCGCTCTCCCGGTCCGCTCTCCCGGGCGCGAATAGTTTTTTCACGCACAGCTCAAGTAAATGAATAAATATAACACGTGAGGAATGAGCTATTTAATTTATGATGATGATATGACTGATTATTTCATGTTTCCGGGTGCAACGACGGCAATGATTATTAGTGCCGTATGTGTAGGACATGGTTTTTCTGGAGCGGCGGTGATTTCGCTGGATGTTACAATCCGGTGCCAACCTACAAGTCGGCTTGCGGTGTTTTCCCCATCTAGGTAACTCGCGCCAGAGGGGCACCTCCGCAGCTCTTGCAACTAGCAACGGTCTCTAAGCTCCCGACTCGTCCCCGTCACGTGTGTGTCAGTGTACGGATGTACGTAAGGAGGACAAGGAAGAGGAAGGAAACGTCGTGTGCGGTCCGTGGTCCGTTTATTAGGGTTCTGCTCCGGCATTCGCCTGGTATTGACCGGAGAAACCGCGGAAAACTACCGATCAGAGCAGCCGGCCGCTAGAACTATCCTCCAGACAGCGACTGAATTCAATCTTCAGCCCTAGGACCGAACGGAGGTCAGAGGCACTGCAGTGACATCAGTTGAGGCACTAAGACGCCTACGCCCGTGGGGCTGATTCAAAACGTTGTGGGTGTTACGGAATTGGGGCAATTTGACTCTCGTCGCCCGCGCATTTCATAGTCGATGGCGTGGCTCGACTTCCGTAACAAATCAAATCTGCAGCTCGTTTGTTGACACAAATAGTTCCAATTACACGGGAGTGAAGCGATCCGGTGTCTTCGGGATTTATCGCCTGCCTTGAGAAGTTTCAAATTCAAGGAAATACTGCTGCTACAACGAAGTCTACTCCTATTACACGAGAGAGAGAGAAAACTTATATTTATCAAATGATTTCAACATCTTTCGTTGCAATGAATCTTTTATTCATAATTCAACGGTCTTGACAAATTGGAAAAAAAAGACAGGAAAGTGATTACAAATTTCATGAAATGTTCGCGCATAATATTAACAGGTAAAATTAATATAGATCACACCTAACATCCAGTTAAATAAATATAAACCGAGGAAAAGAACTTGCACGGTTTCAGTGATGCCGTGTGCGAGCATGGCAACCTCTGCATGGGCCGCGCCCGCCTCCCCGCTCCTGGGAGATCTTCGAGTGCCTGCGCGGCGAGTCAAGGTGCCCGTGAATCAGAGCCCGCGACGCAGCGAATGCGCCGAGCCCGCGTCACTCGTACTCGGAACTCCACGCACACGGCCCCGCAGGCCCGGCTCTCGCTTCCCAGAACGCAGGTAGCCTCATCGCACGAAGCGAAAGGTGGGGCATTGTTCTCCTGATCCGTGCAGGGTGTTGGGTTAGGATGCGCAGGTTTTGTTAGTCGTCATTAAAGAAGGTAGGCTGATAAATGAGGAAGAAGTATAAGGAAAGAGCTAAATATCACGAGTTTAAATCAAACTGTGCAAAATTATAGACGTACAGAGAAAGGCTGCTGCAAGTAATGAGATAGAATCCCACGATATATTCTCAACTACCATCTATTACATAGAGGAAGAATAGAAAGGTCGAGTAGGCGATGGCAGTACCAGATGTAGGATCCAAACGAGTGAATCCCAACTCATGCCGAAGCAGAAGGTATTAATACAGTTGCATAAAAATCTAAAACATCCGCTATTCGACACATTCAGAATTTAAATCTAAAAAATATTCATCCCAATTAAAATCATCGCATTATTTGCATCCCTGCATACCAATGATAGTGATGTTTTCTGTTTTGTTGTCCCCTTCTTCGCCTTAATATATTATCTTTCAATATGTAACAGTCAATTAGTTTTGTACAGGCATATTGATTTATTTTCCTCATTACTCTCCTTTCTGAAGCTCTGTACACATCTTCACTATTTGCACCATCTTTGAAGCTACGACCCATCACGGAATGTGAGAATTTTATTTCTGTTGCCTCACGTCAAAATGTGTACAGTTGCGTGTGTGCATATAAGATTGTAATCTAATGACGTCTTATTAACAGAAAGCAAACATCATTTAAAGAGCAATTTTAAAATATGTCACCAACATGAACGAGTATCTACGAAAAATCTTCACATTTTACACAACACTTGAAAGCTGCATCTATTTCATTTCCATAGAATATAAAGGATATCCAATATCCTTAATGCCCGATTAATTACATCCTCAGCAAAACTCAATCTAAGTTTATTTTTGAGCTCTGATCCTAGGCAATTTATTAATAAACATACTCTTTGTAATCTTTTAATTTCTCTACCCTCATAACACTTTATTTCTTAAACTAAATGACCATTTTAAAGTATTGGACGACTCTTAAAACGTTGATAAATTCCTATTTTATTCCCTAGAATACTAGAGAATTACATATTCTAGGAAACATTAAATACAAATCTAATGTTTGTGGAATATTTTTTTTCAAGTTTGCGTATACGAATGTCGCCGCTGAATCAGCAATGCAGTACATAATATGTAATAAAATTTCCACTGACAATACAGTTTGTACAGAATACATATTCTTTCATTAATATTACATTACGATTACTCAAACAAGTGTTACAAGCACACTTTTTTGTTGAGCTGCTGCAAAAGCCGAAGAAAAAAACTTCCTAAAAGGGAAGAATTAATGGCTTTTCGTTTCGCATAAATAATAAAAACGCAAACATTCTCTCTCTGTGTCCATATCATACGTATATTTTTTGGGTTCACTCGCTTATCCCAGAATCTTGCTTCAATGTGATTTGCTAGGAACCGGAAAAACCGGTCTTGGTTTTGTAAAATTAGAGTATGTAGTCGATGTGGATGGCGCAATCGATAATATGTTTCGCCATTTTAAGTGAGATGCGACTTCTCCATGACTCCAGAACGCGTAGTACATGAAGGATACTAAAAAATGTTCTACGAAGGGACAGAAGCGTATTCTTAGGTGCTGATGTTTGCAAAAGCTCTCACGAAGTTTGCGACGTTTAAACCATCGACACCAATGTACTTGTAAGTTTCAAGTGAATATTGGGGGTGCTTTCTTCGGAAAAAGATAGGATTTTTAAATTACTGCAAGGTAATTCAATAATTTCCTGAAAAAATACTTTTCTTGTTTTGAAAATGTTGAATTGAAAAGAAACTGATATTATCTACGAAAACCTGTTGCGCGTGATACTGGTTTCCTGCAATGGCACAGCAGGAGTTGTCTTTAAGTATGCCAACCTTCAAGGAAAAAACAATCATCAAGGAATATTCCGACATTACATAACATACGGATAGTACATGCAATGTCGTGACTAAGTTAATCAGCAGGTTTATTTTTTCCCCCTTTATCCATTTTTATGTTTTCAGAGGTTAATCTTCGAAATGCTCTGTCCAGAGTGGTTCCTTGCTGCCTTCCTAGTTCACTGCTCTTCTGATCACACGAAGTAATTTCAGTGAAATGACGCGTCCAAATCATCTGCAGCTGACTTGTTACCTACAACGGGAGTTGCCGCTGCAGACGCCTGGCACACGAGCAAATTGGCTGCATTTATTACATCTTATCAGTGGTTCACACACGGGGCGGCATGGGCCTTCAGCCGCTCCCCCCTCCCCTCAGCCAAAGATACGTATTCAAAAATAAAGCTTTTACTAACTTTCCATTATATTGAGAACTCAGTATTATCGCTTGGTAACGTTATAAATATTAACTATAAGGAAAAAAGTTAACACATTTTTTATTTATCATAAAGTAACTTTTTTACGAAAACATCAAGACCGCTGTACCTAAAGGGATATTTCCAATAATATCCTTAATACAATGTAGTAAAGAAATTTGTAAATATCCACGAAACTAAACTCTTCTCACTCGAATATTCTGTTATTGTCGTGTATGTGTGCAAACCTTTATTATTTATCTGAATAATTATTTGGAAATATTACTAAGTCGATAGCTGGAAATTTTAGCGATACTGTCATACTACAATTTTATTTCTAAAGATCTTATAACAATATTCATATTGTATCATTTGAAATATCTAAATGGGCTTCATATTGCACTGAATTTCGACCCTTAGTATCAAAATTTGTAGTACTGTTCACACAAGTCAGATGTCTTAAAAAATAAGCGAGAAATTAATGTAGCTTCAGAAATCCTGCACAAATTAGAAGACGTATTTCGTCGAATCGTTCCTCGATTTATTTTCCGATGACGCGTTCAGCAGATCCGCAGCTGCCACTTGACACGTACAATGGGAACTGTCGCCGCCGCGGACGCCTCGGGCACGAGGGCACTTGACTGGAGGGCAGTTAGTAGGGCACGACGACGAAGACGACGACGACGTGTCAAGTGACTTCGGTGCGGATGATCTAGTCGTCCGCGTCGATGAGTTGCGCATTGTCACCCTCGTCGCGTGAGGTCAAACTATGTCACTTCGGGCGGGAACAGGTGGGGCAGCCGAAACTTGCAGCAGGTCAAGAGCGGTTTGACACGTTGAAACTGAAGAAGTTGCAAAATAGGATCCAGAAAGCATGTGCATAAACACAATTTTGGTCACTTTAACATAGGATAATTATGGAGGTCGTAACTTAAAATTTATATACACACGTTAGGTCAATTGCAAATAATACTCTTTCAAAACGAAGGAATCTGCTTCTTCCGTTTGTGTAACTTATATAACGTAAAAAACATCTTATATGCGACAAATTCAAATACGAGCAAATAGACCAAAGTGTTTCTTCGAAATATAGATTTCATATGCGCAAAACGCAAATGTACACGAAAATGTAGCAAAAATTTGATGTTGTACGAAACACACGCAGTAAATAGCAATCTACGTTGACTTGGGGAACGGGAAATTGCAAATGTCAATAATATTAAGTACGACAAACGGTATGAATCTTAAGTCAAATACAGGACCACCAGATCTTGATAACGCTCTATTTACTGGAAATAAAGTTATTAGAATGTCTTACAATGATTCAAAGGTTTTGGTTTCGAAACGTGCCTTTTTTTCTCTTTTTAGTGTTCAACTAAGACCGCTGTAATTTTTGTTACTCATCTAACGAGTTTAAAAACTGATGCTACAAAGTGAGTGTATCACATCATTTCCCTCGCTTTTATCTTATAATATTTATTGGCAATTTCTTACAAAATTATTTTTTTCTGAAGTGGCAGGACGGTTCTGTAATGTATTATTAATATTAGTTAAATTAAGAAGTTAGCATTCCTTCTCTTATCTTTGCCACCAACAAGCGAATTATGGAAACTGCTAATTGTGTAACATATTGCGTAAGAATATGGGACGAAAGGGTCACAGGTAATAGAGGAAGTCACTCGTGCGCCTTAAAAACAATTATTTGGGCAATTATTTCACTGCGCAACCCGAAATAAGGAAAACTTCACTGAGACTTTGGTCTCTGTGGTCAAAGTCCACAGACTAAATGACAGCCTGATTTGTCTCGTCGCCCGTACTTTAGTATCAGCAGAAATAATAATGAATTTGTTTCGTCCGCGATGACATAAATGGCCACATACACATTTTTACATGCACCATTATTTTGGAAATGTCACTTACACGAGTAAAATGTTTTTAGAGATTTTATAAAATTAAAGCAGAATAGAGCAGTTGAATATCAATCATCACCCAGGCGAAATGGATTTCAGGGAACAAAAGAAGCGAACTGAAAGCCTTTTAATGTCGCTATATCTCCGTGTGAGAGTGAGTCACAAGAAAATAATAGGGCACGTATGATGGGCGAGTGTGCACAGATTGAAGTGCGTGGACCGTCGTTGGAATCCATGGCGCTGGGTCTGTACGTCGGAGTCGGAGCGGGGCGGCGTGGCGTGGCCGAGGGGCGAAGGTATGGCAAAGGGGGGGGTTAAGGAGGGGAGGGAACAGGCGAGGAGCTTAGGAAGCCCTGCGGTGAGGTCACCTACCCCATCTCGCAAACCACGCGTCCTCACTGGAAAGCGGTCGATCTGACAACCCACCCAGCAAAAGGTTTGCCTCAAAACTTCTTCCTAGGTTTCGCAACCTTGGCATAAACACTGCGTGTCAAGGTCATGTTTACGATAAAGTAAATGCTTAGAGACCTTCAAAGGTGTGTCAAGGTCTCTTTCACAGACATTTCATTCTCATTCGTGTTACTTCCTTTACTAAACCTAGCTGACCTGCGTGCTTTCACTCGACAGAAAATGTTGTTTGGAAAATATGTGTTTCATAGAGCAAGCTTAGATAGCTTATATAGTTCATACAAAAACAAACTTAACATTTCTTAATTATGTTTCTAGCAACAAATTGTATGTTTCACAAAATATTATTTACTTAGAGATGAACCTACAGAATCCCCAGGGACTAGAAAAAAACGTTCCATATATATTGAAAAATGACATATCCAACAATTCACAAACACGTTTGTAGCAGAAAATAATGTTTTAAAATATATTTGCGACCCTGATAATAAATCTTCCGTCGAAAAGTCAGTTTCGTAGTTGGTAAATGAAAGCTGTTGCGGTAGAATACATAAGATTTCTTTTCAACTTTCATTGTATTTTTCGTTAGATCATCGTCAAGTAAAAAGTCCAAAATTAAGCATTGTGGACTAGATGTGAATAATTAAATATCACCCATTGTGTTTCACCACTGATTGTAGGAAGAAGACGGTCTGAAGGCTTTTCAGAATGTTAGAAATCAGATTGTTCTAAAACTACTGTATTTTAAAAAATAGTTTCATTTGAAAGGACAAACTGTTTTTTTTCCTCTATTTCGTAAGAGATGCTTCTTCAAGGTCGCCCACGCTTTGTCCCGCCCCCTTTCGAGAACAGAACTGGTATGGGCGTTGTACATTACAGCAACCCAACCGGTCGCGAAACCTCTCGCAAGCCACTATTGCAGAAAACCGTCTGGCGAAAGACGCAATTGCACTTCTTCGTTCACAACACAATGTAGGATTTCTGCAATTGCTCACTACAAGTACACTACTTGTATTGAGAGGGATATTTTTACACTCGCACTGACACATGTTCATACATTGAATACATCTTGGTTGGTCATTTCACTTGGCCTTTATTTTTACGGCACGTGAAACGCAACTCTCAGAAGGCACTGACAGATGCACGTGCGTTTAAATGCCGCTGTCATTGCGCGCGATGTTCTGCGTGGCCTGCGCGCCTGCGCACAACTGACCGGCGTCGCCACGCAGGTCGCCGCGACTGCGCGTTTCCAACGACCGATCTGCAGGGGCGCAGGCCAACAGCTGCTGTACCGCAACACCCCGCAAGAACCACAACAACCACTGGAAGCGCGACGAACGAACTCAACAGAGCGTGGCACCCGCGCACCACTTTCCCCGGCGACCCGCGGCGACCCGACAGGCCCGCCCGCCGGCCGGCTGGCTGGACACGCTCCTCATTGTCGCTAGGGCGCGCGGCCATCGCCCTACGCCAAGGTCAGCCCTTGGAGGGCTCCAGCGCGGCGCCACGCGCTCCGCAGGCTCACCTCACGCACTTAGCTCCCGGCGACAGCAGCGCCGGCGTGGCCGTCCCGCGGCGGAGAGAGCGCGCGCACACACGAATCGCGGGCAGCGGCGGCCAAGTTCCACCTGCGGCGCCGGCGAACTCACTGTTGACGGCAGCCGCCAGCGCGCGGCCGCACGCGCGGCGGCGGCGGAGGCGGAGGAGGAGGAGCGGGTGACGTCACGGCGGCGTCATGCCGCGCGTCGGCGCCGCGTGGCGTGGCGTGGCACGGCGCCTCCGGTTCGACGCCGGGCGGGTGGCTGCCGCGTCGCGCGAGGCGACGGCGAGGCGGGCGAGAGACCCCGTCGTTCGAGCGACTAACAATGCGGAGGCCGCGAGCCTGCGCGAGCGCGCGCCACTGGCCAGGCGCTGTTGCCGCACCTGCTCCTCCCTCCGCGTCGCGTGCAGCAGCCGCCGTCGCTGCCGCAGACGTCGCCCAGCGAACAGCCGGCTTCTGTTTCAGAGGTCGATGGACACGCGACGCCGGCAGTGGCAAGGGACGTGGAAGTACTAGGGGTTGGTCGTACACACGGTGTCAAGGACGTCGGAAAACGACATTGAAGTCTTGAAAACGTTTTTGTGTTGACACCACTGACTACTCCCGTTGTTTACATTTTGTTAATAATTGATATCGTGTGTAGAATACAGACTGAAGAGATGAGAAAAACAAGTTTAAGAAAAGTCGCGGAAGAAACCCCAATTTGAAAACTGTAAAACAGAGGCACCCTTATGGTAGAGGACGAAAGTGAATCGGCTCACTTCCGCGTGAATATGGCGAACGACAACACGTACCTGAGTGCAGAATGGCGACATACTTATAACCTCAAAGCTTTAAGGCTCAGTGACGCTTCGCTACGTGTGTCCAATATTTCGACGAAGCTCCAAATATTTCGAACATACTTGAAAGTGTGTTAAGCCATTTTCAGAGAAACACAAATGAAGTCGAAGCATGGCAATGCGTATTCATGAAGGTGATTGCAATTCATGATGCTAACATTTAGAATTTTTGAAAATAAAAATAATGGTTACGTTCATAATTGCATTTCTCAATGACTGACGCCGTGATGTTCGGTACTCAGCAAGAAAACATACGTAACAAATCTTCGTCAGAATATAACTAGTGATGCTACAACAACACACATTCTCACACTACTTCTAACTTTTGTAGTTTTTGGAAATCCAGAGAGTTCAACGAAAATGATACCATAATGTGCCATATCTTATGCGTTCTTTACTCTAAGAGAACAAAGTTTAATCAAAATATTTGGAGGATTTTTTATGAGAAAACATTTTGAGAAATGTTAAGGCTTCGTGTAAACTACCCTCAAATATCAAAATATCCTTTTAAACTCGCGGAGCTTTGGGTTCCGTTAGAACGATCGGGAAATGTCAGTTTTGGAGAAAATCGTCTGAACGGTTTATGTTCTAGCCTTGCCCACAGACGGTTGGACAGACAGACGGACGGGCGGACAGTAGGACGGACAAACGGGCAGACAGACGGACGGGCAGACAGACGGACGGGCAGACAGACGGACGGGCAGACAGACGGACGGGCACACAGACGGACGGACAGACAGACGGACGGACAGACAGACGGAGGAACAGACGGACGGACAGACAAACGGAAGGACAGACAGACGGACGGACAGACAAACGGACGGACAGACAAACGGACGGACGGACAGACTGACGGACAGACGGATGGACGGACAGACCGACGGACTTGATATTTTGCTGTCAATCGAGTTTCCGGTTTCAAGAAGCCACAAAACATGGATTTAAACAACAAAACATTTTAGAGGAAGTAATTTACTGTATGTAGAAGTAAGATCAATCCACTTTTCGTTACCAGGGTCCGACCACAAGAGTTTTTCCTGTCAACAGGTTCTTGACTATGCAAGGCATTTGTCGGTGTGTATCCGCCTTTCGACCCCCAAACGACCTCTTGATAACATTAGTCTACTTTTTTCTGTAACAAGAACAAAACTTTTTCTGGAAGATAATTTGCCTCTCAATCCAGATCTAATTTCAGAATTTCTGTATCGGCCTCATTTTTCATAAGATGATCGTCTTTAGCAAATGCGTATGTCTCGCTAAGCATTATATGTATCTGTCAAAATGACACACACTAATAACAACAGATTCAAATGTATACAAGAACGTCAGTGTTGAAAAAATTGATTAAACAGACCTGAAAATGTTTCCTACCTGATTTCTTGCGATACTTCGCCTCATCATACCTTTGCATCTCTTCATAAGTTCCAGCAGAAGTCGCACAACATTTTGTCACTCAAATTGCCTTGATAACGTTTTTCCATTTGAGGGATTTCCTGGTGTAAAACATAACCAATCCATATCACTACAAAAATCTATGTCACTTTTCTTGGAGAAATAGTGTGAAAAACCTATTTGGCGATCTCGAAAACCACTGTTTCGTACAGGGGAAAAGAAGATTCAATCCTTTTAGTCGCGCAGCTAAAAGCTCAGACGGTTACTTCGACAATTTAAATCCCGAACAAGATCGTTGAGATACTCTCGAGGCAAAAATTGTAGTTCACTCACAGGACGCTTGAAATTGGTGAGCATGAATACCTCAGTCTCTTCGACTCTGTCGTATAAATGGTCGTCGTAGAATTCATCTTCACTGTCACATTCTTACGAAGTAGCGTTACTGGCAATTCTTCACTAAGTCTTACAGGCCTTGTAGCAGGGACTAAATTAGAATATTTCACAGATTTCTTCAGTTTTGAGATGATTCCAAATTTTTTCAGACAGAAATAACAGTCTGTGGTGTGATCCGTTGGTTATATTCAAATCATGGGAATATCAAAGGGCATTTGTCGTGTACCTCTTAAACAGCATACCAGGTGTATAACACACGACACAGCATATGTAGGAACCCATTTTAGGTCCTGATCGATCACCTTACACTCGAACTAAAGTTCAAAACACTTCCTTATCAGAGCATTAAGGTTTAGGTTTTTGCGATTTCGTCGTTATAACACAGATATAACAAAATGAATTGAGGCTTTTTACACAATTATGAGGCTTTCTTCTTCTAAATTAATACAAAGCACAAAACTTCACGAACCCAGAACAATAAGCAGTCATATCCAATCACTTTCCATGTTACCGGACCTCTCAATGCTGAATAGCAACAGACAAGAAACACGAGATTCTATCTGTTTTAGCATGACGTATTAGCAATGTTTGCAAACAGTTTCATTTTCTAGAGATGAATGTTCTGAGTTCAACATCATGTATAGTAATTTCTTGTTCACTTTTCGGTTGATCCTTAACAATTAAATCTGTATAATAATTAATTGACGCTACAGCAAAGTAACCGATATGCAGCATTTCCGTAAGTAGGCAGTAGCGTGTAACATGAAAACTGAGCCCAATAGGCAAAAACTGATTTCATATTCGAATTCAGGGTTCACGTCTTGGCTGAGAACACCATCCAGCTTCTTTGTTACAAAAATGCTGTTGATCAGTGTACCCCCTTTAAAATTTCATCGACCCCAGGTGCTCCGTACTGACCCCGTTCAGAAACACTGCTGTAGACCAACTTAGACATCATTTAATAATAATAATAATAATAATAATAATAATATAAATAATACCATGTTTCTTGCTAGCAGAGCCCCTCACAGTTCAATATTTTGAAATTCTAGCACACCCTGAAGCGCTGAGCGCGTGTTCAAGGTGTTTCTTACAAAATATTCATGTTGCATTTAAACACAGAATACAATAAAAAGTCTTACAAAAAGTACAATAGCTTAAATTACAAAAAAATATTAAAATAATTTGTTTGGAAGTTTTTGCTTTAGGTCCACTGATTAGGGACCGGTGAAAGAGATGGAAATGGCTGGACCTGTTTGCATTTGACCTGAGCGGTCGCGAGAGACCTAGCGAAGCAATCCGCCCTCAGATGCTATGTGGTCGATTCGTAATTTCCTCCTGCGGCGAAAACGCACATGCCGATGAGTTCGAGATCGATCAGTTTATTAAGCGTGAAATCTGTCGATCTATCGGCAAGCTCGGTCATGGCCATTCACGGTCATTCCTCTTTCCGAAGATCAGGGCTGTACCATGTTGGCATCTGCATTGAAGGTGGTACTGAGATAGAGAGGTAATTCTGACTCAGAACATTTACGAACAACTTGGCCAGGTCTATAAAGAGAATACGATTTTTAGTTCCATTATTTTGAGTTAACCTTTTTGATGACAAAGTTCGAATGTACAGAACGGTTAGAGGCAGAATTTCTACCCATCATAAAAAATATCTCCGCTTCGTCAGAGAAATACGTTGTATATTTCTTGCCAGGGAAGTACCCTGTTTTATCATTCTGTTGTAACCAAGAACGGAGAAATCTTGGGACGAGAATTCGGTAGTTAAAACTTCAACAAATTAAAGCCTCATTAGAGACCGCGACGTCACGCATATCGATCAAGGAATATCAATTTTCAGGAAAATCGTGCTCATGGTTTAGTCGCTTGAGTTGTTTACAGGTGTATAGACGAACGGAGGACAGCTGTTTTCTCGTTCACCAATATTTCCGTGTTACAGACCAGCAAAACGGGGATTCTGACCATACATGTTAAAATAAGTAATTTATATAGGAATTATAGGAACAAGAATTAACTACTTTTTCGGTAACAGAGACCTACAATACAATTTGTTCTATCGAAAAACCACAGCTTTTCGCTGCAGCATTACATATCTTTCTATATTCTGCCTAAATAATGAGCGAGTATATATATTTCATATATTCTGCCTAAGTAACTAAGTAGCCCGTTGTTTTGGGTACAAACAATACGTAGTGTCACATACCATAAATCCCCCGAGACATGTAATAAAGGGAAATATGCATCGATCGTATGATTAGTTTAGAATCGGATGCATACAGTCTAGACCAAAGTATACACGTACACATATTCTTTTCCAAAGCATAGTCCCGGAACATAATGTTGAATAAATGACAAGACGGCATTGAAAATTGAGGTTCTATCATTTTTTAGGACTAGCAAAACACCCGGCGTTGCCTGGGATTTTTTCATATCTCGTCACTTCATATCACTTGTGAAAGAGGAAAAATATCAATATTATATAAACCATGATGTTTAAGATTATTATTTTTAATGTAATTGGTTTAATTCTTAATAAAATACTATAATTTTCTGGCGGGATTTATTAGGAACTATCTGTTATGTATGCGTTCTGCCACAGTATACGTATCATAGTCCGCCATCAGTACAGCAGCTCAGCCCGTTGTTTTGGCTAGTTAGGTATATGCGCGAATACTGCTAGCGATCCTGGTGGATAAAATTAAAACAGCTGAGAATAGAAGAAGTAAACGCCATCTTGAATTCATGCGCACACTCGTGAAGTCAACGCACAAAGAGATACAATATATCTCTACTCTATGAGTCAACGGAGTTTTGTTTTTCAGAAGGCGTTGCTGAAGTACACTGATTGCATGGAGGAATATAGAATAAGGGGAATATGGAGAATAAGCGATATCGCCATCCGGACCGGCCAGATGTACTTTGTCATTATTGTAAAACTACTACATACGCCAAAAACTCATTGTAAAAATAGATTGTCCCAAAGTGCAAATATTTGATGCCTCTTAGATCCGATCCCAGGACCTTCCGTTATCCAGGCATCAAACAAAGCATTCATCACGATTTACTTGCAAGGAAAATGCAATCTGTTAGCATATTTGCTCTATATGACAATACATGTAGAATATTTTAGAAAATCAGTAATTTAATCAGACCTAGCATTTACCTATGTACCACAAAACAAGTACATTTGGAATTTGTACGGATTTCAAAGCACTATCTTTTTTTTTTACATTTTATTAAGCCTGATAAGATACTTTTTTTAAATTTGTAGTTATTGAATTACATAAGAATACAAAGCTCATTATTTTGGCACCACATTATAAATTATTACAAATGTATAGGAATTCCTTCCACAAGATTGTAGATAGGGGAAAAAATTCTAATATTATGTTTATTCATCCAGCAGCATGTCATTTGGGCCCAACGGTCCTTTATCCTCTTCCAGATCTACAGGTTAGTTAGGAAAAGATGCATATCCTAATACGAATATAATGTGTTAGTTTAAAACGCACTTCTTTTTTTAATTCATCACATTTTCATTCAAATCAGACAATTGAAGGGTTAATAAACAGACACGATTTGTAAGCTTGTATTCAATAAGGACTGCAAATGAGTACCCATTTATAATGGAAAGTTAGTGACAATTTTTTTTATAAAGGAAACATTTAAGCTTAGAATACTACAATTATTTTGTCTATTTATTTACAAATCAGTGGCATTCTTCAAAACTGTCTTACTCAGGGGTATTTTCATACAATTCGGTTCTTTTCTCTGACTTCTCCAGCTG
Organism: Gryllus bimaculatus; assembly: GCA_017312745.1. Lineage (NCBI taxonomy): Eukaryota > Metazoa > Arthropoda > Insecta > Orthoptera > Gryllidae > Gryllus > Gryllus bimaculatus. Next base: position 9,184,225 of record BOPP01000022.1, read on the forward strand.
ACTGGATTCTATACTTCAGGTTGTAGAACCGAAGCCACTTTCGCACCTGTAAGAAAACACATATATGAAAAATCTAATGCACAAACATTACACCCAAACTTCTCGGGCTTTGTATATTACGGATGTTACATTTTTGCGCATTACTTTTATAAAACAATGACTTGTGAACATCTTAATTGTCTGAAATGTAGGAAATAACACCACACTAGATGAAAATGAATTAGGTCAGGAACCAAACTAAATACTCTTAATAATAAACTAATTTGTAGTTTCAATTGGGCCGTGTGGCTAGCAAATACATTTTTTAAAAAAACATTCAAATGCAACAGGCAACAATTTATTTCCTACTTCCCTACTGTAACTCGTAATATTGTTCATAAATCGAAATATTTCACTCGGTCTAGAGACGAACCTTTTTGCTTTTTCCTGCCATCGTGATCTGCAACACTTGATAACAAAGCACACCACCAAACATCCTGCTACGAAATGTCACAAGCAAACACGCTGACATATGCAAACACCTCTCTCTCTCTCTCTCTCTCTTCTCTAATATATATATATATATATATATATATATATACTCTCTGCAACACCCTCTCTACCAGGAAGAAATGAATTTCGAGTACGAAATGAACGGTCGAAGTTTCGTAACCTCACACCGCTTTTTGGCGAGCAAGTTTTCGATGTAGCGTTTGAAATTACACGTGAACCTTAAAATAGATGCCGCCACATGGAATCCTCTAGTCCATATTCTCAAACAGCGAGATGTACCCCTTCTATTCTATATTCCTCCATGATGATTGCTTGTGAAGTTGCATTTTTAATATCCTGGTATTTTTTGTCAATTTGTTGCGTCTACATAGACGCAATGCGTCTCCTCCTTAGGGGACACCGAGCGCTTTGCGCTTGGAGTAATCCTCCATTAATATCATCATGTCCCGTCGTAGTGGGTTTGTTGTCAGGAGCAAGGAGTAAATATCAGAGAGGGCACTCAATGTTAAAAGGGAAAGCCTTATTTGCCCAACTTCCGGTGCCGCCACATTGTTCTGTATAACTTCAATTAGATAAACGGATAACCAATAGCGAAGAAGCAACCGGTAAATTTGAAATAAACCAGCTACGCGGGAACTTTAAAATTTCACTCCCATAATTGCCACTCTTTAAGTCATTAAAAAACTCACAATAATAATTATAAGGATTTTGTGGAAGAAAATAAGTCAAATTAGGGCAGTAAAATCTAATATTTATTGAACATATTGATATTATACAATTTCAATAGAATTAACAATTTTGTATTACACAAGGCATTAAACACAGTACACAAGCTTAAATGCAACTTTACTGGCTTGTACACTTGCCAAATTAATGTGCATACTATGAAATATTACATTGTTAGAAAGCATATACATGAACAGTGTTGAAAAGAAACAAATAAAAACATTACTGCACATTAGCCCAGGTAAAACAAATAGTTATGATACAAGTTATTTTGCCAGTATACCATTTTATTTTGCGAGTTGGAAAGATAGCATTACAAGACCAATATATCAGGAGCCCCAATCCTACGAGCAAAATAAAATCACTTTCACCATGTTTTTCAGCAGTATTACTGCCTTTCATTTAATAACTTTTTAAGTCATTACAACATTTGATATTCTTATTATTTCGTAAAACTTTTCGTTCAGTGGGTCAAAAATTTGACCAATCACCAAGTATATCGTATATTTATCAGTCATTATTAGTCATTTCTTAATTATCAACCTATTTTTTAATTTTATTTTCAAATTCTCTAAACAGGAATGCAATGATTGCATCACCTTACACCAGTAGATGTTACATTCATCATTTATGAGGTTTCTCCTCCAATTTTCATGGCAGATAGCGGCACGACATCGTATGCTGCCATTGCTGAAACAAAAATAAATTATTATAAATTAAATTTCAATTGCATACTTACAGGAAAATTTGAACATCAGACATTACAGTTCGTGGTCGCGTTTATTTAGAAAACCAGCCCATAAGGGAGCATATTGTTTACTTCAAACATTTCCATACTGGTTCATCTTATAGAAAAATGCCAAAAAATTCTAATTGAAATTCAGTAGTCATTGAATTACCTACAAAAGATTGTAATGGAAATAGAGTTTTTTTTGATCAAATGAAACCAATGCAACATTCGACAAAGTGTTGATACAATAACACACATTTTATCGCATTGTTTGTAATGATGACAAAATATTGCACTACTACCTTAACCTGCAAAAGTATATCCAACCGGCAATTTTTTCTTTGAACAGAGATTCGAACTGAGTTCAGTCTACACGCCTGGCACATTACCGGTCCACCACCAGTCGCACGGCTAAACTCAACTTTCCAAGAGCTTAAAAAATAAATGTTTTATCGCAATATTTCTAACTTATGCAATTTTGGAAAAATTCAGAATTCAGCAAAAATTAGTCTTGTGCCATTTTTAAAGCGTTTTTTCTCTCTATTGGATCAAGAATACAAGAAAAAACTTGGAGCCGTATTTGAGAAATAAATTGTTTTATCAATTGTATTCATTCAGCACAAATTACGTGAATACTACTATTTGATTTCAAAACATTGTCCACGATCTTATTTAAAGATATAATTTTTTATAAGATATTTTATTTTTTAAAGTATTTTTTCATCAATATTATTCAGATGGAATATTAATGTTTTGTAGTTTTGAAAACACAGGAGTTCGCCGAAAGTTGGACAAGCGTCATATTTTATCGAGATATACCATATCCAACAAAATATTTAACGACTCAATTTGTAGCAGTTTTTGAGAAAAGAATTGTTAAAATATTGACAATATTTCAAACAAATTACGCGAAAACTACTCATATTTTCGAAAAATTGTATATGACCTTATTTTAAAATATATCTTTGAACATGAAAATTCACTAGAAAATATCTTTATCTTCAAGACTATAGCTGAAGGAAGACGCCGAAAAAGTATTGAATTTTTGCAATTTTCGAAAAATCAGCAATTTTGACGAATAAGATTTATTCATTTTTTCCAGGGCCCGAGAAATAAGTTTTTCAGTCGAAACATCGCTGCTTTCCGGCTCACGATTACAATATTTTTAAATAATACGAGAAAGAAAGAAGACGAGAAAGAAAAAAGAAGGTGAAGAAATACAAAAGATTGGGTAAAATCTTTCATGAAGGTTTTCATAAATATTTCCCGACAGTATGTCGAAAGGGAATCCGCCATTCAGTCTCAGACAAGAGAAGGTCACCCTTCGTGCTAATGCTTCCAAAAGATATGCTGGAAATGAAAAGTAGTTCCTTATTGGAAATTGTTGCATTACCCTAAAACTCATTCCCTGTCATTACACAATTTTCGGCATTCCGAGATCAATACTACTTCTAAAAGTTTCTGTTTCAAGATATATTTTCCAGCGTATCGTGTTCGCTTCTTACAAAGTACAGATATTTTCAAAGCACAAAAGTACTTCTTACTTCGTACAAAGAGATTGGTAATTCGAAACTTAATTTCAAAAATATACAATATAATGTTCCTGTAACATAGCAATTTTAAAGTATGTGTTATATTCATATAAATGTCATAAAAATAATGTATGAAGTAATTATTTATTAAAAACTAGCAGCGCTGCACAATAGGATAGACTTTCTTTTAGTTTTCCTGTTCTCCTCACCTTGGCTAGGTTTTCGGTTTGGTTCCACACTCATCCCAGCTGCTATCCATCGGCACGTAAAATACCTCCCAAGACCTCCCGCAAACTACTGTTCCTCTGGGATATTCCCAATTTTGCCCTCCCTTTCGTGCTTCCCGGTCATCACATAGACCTGCGTCGGTCTTGTACGGTTTTATATTTGTGAACGGTGTCCCATCTGGGAAATTGTAACACTGTTCTGGGTAGAGGTAGAGTGGTTCAAATACACACATAGATTTATCACATCTGCAAGACGGGGCATGATATTCTGGAGGGATTGAAGTAGAGATGTAATACTCAAATTTGGAATGCCCTGCTCACCACAAACACAACTTAAAATATTCTAGCTTTTCGCGGATTTCAATCCCTCAGCCATAGATTCCACATACTTGAGTTTGGCTTCCCCATGCCCCCGCTTCTGCCTCATGACTTTTCCCAAATATTTGTAAATATGTTAAAGGTATTTGAAATAATGCGATTTCCACAGTCAATTGCCGCTTGCTTCACGAAATCCGCACACTGACCACTGATTATTAAGTAAATATACTGCAATCTTCTAAAAGGGCGCAAACTCACAGCTACTAACCAAACCTTTCATTCTCAATTCCGCGTCCTCATTTCTCAATTACTCCAGCATTAATTCAACATAATATAAAAATTCTCTGTATCATAACACTCGCCACTATCACTTTAATTAAACATACGTGTTCCCGAAACTCGATGCTTGGTTCCCGGATCTCGTTCCGTGTTTAACACACATACTACTTCATAAAGTACAAGTTACGTGATGTCCGTAAAAAAAATGTGTGCTTGATATGAATCTGTAAACAGCGTGTGCAACCTGCTGGATATTTTAACAGCCCTTAAATGTACGAATGTATAATGAAATGTGTGCATCGTTGACAT
>BOPP01000022.1:9189960-9231742 GCA_017312745.1 Gryllus bimaculatus
TCTTAACGTGAGTTCAACTTCATCATTAATATTATCTTTATGAAGTAATTTTTTGTCATTACATTGCATCAAAAAGGTTAACTGTTGTTATCAGTTTACGACTTTGTCTTTTCTTAAGAAAGTCCCAGAGTTTCAAAATTCTCAATTTATTAGATTCCATATACACATAATGTTTTATCTTGGCTGTCCGGGTGACGCCGCGTCGAAGTTACCAGTTACCCTGAAGAGGCGGGAATTTATTTACGTTGGGGATACATATTTTTCCTGCAGCCGATGAGGTTTTGCAGATTGCTAGGGCGGTATCTTAAATAAACTAACTTATACTAACTTCAAACTAATTACATTTCCGCTTTGGGAATTGCTAAGTTTTGTAAACTCATTGTAATATTTAGTTTAATTCTTTATATTGTTCTTGTTTCTTCTTTTTCTTTTTTGTTCATTTTCACACGCATTCATTCTTAGACTATATTTACAATCGCATTCATTTATTCTTTAATTCATGCATACCCACAACACTATTTACAATATGTACACTGTTTCGATTCGCCATGGCGCCGACTTCACTTAAGCGTCCGTGGCGCCACGACGTCCTCATGTTCAGGCGACGCTGGCCTGCCGGAGCGCGTTACCGCGCCGTCCGCGCGGTTTCCGGCATCTGTGAGTGGTAATCCCCTCCCACACACTTGCTGCTCCACCGCGTCGCAGCGCTCAGCTTCTGCGCGGACAATGCGCAGAAAGTGAAGGCGACGTGCTGTGGGCCCTTTCTTCTGTGGAAGGCCTTGTGCACATCGCTGTTCGCCGCTTAGCCGGCCTCGCGCAGCAAACGCGGAGCGGGCGGCCTCAGCGCCCTTGCGAGCGCCGTCTTCGCCCTCTTTTGTAGCTCCGCCGGGATCTGGTTCCGAACGCCTAAGATTTTGAAGACGTCAATGTTTTTGGGAGTTCGTTCGGGAGTGGTAAGAGGCAAATGCGTGCGTGCCGCGAGGCGCGCCGCTCTGTTCTTTGCTACCCGGATGGGGTGCAGAGTGGAGGGAGAAGCGGCCGCGAATACCTCACATGCGTACGCCCACAAGGCACGCACGCAAGCAGTGAATAAGCGGCGCTTTAGAGGAATTGCGAGGTCGGGGGAACGGAGAAGAGGTTTCAAAAGGAGCGTGCGAGTTCTAACTTTGGCAGCGAGTTACCGAGCGAGCGCATGCCAGCGAATGCCCTGTCAAGTAGCCCGCCCAAATATCTCGCTTCGCTCTGCCAAGGTAGGTGCGTGCCAGCCAAGCTCACCGTTTCATTGGGGTTAGCCCTCTTACGAGAGAAGTTGACGGCGACGCATTTCTCGAGGTTGAGAGCGAGACGTTTCCGACTTAGCCATTCAGGAAAGGAGGCGAGACAATCACTTAAGTATTTAACTGACTGCCTTCCGTTCGCCGATTTCGCGTAGTACCCAAAATCATCCGCGAACATCAGGAGCTCGCAGCGTTGAATACCAGTTCTTGTTTCAGCAGGAAGCGGCGCGTCTTTCACGTATAAGCCGAAGAGGGTAGGAAAAAGAATACTCCCCTGAGGCACGCCCGCCTCGGCTCGTCTGAGGGACGAGTATACGTTATTGACGTGTACTTTGAACTGTCAGAGAGAAAACTCGCGATCAGTCTGGCGTAGCAATCGCTCACTCCCGCCTCCGCGAGGCACTCGAGCAATCATGCGTCAGCGCTCGGATTTATATTCATGTCTGGGGTGAGTACGATTGGCTGGAATAACTGGCCAATCGGAAGCCACCAGTTAGCAGTGGGAGGGGGTCATTTCGGGTGGCGCGTATCGGACAGAGCGAAATGGTCCGTCAGGCGGTATGGAACGGCGTCGGGATCGGACGGCAAGAGGCGGTCAGCGATTAGCCAGCATGGCGCGGCCCTGGGTCGGTCGGAGTGAAGCGGTCCGGTTCGGTGCGTGGCCGAAGTAACGGCCTCCAGGCATCCTGAAGGCGCAACCCTGCGTCGCCGTTAATACTACCGCGATGTCTGGTGACCTCCATTGTTTCCTTGACGCTTTTGGACCACCATCGGTCTTCTCTGGCGAGCACACTGGTGTCCTCAAATACGAAATCATGCCCGGTTTCCCAAGCATGCTGAGCGAAAACGGAGCATTTAACATTCCCCTGTTTGAAGTGGCGGATGTGCTCGCGCAGCCTCTCCTCTACCTTTCTGCCAGTCTCCCCGATGTAGTTGCACCCGCAGCTGCAAGATACCGCGTACACTCCCGCTGTTTGGAGACGCGATAGCCGGTTCTTAACCCGCACCGGAGTTTGCCTGAGCTTATTCTGGGCCTTGAAAATAGTTTTTACCTTGAAGCGCTTCAGAAGTTTGCCAATTCTGTCTGTTATGCCCCGGATGTAAGGGAGAGCCACTGTTGCCTTGTTTTCCATGTCAGTGCTGCTGGTTTCTCCGGGAGCAGTAGGGGCGGGGGGGGTGAGACGTAGAGCTCTCTGGATAATGGGTCAGTTGTAACCATTGGCAGCGAAGGTCTTCTTAAGAGTTTTCCGTTCAGCGGGGAGGCTCCTCGTCGCAGATTCTGGCTGCCCGCGTAGCGAGTTTTCAGAACTCCGTTCTTTGTCGCAAGGTTAGGCTACTGGCTTCACACCTGCTCACCAAGACGATGAGAAAAGGCAATCAGCCACATTTTTCCACCTCCATGGTGAATTTGATCTTGGGGTGGGCGCTGTTGAGGTGATCCAGGAATTCCAGGAGTGTGTCCCGTCCGTGGGGCCATATGACAAACGTGCCGTCTACATATCTGACCCACATGGCGGGTTTCAGCCTGGCGTTTTCCAGCGTTTCATTTTCAAACGCCTCCATGAAGAGGTTGGCAGCTATCGGTGATTACGGGGAACATCAGCCTACGCCTTCTACCTGGGCATAAACGTTACCCCGGAACTGAAAGATGGAAGACAGGCAAAAGTAAGCGAGGTCGGCCCATTCCGTAGGTAGTCTGTGGGCTTCTAAGATCTTCCGGATGACCGTAACTGCCTCATCAACCGGGACCATGGTGAAGAGTGATGTTACGTCAAAGCTCACAAGGATGTCCGTATTCCTCAGCAGCCTCCCTTGCAGAAAGTCTATGAAGTGGCTGGAGTTCCTGACAGCCGACCCAATATCCTCTGTCCGAGGGCGTAGTTTGCTGGCGACCTGGCGAGCCAGCGGATGCTTTGGGGAGTTAACGGCGCTCACAATTGGTCCTAGGGGTATATCGGGCTTGTGGATCTTAGTGCGACCGTAGAGCCGTGACATGGCGCTGTTTTCCTTCTTTAGTCGCTGTTTGATTTCCAGCTCAATGATGCTGGCGTTGTTTATGCGGGGCGCGACTTCTGCTCGAAGTTTTCGGAGTAGGTTTAGCTGGAGCAGATCGTACACCTCATCGTTGAGTAGGGCGGCCACTTTGTGGAGGTATTCCTGCGTCTTCATTACAACGGTAGCGTTGCCTTTGTTTGTAAGTAGGATTACAATATCCTCACGCTGGCGTAATGTACGTAGAGCGAAGCGTTCTTGTCGGGAGAAGTTGCTGTGTGGCAACTTGGCTCGTGTGAGAATGCGGGCGGTCTCTACGGATTTGGTCCGCCTCCTCCTCGCGTAGGGATTTCATGGCGCACTCGATCCCTGTGGCGATGTCGGATGTCGGGACCCGCGCGGGAACGGTAGCAAAGTTTACGCCCTTGCTGAGTACCGATAGGATATGCTCGTCCAAGTCTTCGCCGGAGAGATTGACCACAATGTTGTTGGCCTGTTGACAAGCCGACTGCGGATGTTGTTTCACTTTAAGGGAATCGAAGTTTCTTGACTGGCGTACCTTCGCGTCGTCGTGAACATGGAGAGCGTGCTCCGCTGTAGCCGTGTCCAGGATATCCCAGTAGGTTCTGTTTAATTTTGCTGACAAATTAAGGTAAAGATGGAATAGTTGCTTCTCCATGTGTGCCAGTTCAGATCGGGTTTGTCGGATCCTATCCCGGAGTAGCGCAAAGCCGGATGAACGTAGAATGCGGGTTTCAGCCTGGCGTTTTCCAGTGTTTCATTTTCTGACCATTCCGGCGCACTCCAGTCCCGAGGAAGATCACGACAAGATGGTCGAAACGTCGGCAACACAGCCTTTGACGCGGCGTCAGCCAGACAGCCAAGATCATGCACATGACTCTGGCGGCGGAAGTCTACGACTTCACACATAATGTTTGCAATAAAATAGTTTTGTCGGCCGAGTGTAGCCTATGTAGAAACTTGGAAGATTAAGAGATTATGTATTAATTCCTGCCAGATAAATACAGTTTATTTAATAAGCCTGACAATACATTTTAAATCAAGAAAATACATTGAGCTTTAAGGAAAAGTCATCCTGAAAATAATTAAAGTTTTTCCGAATTCCCATTTGTATTCAAACTGTTATTTACAGAGTCCAAAAGTGGATCAAATAATAAATGTCAATAAGAATACATCTTACAAGTTAACTAGACTACATAGTATTAATTTGAATTTCAAAAAAGTTTAACTCTCACAATTATTTCTGTTTCTCCAGCTAATTTCTCACACATTAACGCTCTCTCAAAAACGTATTCGCCAACCGTAGGTACTAACAAATCCCAGCTACTCAAATTTGAAATTGCGCGTCCCTCAAATATCCTGTTTTCTCAACCAAATTTTGCTGTTATCGTCGACAAGAGAATTAGTCCAATACACCGCATCTCCCAGAAAAAAAAATGTTTACTGTAATAAACCATAAACTAGTGATTAAAAATGTCTAATATTTAACTCCTTTCTTGTTTCACCCCACACTTGAGCGAGTCAAAATCTGAAAACCTAATAACAATTTATTACGTTACGCAAAGTTTACGCTCCTACAGCAGAAACTTATAAATTTTGTGTAAATTCGCGAAGTGGCCCCTGTACAGGAAACCGAAATATGTAAACGATCCGGCAACAGTATCTAGTCTCTTTAACCAATACTTTCCGGGAATTGCTGACGATCTAAGTAAGGGTTTTCAGCCACCAAATTCAACATCAGACGTTTCCCCAAAAATTTTAGACACGTTGTTCGTTTCCGAAACTTCTTCCAATGAAATTCTCAAAAGGATTTTTTCTAGATATTTTTCAAATAACTAAGATTAAACCGCTTTTCAAAAAAGCAAACAAAAATGAAATTCCGAATCATCGGCCAATTTCTATTCGTCGGTTTTTTCAAAAATATTAGAGACCCGTTTTTACGTACGAATGGAAAATTTCGTAGTAAACACACGCGTTTGCAATTGCCAACATGGATTTCGAACACCAAAACCTACGGAAACAGTCATATTTTCTTTTCTTAAAGATGTCGCCTCATCCATGGATCAAAACGAAGTACTTATTGGAATATTTTTAGATATTTCAAAACCTTTTGACGTCATTGATCATCACATTTTACTTTCAAAATTACCATCGTATGGAATTTGTGGTATTGCTCTATATTGGTTATGTTCGTACCTTAAACAAGGATCTCAAAGAGTAGAAATATCTTACTGGAATAATGGCACATTATGTACACACATTTCCGATTCTTTGCCAATTGCATGTGAAGTCCCACAGGGATCGATTTTAGACCTTATTCTCTTAGGTTCTATTCCCTAATTACAAATACCCTTTTATACAAAGTCCTAATATTTTATTGTCTACACGTATGTGTAATCGCCCATTTCTTATATTCTTCACTTCTCTTTTCCAAACATACGTACATTCGTTAATTTAATAAAAGATGTTTATTATTATATAATAACCCAGAGTTCGAGTGACTATGTATCCTTCCTAACGGTCCTTTGTTTTTTATTGATTCTTCCCAGGTCTATTACCAGCATAGTTCCTTGGATTTTTTTAGAAATAAACACTTTGTCCTTCCACCCTTGCACCTTCGACTGTTGCCGTTTATTAAATACGCCAGTTTTTAGTTATCATATTGCATTCTTTTAGTAAACATTGTGACGCGTCCGAACGGACCGTCACATTACTCACACTCCTTCGAAGGCTTATTTCATCCTATCATTATTTCAGTAAATGCCTTTAGTAAAGGTATCTTGTCTTCAGCCACAAAAGATATGTGTGAAAAAAATTGTGTCTTAAAAATTATAAAAACCTAGTTAATCACCTTCAACATCATTTCAACGTTACCTCAAATGGATACACATATTCAGCCAGAAATAGTGGGGCTATTACAGCACGTACTTTCTCGCGATGTTGCACATGGCTATGTAATATTAAAACATAACAATTTCTCTCATGCACTTCAATTACCACATGAAAAATTCTTAAAACAAACAAAGCGTGAAAAATACATTTTTTTTTAATTCAACGTTTAAACGAAACGGCTTTCTGCCGTTGAATTCACTGCATCTAAGTTCTACATAAATGTACCAACGATGAGCGACGCGTGATTTAGCCGTAATTAAATTTATTAGTTTATAATAACGCGAACGAACTACGGACGTCATTATCGCCTTCTCTTATCAGTGAGTTCATATGGGATACATTTTGAAAATTAGCATTGGTGATACCCCTGGCAAAAAAATTAAAATGGATTCAAAAATATAATAATTAACTATAATATTGTTATATTCATGAAAACTACTCAGTTTTTAAGCGCATTACTGTTCATTCCCAAATCTTATTATAAAAAGCGAAATCATCTATTCGTTTTCACATTTAACTCAATTAAAAACCTCAATTTTAAATAAGTTTTGAATAGTTTATAAAGGATTAATTTGTAATCGTACAAGTAAAGTTCGAATGTAAAGAAATGAACAAATAAATATGAAATAATATACAAACTGCAACTTACGAACAACTCTAATTACCTCAATTAGTTCACGAAGTCATTTCGGAGTGGGCTATTATGTTTGTCGCGAAATGACATAAAAAATACTCAAATGTTCAAAAACTTAAACATCACTTTATTTGAAGATGTTTTTATGAACACATTTCATTAAGAAAAAATTGTATCTTCACAATTGTAGTTGTAGGAAGATGCCGACATTTTTTAATTTTTTTAAATTTTCGCAAAATTAGGCATTTTAACGAACCTGCACCATTATCTTAATCCTTCTTTATGCTACCTAAGGTCCAAATTTAATAAAAAAAATGTAGTGTGTCATTTTTAAGAAAAATAGTTTAAAGAAAATAAAAATTCCCTATATTTAACAAAAAAAGTTCTCAAAAAGTTATCATGTTTTTGAAAAATTGAAAATGACCTTATTTGAAGATCTCTTTTGATGAATACATTTCAATAAGAAAAATGTATCTTTATAATAGTAGTTGTAGGAAGACGCCGAACAAATTTTGATTTTTTTTCAATTTTCGAAAAAACAGGGTTCTCAACCAAGATGAGACCTGCACCTTCTTAAACGTCCTTCAGACTATGCAACAACAATTTTTTTAATAAAAACAAATCAGCCGTTTTTGAGAAAAAATTGTTTAAACAAAAATAAAAATATTCTATATTTCACACTAAATTACGCGAACAATTCTCAAATTTTGGAAAACTTGTACCTGACCTTCAAAATCTATTTTTAAGTAACGTAACAGATTTTATTACGAGAAAAACTCTATTAACATATTAGTTGTAGTTCTCTTAAACGTTCTTCACACTATTCAACAACAAAATTTAATTAACAACAATGAACCCATTTTTTTGAAAATTTTGGAAATGTTCCAGGGGCTTTATGTAAAGTACCCCCAAACTTAAAATAACGATTTCAAATTCAAGGAGCCGTGGCAGCCAGATATATCGGGGAATAACAATTTAGGGAAAAAACGGCCGAACGGTTTAGCCGTTACCTTTGTTCATAGACAGACAGACGTTTTGCCGTTAATCGACTTTTCGATATCAAGGACTCACAAAACATGGATTCTGGCTATACCACGTGTTAAAGGATTTTTTCTAAATTCAACGACTGGATTTATCCACATTTTCGTTCATAGAAGAGTTTTCTGCCGAAAACGCGCCTTGTTTTCGCGCAGCAATACATAATTTTCTCGTCTTAAGAAGTACCTTCCTCGAGCGAGAAAGTAAAAAGTAATAACTTTCAACAGCCACACAGAATTATGTTTCGCATCCTTGAAACATTGAATCATTGATACATTTCAATTTATATTTTTACAACACAATTGAATTGATTTGATTGCAATTCCTGGAATTTTAAAAGCATAAAATAAAGTAAAATAAATAAATTCCGTCTGTAACAAACGTTGAGTGGATCGGGTGATCTTGCCGGCTCCAAGCTCAGATAAAGGAGGAAGTTTGGCGGATCAGACTATCAATATCCGTCGTCAAAGTGATAACGCTCACAGAACTATACAGAACCTCGGACATCGACCGGTTAGGACACGGTAATTACAAAGGGGTATTAGATGGAAAGAAAAGGGGAAGATAACGACTTGGAAGTGGAACAAAATCTTGGCGGAATAAAGAGCAGGAAATAATAAAGGCACTCGAAGACAAAAGAAATAGATATTTGTAGCATTTCTGAAACAAAAAGGTAAGAGTACGCATAGAATAAATTAGTACACATAAATGAAAGGTAAGTGTACACATAAAGTGCCACCCCTTAAAGCCAGGGAACCAAAGCCAGCGTAAGAATACTCCTGCATACTAAGTTTCAACATAATATTGATCAAGTTGATTACATTGACGAAAGGTTACTGAAAATTAAACACGGGATTGATAATAAATGTCGTATACATTTTGTTAGTGTGTGTGTGCTCCCAATATTACAAAAAAGAGAAGAAAGAACGATCTTCTATGAAGAACATAAAATTAAGCCCAATCGACAATACCATTAAGTCCAACTTCATAATAATGGATAACTTCAATGCAAAGATTGGGTATCGTCCAATCAATAGAGTAAAAAAACCTTCCATGAACCAGTAAGGAATGATAATGGTGATTTATGTGCAGGCCCGTGTGCCCAAAATAATCTAAGCATTCACAATGTACTCTTTGACCATGATTTTCAATACATTTAAATACAAATGCACAGGGTTGACAGTCGTTGATAGACTATGTCGACAATTCATACCATTATACAGTTTGGATGTTCGAACTTTAAACTCTGCCAATATAGGAAGTGATCAGTGTCGTAGCTAAGAGCTGGACAGATGGGCGGCTGCCAGGGGCGCAACCCTCAGGGGGGCTTCCTTTGCAGACCCACAGCATGTGAACCGCTGGGGCACAAGCACACAAAATTAAATATTACAACACATGGACCTATCAACGATATAAAGAACCTAGTTTCTTTCTTTGATAATCTGTACCGCAACAAGTCAAACAAAAAATTAAAATATGTTGCGAACTCCCATCTACAAAAACCTTGCAATTGATTACGATTGGGAACGGCGTCCCTATGCTAACACAACATCTGTACCGAACCCTAAATAAAAGATTTAAGAAAAACAATTCGTGACAGTCATTTAAATTTTCGGCACTGTGTGCTTCATCCCAAATTTGGTCAGCCACATCTAGACGGTCTCTGCGGCATTTTCTGCGGAGAAAGTGTTTTTTTCTCTCGATAAATTGATAATTTTTCTACAGATTTAAAAGAAACTATTAACTGAAATAATTTATAGTAACTAAAATTCAAATATGGTTTAAATGCCAAAGATTTGTGTTTAGAGACTGAAAGCTGCAAATATGAAACAAAACCATTCTTGCCCGTCTTAAAAAAATGCAGATTACATTGCATAATAGTGCATTATGCAGATTACATTACAGTGAGTAAGAACTAATTTTATACTTAAATGTATACATAAGTTAAATATAGGTTATATTTCCAAAGTTATCGTGTTGTTCCTCTTTCTAGAAAATAAGTCTTGGAGGCGCAAAATTCAAATCTTGCCAGAGGCGCTCTGTCGGTAAACATTCTTTGAAATTATACAAATTAAGGATGAAGGGTCCAATGAGAAAAAAATGAGACCGAATATATGGAAAAAACTTTACATACAATCAATTCAAAATGAAAGTATAAAAATGAAAGTATAAAACAACTAATATCATACTAAACGTTCCAATTAGTAGTGCATCGTTGACTGTTGGAGACAGTACTGATGACGAGCGGGAGAAAATAAAAAGCAACATCATTAGAGCCGCGGAAGAATCAGCGGGGAAAGAAGAGTTGTAGTCATTCCACCTCGTAAATATAAAACACTGGATCACAGAGAAAGTGAAAAAATAGTGAAGAAGAAAAAAGGACGCATTCTCACGATATATATCACCTCAAAGTCTAGACGATAAAATACTATACAAACACGAACTAAGTACAGCAAATCTAACAAGAAAGTAACTAGTGGTGCTCTACAGCACATACCTTCTCGCCATATTACAGTGTTATCGTTATATACGACGGAACGCTCATATATATATATATATTTGTAAAGAGAAATTACGCGAAATCTACTAACTTTTACAAAAAATTGTACATGACCTTTAAAGAGCTAATTTTATACAACAGACTTCGTCTGAGGTAAAAATCTCTATCTTCAATTTTATTGTTTTGAATATTTTTGATTGATTTTTTTTGTTGCAATTTTCGAAAAGAAACGGGATCCCGAAAATGGGACTAGCACCACCTCTTTTACCGTCTCTCATTACATAAGTGAAGAAAATGTAAAGAAAACACTGTTATTCTGATAGAATACATTATTTTCTTATTTTTTCAGTCATCTAACATAGTGATACGTTAGTGAAAAAATTAAAATAAAAAAATGTTTCTGGCTACAGAACGTTGTGCGTGATGGGACGGGAACTAAGAATACGTTCAAAATTATTTTTATGTTAGAGTAACTACTTATATGTCATTTGGTTTAGAGAAAATATTTACCATCTTATGCGGGGGGACCGTTTGCCTCCCCCAATAAAAGATCCTAAATACCGCTTCTGTTCAAGACTTGGTGTAAAATAAAAGCTACGCTCAAATATGACGTAGCTCACCAAATCAAGTATCATGTGCTAACTGTATCGTAAGAAATGCATCGAATGTTTATTAAAAATTGGCAAGAAAAAGTTATATAAAATATGTTTGATAAAAAATACTAATATTAAAATAATTTAGGATAACACAAGTAATATTTTAAACGTGTGCCTTGAATTTGAACAAAATTTTTGCTCAGGAATTTGCAAACGTTTTTTTAAAAAATAAGATAAAAAAGTGAAATATTTATACATATTTTTATTATAACTAATACATTGAAACTGATAAAATATTGATAAACAGGGGAGTACGGCAAGGCTGCCCAGTATCACCCACACTTTTTAATATTTATATCGATGACATTATCCAAAATTGAAAGAAAATAATTTACAAAGGTATTAAGATATCAAAAGAAAATATTTTAAATATCTTACTCTACGCAGATGATGCTTTGATATTCCAGGAAACAGATGATTTACAATATGCATTATTCCACCTAAATCATTTATGCAAAAAATACGATGTTGACATATCGAATGAAAAAACAAAGGTGATGGCATTTTGGGGAAAACATTTAATAAGATCAATAATTATTTTGGAGAAAAAAAACTTAGAGCAAATTTTCAATTTGAATTACTTAGGTTGTCAAGTCGATCAAGATACCAATAAAGATATCAACATTAAATAGGCAAAGTTTCAAAGGATTTGTGGTACTATACATAACACACTAAAAAACAAGACACAAGAATAAAGTTTTATAAGACCATGGCTCTTCCAACTCTTCTATACGAAAGCGAAAGCTGGGTACCAACAAAAAAAATTGTAAGCAGAATCCAGGCCGCTGAAATGAAGTTTTTGAGGAGAACGCTAGGCTGCACGAAAGAAGATCATATTCGTAATGAGAAAATCAGAGAAAAATTAAATGCTGAAGAAATTGGAAGCAAAATAATAAATATCGATATAATTGGTATCAGCACACGCAAAGGATGGATGACCCAAGACTACCTAAATTAGCTTTACTCTACCAACCGCTTGGAAGAAAAGACCCAAAAAACTTGTGAAGACGGAACAGGCTCAAGCCTAATCCATGAAGTGCAGAAGAAGAAGAACAAATACATTGAAGAATTAATACGTTAAATTATATCAGGTTTTGGTTATCTATTTCCATTCCTTACTAACATTTATGGGACAGTACTTATGAACTTTTTGCGAACGATTATTAAAGTTTAATGTAGGTAATATTTCTTTCGATGATAATAATTAATACTATTTTCTAAAATGAATATTTATAAAGCCGACACCATAAAAACATACGGAATGAGTCACTTCTACTCGAATTACACAGGAAACCGAAATGCTTGGCAATGGCACTTTCTTTTCATATCCGATGAAAGGGTACGTAAATCCAAATGTCTCACACATTTCATTTTATTATAAATTATCACCTTAGCATCAACGCTAAGATCACGCTAATATTTACTTCGAACCATATTCAAAATGAATAGATGGTGACGACGTAGTATGATAGAACGGAGCTTCTTTAAATTAAATTTGTGAACGAGATGTGCAGCCAGAATCTAAACAAGCCGAAAGAAAGCAAATATCATTGAATATAACAAACGTAATAAGAAACACAAACCTTGGTATCTGCATAAACAGTCAAAACTTACGAATTCTCTAGGAATCGCTTACACACGCACACACACCAGCGCTTGCTGCCCAACACTGCAAAACACTTTCCCGCCACACGATGTGACGTCGTTCTGAACATCCCGGCCAGAGAGTATAATATGGTCCCGACCAGTCTCGACGCTATTCCAACCTCTTTGCTTCACCATCCTCAAAATGGCGGGCAGAGCTAAAGATTTGATCGCCGCAGATGTTCAGAAACTGATTACACTTTTGTCAGGATTTTCTGTAAGTTGATCTTCTGTTCTAACACTATTAATAGTTGAACCATGCAAGTGATCATGTTGTTTGGGGTATTTGTTTACGTTCTACTTTGACAGCAAGTAAACATAACCTACATCAATTGTCAGTAGAAAAATGCTTGAATTTGAGTGGAAAATTGTCAGTGAATAAGTTTAAAAGTAAATTAATAGAATAAGTAAACGTTAATTGACATGCTATTTAAGCCACTTCTGATTATATTTTTTGACATTCATATTTATATTTCAATGAAAATATGATTTATGAGTAAAATATACATTGTACACAGGAAAAAGAAGATCCAGAAAATTTTGAACTTTGTGAAAAGTTTGCATATTCAAATTTGTTACATCATCGTTATCTGTCTGTGGATAGTCATGCAGTCCGTCGTTCAGTGTTTGGGATGGTCACAAAATTTATGATTCATGGCCACTTAGAAGCATCTCGCCGTTTGGACTGTTTGCTTAATAAATATATGAATTGCACTGTATTCAAAGATAAGGTGGGCCTTTTTTATTTTTAATATAGTTTTCTTGCATCTGTAATTTTAGAAGTGTTAATCCAGATTTCACATGTTTTTTGTAGGAAGTACAATGGGCAGTGTTGTTTTTACTTGTGAAATTGGCAGATAATCCAACAAGTCATATCAGTGATGAAAAATTTTCTGCACCGAAGGTAGAAGAAACTGAGGATGCATCAAAGCCTTTTGATTGGACTACTTATTCTCATTTGTGTGACTATCTCAAAGAAGGCAATGAGGAATTCAATACTAACTTCTGTTCTTCTGACAGTGTAAGAATTATTGTTGGCAGTATTATAGCAATGTTAAGAAGATTTTGAAAAATGGCAATTTAATTGTATATTCTCATGTTAGGAAGATTGGGAAGATGTATCTGATGATGAAAAGTCACCTAAGCCTGAAGACAGTGTTGAAGGAGTTTCTGAAGATCCAGAAGTGCCAAAGGTACCAGCTGTTGAGGAGAAAAAGGATACTGAAAGACAACAGTTAATAGAAGAACTTGGTAGGCAAGTTAATGCTGAAGAGTGGATATCTAATAATGTTCAGGCACCATGGTGGAGAACAAAACAACTTGCAGAAAAAGTAGAAAGTGTGTTTCCTTCTGCTAATTTGGCAAAGACATGGTAAATGTGTTTGCTTATGTTGTATTTTTGTCATTTAATTACTGTTTCATGGTGAGTCATTCTCTTGGCTTGCATTCAACTGTAATGTTGTTTTGGATTAGGGACAAATGTTGTGATGAATCCACATCTACAATAAGTGAATACAAAGTTGTTCGTGAAATATTATGGATGTTGCAAGCACCCACCACAACAACTCTTTTCCAAGAAGTCAATGGACAGTTTTCTATTCAATCCAATATCACAATTCCTAGTTTGACAAAGGTCAGTATATTTTTAAACAACAATTTCTTAAGCTCGAAGGTTGTTATCTTTGTAAATTAAATTAAACTAAATAGACATTGATAATATGTCAATTTCATATTGCACAATCATAATGTGTGTTTCTATCAAAATATATACATTATATGTTCATAGAAGAAAATTGTTTATTTTATGAAGTCCTGTGAACATTCTTTATTAGAAATTTAATTTAATTTTTTTGTGTTAAAGCTTTTTTCTCCTCCCCCTTGTGGAAAATTATTCCGAATGCAAATGAATACTTATAGGGCATTTCTCTAATTATGTTGTGTTTTAGGATTCTATGGCATGTTATTTAAATCCACTTTGTGAATATTTTAATATGCTATACCAACTGCAAAAGTTTCAAAAGGAAATATATCCATTGGATAGACAAAATTCTGGAGAACTGAATCAGATGTTGCCTCCTTACACTTTTGAATGCTATACATCTGCCATTATTGAATTTTTGAGAGAATTGCAAGAACTGGCTTGCTGCATTGAGAAGAAAGTTAAAGCACAAGGTAAGAAAGAAGCAAACTTTGAAAACACTTTCTAAACTTGCTCATATAGCTTTGTGAGAGAAAATCAGTTTATTGATAACAGCACATTTAGATTAAGACATTTGTGGATTGACTTTGTATTTTATTTCCAAATCGAAGTAAGCATTATCATTTTATAATACCAATTTTTAAGTGGTCCTTACTTTAGTGCATTATTTTGAAGGTATATAATACAGATTTATTTAGAGTATAGATAAGATATTTTTAAATATTCAATTAAGTGAACATCATTATAGTTCTTGTGCATTCATATTTTGTAAATATTGGATTCCTTCATTTTTCCCCAGAGGACATTTATACTCTATATTCATTAAACTTGGAATTAGCTCCCAAATTATCACAACTTCGTGCAGTGTACAGTGTTCATGTTACTGCAACTAATGGTTGGAAAACAGCTGAAAATTGGCTCAGTTCTGCAAGGTTGGTATATTTTTGGACATTAGTTGATTTCAAGATTTCTAGTTATTGAAAGAGATCTTTACTAATTATTACTTTTATTTGTAGACTTCTATCTGTGCTGTATTCAGAAGCTTTATCATGCATGGAGTGTGACACCCCGTGCATCCTCCTGAGAGTATTTTTGAAGTCATTTGGGCCATATGTAGATATGATTGATGTGTGGCTCACAGAAGGAAGGCTAGATGACTACAGAAATGAATTTATTATTACTAGGTATGATTGATTTTCATAAATTACATTCATTTATGAATGTATTTGATAGAAAAAGCGGTTTTGTGAGAGATAGAAGTCGGTTTTTGACATGTTTACTCACTCTTTTTGCAGAAGAAATGAAACAGACAATGAAAATTGGGGCAGCAATTTTGTAATGAGAGATTATGTGACTGAACTAAATTCAACTGGAATTCGAGCCTTACCTCTCTTGCAAGTTATCTCAGATAGAGTGCTGCATGCTGGACGAAGTATGCAGTTGCTGCAACAGCTTGATCGTTTGGATGACATGCGTTCCCAGCATTCAAACCATGGTAAAGTTTCTGCTTTGTGTTCTGCAAATGTATAAATATTTTTTTTCTTTTTTCTCTCCAGAAAGTTTTGTAAAAGTGCAAAAACTTAAACTCCATGATCAAAAGTTTGTTTTGTAGTGCTCTTTACAAAGTTAGTACTGTAGATTTTAAACAGTTTAGTTATCATCTTGGAAACCACATTTCCTGTTTCATTTCTGATTCCAGTTAAGAGCCTTTGGCTATGAGATGATTAGTGAAGTTTGCTGTATTTCAAAATCTTTGTAAATCAATATGACGTTGATTTTCAAATAGAAAGACGTGTGCAATTAAAGGGGATCTACATTCTTATACCAAAATATTTGTAGTAAATCAATTTTTGTTAAAAAGAGGAGACTGTTCACTTGTAATACGCATTTGTAAATAGTAATTTGTCCATAACATTTATAATATGCTAATGAATTTTCTACAGAAACTAAAATTGTTTAAGCAAACATTACCATGAGCTCTGGTTGAAATTATATTTTTATAAAACGACATTTTATAATTATATTATGTTTTGTAGACTGTGGTTATGGGTCTGAAAAAATATGTAGTACAAAATGGCAAGATAGTATGTACATAAATATGTATGAAAATAATAAGAATATGTAACCAATTTGTAAATGGGGATGTACATAATACTAAAATATATAGAGGAACTTATTGGGCATTTATAAAGAAACAAAATTTTACACCATTAAAAATTATGTAAATAAAATAATCATTAAACCAATTGTAATAATTGCTTATCTTACTGGATTATATTTTTTTAAATGATTTATCTTTGAGAGCAACGGTAAAAAACATGGGAACTCAGTAACCAGAGAACAATCGCTGTCACATTGTTTTTACAGTGTTACTGTCTGTGACATCCAATGCCCCTTGTAATAGAACAGATACTTTCCACACCTAAAGATAAAATTTTCAGCCCTCACACTAACTTTTCACAATATGCAGTGAACCCAAACATGTCGCGTGTTTCTGACCATGTTGTTATGTGGGCACCTTGCAATGTAAGCTTGCAATTATACCTAAGTGTAAGAAAAAATCTGCTGATTTTCTAATTTTTTTTGTAATTAAAATATTTTAAATAAAAGCAAAATGTATAAAATACATAATACAGTAGAAAATATGTAACGAAAAATTTAAATATTATTTTAGGAGAGCCCTGATTTGCTAACATTAGGATTTTAGGAACTAAACATAGAAATATAAATAATATGTAATTTCATAAGAATGTGGAGGCTAGTTATGAGTAGATTGCAATATTTTATAAGAATGTAAAATATTTTACAAGTATGCAATCTGCCTAAAGTGATATTTATTTGCCTGCTAAATAAAGGATTGCAATGATGGGATAGTGTTAAGAGATTAAAGAAAGTTAATTTTTAGTTATTTTTATTGAATTGAACATTTATGAGCAGGATTCAAATTTAAATGTTCGAATGTGAAACCCTCACCTTCTGATTATGTGTCGACTCCACTCAACATTAGAAGAATAATGAGTACAATCGTGAACCTCTTAATATTTTGTGGGGTTACATCCAGGTTTACTATTCATTGTTTAATTTGAGCTAAATTTAAAAGTAATCTTCCAAGATTCATTTTGAAAAAGTATGGGGCATTTTGCAATTATATGACTTAAGTGTTTTTAATTTCAAGAAATAGTTGTGTATCTTGTCTTTTACATTTACAATAAAATTAATGTTGGTGTCTGTTTATTGTAGGGCGCATGTATGCTGAATTTCTTGAAGCTCTTGAGAAAGAAATAGCACAAATGGTTAATAAGTCTACTACGACAGACATGGAAATTGTTGCTGTGACTGAAGATTTGGAGTTCCAAGGAACCAATTTGATATCTAATCCTTTTATATCTGAAGTTACCAATCAGTTGGAAAACTTGAAAGATAACTATATGATGCAGGCCTTCAAAGATCACCTATCATTCAAGGCACAACCTAACAAAAGAGATATAGAAAATCTAAGTTCAATAGGAGAGGTATTTCGAAAGTAAGTTTAAAAAAATAATTTTTTCTAAATCTGTTTATATTATTGCCTGAAAACCACAAATCATTTTTTAAAGATATGTTAATTAATATTGTTTTAATTTCTGTCTTAATTTTTTGAATGATATTTGTTAAATAAATTTTGTGCCATCTAATTTATACGCATCACTGTTAGTAACTCAGAGTAAAAAAGAAGATAAATTGAATTTGTACTTTTTGAAATATGATCGGACTTTTTATATTTATGGATTTTCTCTACCAAGAACAGAAATTTTACCTGCAAAAATCTTGTTTTCATTTTCATTAACCACATATGTACAAAGGAAAGAGCACACAGTGTAATGCTGCGGAGGAAAGTGGTGATTTTGTCACATCAAAACCAATATTGTAGGTCCATGATGTAAAAAACGTGGACCCATTTTCTCCTGTGTTTTATTATTATTTTTTTTATTATTAACATTTTAAATTATTATAGCTAAATGCACTCAATGACATAGCATAAACCTTATTTTGGTGTAACCTTTTAATTTTTTCCAAGATTTGAGTAGTATTATAATTCGAGAACAAATTTTCATGTAAATACACACCAGGAGAGATGACTTAGGTCATGAACTGATGTCACTGCAGTCCCTCTGACTGGTAGGTCCTCAGTTTGAGTCCTGCTTGTGGCAGGATTTTCAACATTAGTGTGTCATCTAGGTCAAATTCAGTCACTGTTTGGAGGAGAGTTCTAGTGGCCGGCTGCGCTGATCAGTAGTTTTCTATGGTTTCTCCAGTCACCACTAGGCGAATGCTGGAGCAGTACCCTACAAACAGGCCATTGATTATGCACAAACTTTTCTATTATTTTCTTGTCCTGTCCTCACCCCCTTACACACACTTACAGTACCACACATGCTCGAAGTTCAGTCAGGACCTTAGAGCTTATCCCGTCTGCGGCATCACCCCGCTGGTAGGAGATACCTGGTTGGGGAAAACTCCGTAACCTATGGTAGGTCCGCTCCTAATCTCGCCATACAGCAGGGGAAGACCACTGTCACCTCCCGAGCAAAAACGTACATTACATTTTCATGGCTAATGACCTACATAGTTGATGTGCCAGAAATCACTAATAATCTATCGGACAATCATGTAAATACATATTTTTACTGGAACAAGTAAGTCAATACATTTTTTTAGAGTTTACAAGACATTCTGAATGAGTTAGAACCATTTTTATTTTTGCATATTTTGTTACATTTTAATATATTTATGCATTGAAACGGAATATTTCAGATGCAAGTTTGCTATATATGTTATTGAAATCATCTCTCTTACAAAGTAATGTACTGCATGATCACTAGACTTTCGCCATGAATTGTGAATCTTACAGCCCTCTGCTTCTTTGAAACTGAGTACTCAGAATCATGGATGAGTGAATGTTTGTGAAGCAGAAGATTGTCAAGCCCTGCGTAACTCAACCATTAATGAACCAATATTTTTTACAGATTGTGTTATTGTGATTTGGGGGATGTTCCCTGTTAAACACAAACACACACCTATGAGATCCTTCACTCTCTATATAATACTTCTATTCACTTGAGCACTGGCTCTTTGTAAATAATATTGTATTATTGTTTGTATTAGGAATGTATTTTACATTTCAAAAAGAACTCTTTATTTGTATTGAAGACCAGTTTACAATTACTTCTGAAGAGATAGAAATTTCATTCAACCGCTCTGAATTGATTGGCAAAGATCCGAGCCTGATTGGCAAAGATTTATGTTTAGAAAATGCTTGTATGGAGTAATTTTAAACCACAATGAATTTTTTTCTTACATGTTTTGAAACTTATATATATGCATATATACAGTGCTTGATTTATAAACTTTTAGGTACCCGCACATGCCGCAAATTATTAATGTATTAATTTAATTGAAATATTTATAAATTTACAATATAATTTAATAACATATTCCCGGAATGCTGTTTCGACACGTTCTGTCAGAAATCAAACTCTGCGTATATATGTACGTATTCTTATAATATTATATAACCATTACAAATAATTTGAGGATGTACGTGTATAAAGTGTCGAGAAAGTTGTTTTACTCTGTGGCTGATGGTGTAGAGGTAACATAAATGACTTACCAAATCTAGGGACCTGAATTTTAATGCAAGCATGGACAAAAATTTGCTGGTTGGAAACACTTTTGCATCTTCATGTAGTATTATTGCATAGCCATTACAAATAATGCAGGAAAGTGTGTCCAGTTTTAGCATCACTAGCGTAAAGATGTAATACCCAAATCCTCTTCATATTTCTTCAAATAAGTTCACTTATTTTGGAAACTTAATTAGTGATTGTCATTGTCTTCCTATTCTAATATTTGGATGTTTTTACAGACTGGGAACCTATTCAACTTGTGGGCTTATTCCCATTAAACCTGTGATGGAACGTATTATTTCACAACTCATTGATGCAAAACATGCTGCTGCATGTTTTCTTGCAAAAACAATATTTTTACAAGAGTTCAATTTGTCTACTCATTTGGCTCTACTTCGTGCTATCTATTTAATGGAAGCTGGTGACATAATGCATCGATTCTGCATTTTCCTTTTTAAAGATGTAAGTCTTGACAGCTCCACTTGGTATTTACCATTTTGAATATTATAGTGAAGAATAAATATTTGTGTTATTTTATTGTTTGTAGGCAGAGCATAGTGTATTCTGGTCCAATTCCTACACAATGACTGCTGAACTGGAAGAATGCATTAATTTACGGTATCCTGATCACAGTTCAAAGTTTTCTGTCGTTGTTAGAGAAGATGCTAAATTAAATGGCACTCCCAGTGTAATGGATGAAATAAATATCAAGTACACTGTAAGTGTGTTGTTTCTGAATTTCTGTTATCATCTATTTGTCAAAAGTATGAAATAAGTGAACTCTTATTGACCCAATAGGTTGAATGGCCACTGACTGTCATTCTTTCTCCTACAAATATGGAATACTACAATGCAGTTTTCCAGTTTTTGTTGAAGGTCAAGTGGGCTTTATGGGCTCTAGAAGCACTTCGCTTCTCAGGTATGAATGGAAATGAATACACCTAATTTCTTATAAGATTTTTTTTTCATTTAATGGTACAGATAAGTCACTTTCTTACGTACCCTAATATAGTACAAAGTTATATAATGTTGCAGCAGGAAAATAGTTATTTTTCATCTGAAAAACTTGGATTGTGAATTCCTGATGCTAAGAAAGTGGAAATTTCTGCACATATGTGGAGTAAATTACTTCCTGTAATATGTAGTGTAGCCAGAATTCACCATTTTTGAGTCTTTGATACCAAAAAAATTCATTTAGGCAAAACATCTGTTTGTCTGACTGAGAACAACGCTAGCAGCTAACCATTCTCAGAAGTTTCAACAAATTTGTTATTCCTCAATAAATTTGGCCAATGTCATGGTCCCTTGAATTTGAAACTGTTATTTTGATTTTTGGGAAGTACTTCATTTGAAACTTCAATGGCATTTTCTAAGTTTCCTCCAAAATGCTCACAAATTTTTCTTTTTTTCTCAAATAAAGTAAAGGGTGCTTATAATAATTGCAAAGGTTCAATTGCTGTTAAATTCTTTGAACTTTCGAAAATTGTCAAGATTTAAAATTTTGTTGGCATCCCTCTCTACAATTGTAATATTGAAGATGAATTTTTTTCTTAATTAAATTTGTTCCTCAAACTTAGGTTTTAAATAATGTCATGTAAATGTTTTTGAAAATATTAATATTTTTCTTGTAATGTTAAGTTAAATAGTGAAAGTTGTATGCAGCTTTTGACAAATACATTATGCTTTACGTATATCACAGTAGCAGCCTACTAAGTAGGGCAACGAAAATACTTATTTATTTGCTTACTTTCACTAGAAGTTTGAATGGATTGACCGCAAACTAGAAATGGGAAGAACCCATCAAGGAAATATATTCTTACCACTGAATAAATTTACTTTCTTTCATCCCAATGAATTTTAAGTTTTCAAGTGTTCCAATTACACCACGTTTTACTCCTTGATAAATGCTTATTCATGAACTCATGTAGAATATAAAACTGACTAGGAAGTGGTGGACATATAGATATGGCAAACAAATTGTGATCATTTTCCACAGATCTGACAACTGTGAAAAACAATACCAGCACCACAGAGGATGCAGGGCTGCGTTGCCGGGCTCGCTGCTTGCAGTTGTTACGATTTTGGCTGCTTCATTCAGTGGGCTCAGTGCACACTTACCTCATGGGGCAGGTGCTGCATTCCCTGGGATTGGAGCTGGAACGTGATCTGGCTGCCGCAACGGACTTGGACACACTTCTACAGGCACACAACCGTTATGTTGCTCTTGTCCACACACATTGCCTTCAACCAAAGAGTAGTGATGTCATTAAAACAGCCATTCTTCAGGTAAGATTTCCCCAAAAGCATTGACTCTGACAGCTTGTTTATGGAGGTTAAGGAAGTATTTATTGGAGACATAAGTATTAAAGTATAAATTAGAGAAATGTTTATAAAGAATTACAGAACCTTGTGTATCATGTAGAGTGGCTACTCTGAAAATGCGTGCTTGCATGAAAACATTTCTTTTTGATTTTTCTTTCTTTCTTCTTTTGTGATAGCTTTTGTAATATACATTTTCACCAAAGTAGGGCATATAAGTGTGTGTTTGTGTTGGAGGTGGGGTATGTCAAGGAAGAGGAAGGAAATATCACACCCGGTCCATGGCTCGTTTGTAAGCGTACTGCTCTAGCATTCATGTGTTGTTGATCAAGACCATGGGTCCAAACCATGGAAAATTGTATTGAATAAAACTGTACAGAGTAATTTACATAGTATAGAGAAAGTTATGTAATATTGCAGAAAATCAATTTCAGGATATCAATAGAAATGAACTTTTTGGGATCCCCTGACGTTGAAAAAGTGTTGGTTGTTGTTGTTTTTTCTTTCCTTCAAAATGTCTGTTGGGATGTTCTGACTATTTGGCCACCTGCGAACAACATTAGTCCCTAAACGAGTTGTAGGATATTTTTCAAAATGAATATTCCCCTGTCGATCTAGCCCGATCCCAAGCTCTGTCGATTTGAAAAACATTCATTAATTTTTGGGGATGCTTCACATTTTTTGTTTAAATTTCTTATAAGAATAGAGTGAAATACTCTTATAAACATGGAATATTTTACTGTTATCTCTGAAATTTTGAAAATTACAAACATTTGAATTTTTTTCTACATTGTCCTACAACCACAATATTGAAGGTAACAATTTTTACTGCAAATGAAATTTGTTCGTCAGAATTAGTTCTTTCATTAACAGTAGGTAGTTTTTTTAAAAATTTTTGAGTGAAAATGAGTAATATTAAAAAAACAAAATCAGAATTTCTCAAAAATGACTCCAAATTTTTTTCTTCTAAATTTGTAGTAGAGATAGCACTAAATGCACTGTGTGAGGTAGCTCAGAGCATCAACTGATACCACTGCAGTACCTCTAACTATACTTTCAACCCTAGCTAGATAGCTATATCATATTCAGTCACTTTCTGGAGGAGAATTCTATTGGCAGGCTGCTCTTATCGGTAGTTTTCCATGGTTTCTCCGATCAATATCAAGCGAATGCCGGAGTAGTACCCTAACAAATAGGCTAAGGACCACTTAATCCTTCCTTCTTCTTTTTTATCCTATCCTCACCCCTTACTCGCACACACTTATGCTTTAATGCACTTCTCTATCACACACACCTGGGAGACTGGTTGGGAGCTTAGAACTTGTCCTGGCTGGGCTGTGCCTCATTGGTGGGAGATTCCTGGTTGGGGAAATGCCCGCTAGCCAACAGTAGGTCAGCACAGTATCTCACTATCCAGTGGAGGGGAATTACCACCACCTCCTGAGGGGGAGGATGCACTACACTTACGGGACTAATAACCTTGTCAGTTGATGTGCCCGGAATCAACAATCAATCAATCAAGTACTAAGTGCACAACCCTATGTATGTAGTAATATGATTGGCTAATGGGTGGGAGATGTTGGGAATATTCTAATTCTTAAACAGTTCCTAAATTTTCATAATATCTACTTTTCTAATATGGGGTTTAAATTGAAATGATGAAGACATGACAAGATGAATTGATCATTTTTAATCCCCCTCTTTTTTCTTAATTTAAAAACCGAATAGTTTTATAAAATATTCTCATGTTATTAATATTGTTAATATTATTGTTATTATTGTTACAAAATACAAGTATTATCATTATGAAATACTTATTTTTTCCAACGTTTTCCATTTTTCTCAGGGCCTGAACTTTTGAGTTGATGTGTTTTTGCATATATGCTGACGATATTTCCTCCCTTTCTAGTCTTCTTTAGGGGAAATTCAATAATACGTATGTAATCTTAGGTCCTTCAAATGTCTGTGTGAAACATTTAGTAGTACTGAATTACCTTTCACTGACTTAAACAAGATCCATCCAATTCTTTCTGTACCTAATTTGCTGAGTCAGAAAATATAATTTATCTAAATTTGAATAAATTCTTAGCTTTCTAATATATTTATCATTAACTTTAACACGTCCCTAACTTAAAATATATAAATAAATTTCATCTCACTCGTGAATTTCATTTCATCAATGCTGTGAGAGTATTCTGTTTTCTATCTACTCTTTCCTCCCTCGCTTACATTCCTGTCTTCAATGTGAAAAAACCCCTCATCCAAATTGTGTATGTATTTCTCTTTGAATGACTTCCTTTTCATTAACTATTGTTATTTTTATTTGTTTCATTAACTATTTATTTATTTGTTTATTTATAAGATTATACAAGAGCCATTTTGCTGCATTCTTTTGTTTTATAAAAGATTACAAAAATGTGTAAATTTTTGATATCTCTCTCACATGTTTAGTAATTACACGACTGGCAATTTGTTTATATTAATGTATTTGTGAGTACAAGTGCTTCAGTTGAAGTCATAAAGTTTCTCAAAAATTCAAGTTTTCTCTGAAAATTAAGGTCAAAATTCCGTATTTTCAAAAACACTCAAATGTCATTTTCTCAAAAATGACTCAAACTTTTTGTATGTATAGTTCTAAATGCATTGAATGACGTAGAGACAACTTTGATGATTTTTCCCCTTCACCCTAAAAAAAATTACCCAATGTTTTTTTGTTATTTTTTAATACAGTGAAGTCTGCTCATAAAGGAAGAGCACAGAACTCATCAGAATTTTCATTGAAGACAGTTTTTCGTCATGAGCCTGTTTTCAATATTTATTAAGCCAAATAAAATGCACTTTCTCACCTAGTGCTTCTCTCTCTTGTGTCTGAACATCATTCATTGTATAAAAATTTAATATCTTGTGGTTCAGGTCTTAATGTATACTTGCCAAATTCTTAAAGTAGCCCTTCAATTACTAAATGTTGATATAGCTGGTCAGTTCTGAAAGATGTGTAAAATGGCATTGTACTGTACTGTGCAGATGGTGCAGCTATCCTTGGAGTTGCGTGATTTGTGGTGCTTGGGAGTGGACGTTGTGTCAGATGCCAAGCTGATAGGCATGACTGAAATGTACATCAAGTGCCACTGTTTTCTAGGATCCGTGCTCCAAACAGCTGTTGAGAGTAATCGACTTACTCACTGTGAGTACTTTTTATTAACCCCTTTTTTCTTCTCTCTATTTTTTTTTTAAGGAAGTATAGCAATAATTGATTTAAGGCCATAGATTTTTGTGGCTGTTTGATTATTTGTTATTTTACAAATGTGTGAACACCTTTGAAGAGTCATCATGGGACCAACTGTTTTGGTCATTCAAATCAGCTGTTCATTTAATGATTTGTTAATACTATTGTGGTACTTAGTAATTAATACAAGTTTCAATCTTTTTTCTTTGAATTAGTCAACTAAGGAGCAGAGCCATTGCATGCAAGGGTGCTTATTTTTTTCTGTATTGTGAAATCCACCACTGTGTTCAATTGGTGAGTCCTTGGCTTTGTCCTTTTAATGTTGAAGTATTTCGACCATTAAAAGCATTAATATTATTTTATTTAATAGGTAATTATTAAAAGCAAATTAGCTTACTTGATCCTATGTGGCTAGGCCGAGGGCCTTTAAGACATTACAATACCTACATCCTTTCACATTCTAATCTTTCGAATTCTGGTATTCACCCCAAATGGTCTCTGCATCGCTTCAAAGTCGGGGAAAGAGACCATAAGGTACGGCTTAGGAAAAAAACTCCTGAAGGGGGAAAAACCTGCCGTCAGAAGCCGAATACATACTAATCTATCCGACGTTTATTTTAACTATTAATTTTCTTGCGCGGGCGTCCCGCCGTGTCCTTCCTGTGCTTGGCCTCCTCAGCACCTGAAATCAAACAGCACCACAGAAGATCATCTGCATCAACGCCTCTGCCCTTATATTTTTGATCCCCCCTTACCTTCACCCCCTAATGCGCTTATTACTATGCCAGTTTTATTTTATTTATTACATTGACCTGTTACTTACTAATTGACTACGACTTATTTTTTAACTGTTTACTAACTTTATATAAAATTTCTGATTAACTTACTCATTGTTAGCTTATTGACTTATTTATTTCTCTCCAGTCTAGGCTCTGCTCAAGTTAACCGGTGCTGTTTTCCCACTCCCTAATTTCAGTTTCCCTAATGGTCCGAACCTTAAAGCATTAATATACTTAACTACTGACTTACCAAACTGTCATGTAATTAACACAAATAATGTCTGTCCATGGGACATTTCTCACAAAATCCTAGCACATTTCCGACCCACAACATTCAGTGACTCCCCACAATGTACAATTATTCCCCACCAGGTTTTTCTACTATCCAATACTCTCTCACTTGTTAAAACAAAGTACCAGTGAAAGGGGCTCAGGATATCAACTGATGTCACTGTAATTCTTCTGACCAGAAGGTACTAGGGTTTGAGTCGTGACGGTGGCAGGATTTTCAACTCTAGCTTGTCAGCTAGGTTGAATTCAGACACTGTCTGAAAGAGTGTTTTATCAACTGGCTGCTCTGATTGGTAGTTTTCTGTGGTTTCTCCAATCAACACCAGCAAATGCCGAGGCGAACCCTAACGGATCATGTGTGATCTTTCCTTCCTCTTCTTGTCCTTTCCTCACCCCTTGCTTACCCTTACATGCACTACAGTACCATGCATGTTGGGAGACCAGTTGGGAGTTTAGAGCTTGTCCCAGCTGAGGTGATGCGTCGCTGCTGGAAGACATCTGTTTGGGAAAAATCCCACAAGCCAACGAAGGTCGTCACCGAATCTCATCTCCTCCTAAACTCACTGCCACATCCCGAGATCAAACATGCACTTCACTTATGGTACTAATGACTTTTAGCAGTTGATGCACCCAGAATTGCTTATCTATCAATCAACAATTAAAACAATGGGTATTCTAATTTCATAATTATTTTAATCATATTACGATTTGTTAAATATTATTCAGTCATTTTATTCTCTGTATTTTCATATACTGCTCTTAATTAAATAACAGTGCTTGGTTTTTAAAATCATCTTAATGTAAATATTAATACTATTATAAATAATGCAATCCACATTTCTTATGATATCAACAAACAATTGTCAATAGATACATCATGACCCAAGTATTTAATTTTGTAGAAATAATATTGCTTCTTAATATTCCCTTAATGTTGTTATAGTAATATAATGTGCCTAGTTTACACAGTAGTGTAATATGTTGACCACATTGATATTTTAATAGTATTAAAATCACCATCGTTTTGTATTTATTACAATAGTGCAGACCAATTATAATGATCCCTCAGTGATTTGAGATGACAAATCTTGTACAGAATAATGTCCATTTTGACAATGACTATGCATTATTTTTGTTTTATGATTACTGCTCGATAGCAGATATAATGAATGCCAAAGCTATAATCCATAATAGTAGTTATCATTGAATAAAAGTTGAATAATTCAAATTATTGTGTGATTCTGGATGTAAATATTGTGAAAAACTATTCAGATAATGGGACTGTAATAAAATGCATTTGGAAAAATGAATAAGACAATATATGACAAATGACAATATATGTGTACCAAAATGGTTGTGAACTTTCATTGATTAAGCTACGATTTCATTAATATTTAGTTTGATGTAAATATTGTAGCCAGTGATTTAATGTTGTGTTTTTTTTGTATCTTTTCAGTGAATGGGCTAAGTATGGCATTGAACACTTCACTACCAAAAATAGAGTCATTTGCTTTACAGTTTTGAAGAAAATTTCGCAGCACTAGATATTTTAAGTTGGTGCTTTTCAGAACGTATTCTAATGTCGCTAGAAACATATATACTTCTCGGCAGTATTTATGCCCATGTAATAGTATCTAGTCAGTTGAGTACACACTTGTTAAATTGCGTATATGTTTAGTATACTTCATATTTTTTTCATTCCAAATAATAATAGAAGATTATTTAAACTCGAACTTAAAAGTGTAATATAGGCCTAGAACAGCTGCCAAAATTATCTCAAATTTAGGTTTGAAGTCTTACACAGAAAGAGTTTTGTTGAAATATTGACATTTGTTTCCCATGTGAAGAAATAGTCAACAAATTTATTTGTGAAAGAATACAAGAATTCAGGTGGGTGTCTCAAATGCCATTTCACTGAAATTTTCATTTCTAAAAATCGTGCAATAAACATCATGTTTATTGCTTTTGAGTGAAATGCAACTTAACTTGAAGAATAAGAAGAAGCCAAAGATGACATAGTTCCCTCATAAGAGGGTTTTATTGATGCATAAAATCACCCTCAATGCATGCATGTGGAAGTCAGATCCCAAGAAGTTGTTCTATCAATTCTACAACTGCTGCATACTTGTACTGGAAATAATTGCAATACAATCGGAAAGCATTTTGTTTCAATATATATTTATGATATTACACTTCGGCAAACTGAGAAAGCTCTGAATGCCATCTTCCTGAACTGATAAAAAATTGAGTCTACAGTGAAGTGAGATAAAAAGAAGATAAATTACAATTGGGGGTAGAGGGCTATTTTTAATTATATTTCGATTGTCTCAGAAATTAACATTTTAAAATAAGTTACATAATCTGAAAAATTCTATGTGTAGATTAATCGGTATAAAAATAATCAATTCCAAGTTTTTGATTAATCATATATACAATAATTGATTGTTGTACTAAACATGATGAAGCCACCCATCCCTACTTTATTTATCATGGTTTCAAGCATAAATGCTGTGGTGAACCGCCCTGTACTAGGAAATAGTTTATACTAGGGATGCGACATTGCTGTCGATGTTTTGAAAACATCAATGTTTTTATAAAAATATCGATGTTTTAAAGCCGATGTTTTTTAACATTGGTGTGTAGAGCTTGAAATTTTTAAGTTTTCGATTTTTTTTTTTGTAAATGAAACCATACAATAATCACTAATTTGTAAGAGATGAAGTATTCACATGTAACTGATGGTTCACGGATTCATGGATGATGTTCGAACAGATTGGATCTTTATCGAGTAGAGCAGAGCAGAGCAGAGCATCTCTTGGTTGAGCGATTACCCCGATCCCCCGATGTTTCCTTTGCCTGTCTTCATATTACGCGGAGAGTCATCAACGTATGAGGCGCTATAGGCATCGGTCCATAGGCGTCCCTCCTTTTTTCCGTTCCCTTTTTGGCGAACTGAGGAAACTGAACCCCTGAGATGACCCTGATCAGTCAGGCTTTCAGACTCAGTTTGTCGTGAGGACGAGGATGTTTTAATTTTGGCCGTCGATGTTTTGTTATCTATGTTATCTATATATATATGTCCCAAGTTTACACATCACAATTTTGAAGATGATGTACATACGAATATAAAACAGGAGGAATGTTATTTTTCAAGTTTTCTTCATTCTGGGAAAAACATTAATTTGTACCACTGTTATAAAAGCTGTACTTGTAATAATTCTTTTCCAGTCCAATGGAAGTAAACTATTTAATGAACATTACCAGAGTGTATATTGGCGAGCATTTATACAATTTTCACAGCATAATTTTATATAGTAATGTTTTCACAAGCCAGGAAACACAGCTAATATATTTTCTTATTGTAGAAAGCTTATAGACTTGTTACTATGTAACAAATTGTAAAATAGTTATGTGTATCTTTTGTACATGCTTGAAATGTTCTAATGTAATGCAAATATTATTAATTCTATTATGTACCCAATACTCAAAAGTTAAATTATATCAAAACATTATTTGAACAAAAAACATTTATTACTCATCTCTAAATTACTGAAAAACTTGCTTGTGTGCACTAGTTTTTCCAAACCCAAGATATATGTATTGACATAAATTATTTTCACAGTACCTGATGATCACTGAAAATGTTAATGTTATTTAGACTTAATTGTAAGTGAAGATATTCCCTGAATTTACATCACCGGTGTAACAATGTTACTTTCTAATAGTAATGAGTCATTGCTTTCAAAAAGGTGTTTATAGTTGTGCATTAACAATAATTGGTAACTATCATCTGACTGTGAGATTATTTACAGAAAAAAGTTATTAGGCATGTTCTTGATTTCATGAATATCTTGATAATGTTCTTGAATTTTTTAATTGAAGTTTATAAATAAGATTACGATTTATATTTCTTTATTAGTTTTGGTAATGTCCACAATATTATAAAGAATGTTGTAGTATATATAGATTATTTATAGAATCTCCAGATGTTTAATATAAGGGGTAGTGAATTCAAAAAATTTGAATGAGGGAGGTTAAATCTGAAAAAAAATTAAATAATATCTACTGTTTATTTTCATTAATACACCAAATTATAAAGCACTGAATAATTTATTATATGAAAGGGTTCCAGCATGATCATCACAATTAAACTGAGTACAGTTACAATTTCAGCAGCATCTGATTATTTGCTTGTGAGAGAATGATAAGCTTATATATGTGTCATATGTTATATGTATAACATACAAATTTGATATTGGATGCTTCAATAAAACTTTTCGTCTATTTTTTTTTAATAAATGCCTAGTGGAAATATTTTACAATAACCAATAATCTTACTCCTGATATCCTTGCTTCCATTTCCTACATTTCCCAGTGTAAATTATATGTAGAGTTGTAAACGAGATAGAACTCTAAATACCTTATTATTGAGATGTTTAAATGATACATAAAAATTAAGTGTTAAAAACAATTAGTTAATGGACATGGAGGGTCAACATGTAATGACTTCTCATTCAAACAAATAATTTTGATGTTTTTCAGCATTTTGTGAAGAGTAAAGACATTCATAACAATTTTAATTGAAACCAAATTTACCAAAAAAATTTTCTTTCGAATTATCTTTGTTTTAGGCATATTTGTTTGCATTGTCACCTCTATGTAGTCCCAGGATTATACTCTATTAGAATTCATTTTTTGATGACAATAGTTGATCTGAAACTGATGGTTGGAAATATAAACAATAAATAAAATCTTTATTTCTTGTTTTCTGTTCTTCTTTATTAAATGTGCAGAACCAGAAAGATGTTTCAACGGTAGTCCAAGGGCTTGAACTTTGCTTGTTAAACAGGACTTACATTTTAGTGATTTACAAATTGATAATTTTTCCATTGTTTTATTGGTTTGCTGAGAGAAAACACTAATGTTTTGGGAAACCATAATTCAAATGAAAGATGAGCTAAAGCATTCGCATCACCATCAGGCTAGTATGCGACAATCATTAGCCATATTTGGTCAGGAACAATAATGTAAATGATTCAGAATATGAATCATACTTGCATTTTTAGATCATAAAGTATTCAGTTTTACTTACATGAGTATCTGATAAGAGATCAAGAATCTTGGAAATAAAATGAAAAAATTGTCTGCAGTACTCCTCTTATAGCCAATTTTAATTATTTTTTTATATAGTCGAGCCTATTGCTTGTTCTTCTGAGGCTGGTCATACCATCTTTAATCTTAAATCTTCCTATTCTTTTCCAACCACTCTGTGTACATTTAAAGGCAAAATGTGAGAAGCTGTCATGATCAATTTGTTTCCCTTGGTGCAATTCCTTCGTTCACGTAATATTTAATTTGCAGTTTCTGAATTTCATCATTTCTCCTACAATATTTTCTTGGTACTCCTGCCTCTTGTCTTAGGACAAACATTTGTGCCTAATTATAATTAGTTTGTGGGGTAATAAATGTTCATATTTCACTGCAGTTTAGTCTGCTTGAAAGTCACTATTTACAGTTTCAGTTAGATGCGTCATTTAGTTGTACCTTTCATAGTTCTTTGAGTTGTTCCATTTGCATAGTGTTCCATTTTGCGAGTTTGCCTTCAATTTCTTCTAAGAACTCAAGACAAAATTTGAATATCTCTGTTTGTTTTTATTGATAACCATGAATTTGCATCTTGCTAGCATTGGTTCAGGAAAGGAAAAATTTTTGATGGAAGATAACAGAAAGGTTTCCAGAAACTTGAAATAATGCCCCAAAACAGTTTGGAAACTTAATCAATTTACTACAAAACATATTATTGTATGAGGAAGTTCCATCCATCCACTGGATGCTTCATGAATTGTTAGTTTGCAATGTGTAGTAATTTAATACAAGACATTGATAGTTTTGGGTGCAACAAGTTACTTTCGAGAGTGCTCAGAACATTGTCTGGGACATGTTTTTTGTAGGTTTAGGAAGCACGTCATATGATCATTATCATTTTCTTGAAA
The DNA here is from genome assembly GCA_017312745.1 of Gryllus bimaculatus. NCBI lineage: Eukaryota > Metazoa > Arthropoda > Insecta > Orthoptera > Gryllidae > Gryllus > Gryllus bimaculatus. Next base: position 9,222,588 of record BOPP01000022.1, read on the forward strand.
TGGTTTACAGTTGTTTTTCAAATAATAAAAGATTGTATTAAAATAATTGAATGCTCCACTACAACTATCATTCAAGTCATAAAAAAGGTACAGGAATTTAATCTTGAACAGTGAATGCCCCAAAATTCATGATAGAAAATATTAAAAGTTTTATTTAGTTTAGAATTGATCGATTTAATGAAACTTGCTGTCACAAATACGGTCAAACTTATAAGTTGTTGTTATCAAATTGTAATTATCTTTATTTTCATATTTACGATTGATACTAAGAATACTAATGAAATGTTTTTGTGAAGGAATTTACAAGCCAGGATTTGGATATCTAATCCTTTTATTTTTGGATTGAAACTCTCTTTCCAGATGAATCTTCTGCATGTATATCAACTTCTCCTGCTGTAAGAGAATCTAACCTGTTTTGTGACCACATGAAATATTCCTTGGCCTTCCTTGCCTGGCAAAAAGAACCCCCTTCAGGAATAGCATTTCCTCTCCCCAAATCCTTGAACAAATACCTAGAAAAGGGAGTTTGGAATGAGAAAAGGTAAGTTTCCAAAATTTCTGACTCCCATTTATTAGATTTGTTCCAAATATTCATGGATCCATTTATGTAAACATACATCTTCGATATCTGAAAGGTATATTGATCTCTAATGGTAAACTTTGTTGATACATAATATTTATGTGGGACGACAAATATGGATCAAATTGTTTTGGGGAAGTTTTGGCGGAATAAACATAATTAAGTGGGAAAATACCATCTAATGAACATTGATTGGGAAACATCAAAGCAGCGCACGAGTACAATGTACCTGCCAAACTATGTTGAAAGACATTCATCATTCTGCACTGAAAATACAAAATTTGAAGTTTGTTATAGATGGGATTTGCATTTTCATCTAACCATCAATAAAGTGCCATGAAAATAAAATAATATTTTAAGTAATGTTTGTTACAAGTTCATAAAGTATTGCTGCTTGTATTAATTTTTCATTAAATTTATCAAGTTGTATCTTTTACGTTTTCTTCTCAGATCTGACACCAATCTTAAAGCACAGAAACTGGAAATTTTTCTGGATAATTATTTTTTGTACATAAGCCGGAGAAAGAAATTACTTGGTTATAGAGAAAGGTTTTTTAATCCAGAAATAACTGCAGGGACTGCAGATTCTGAGAATAATAGTCAGTGTCTCTTAGAGCTTCCAGTTTCAAGACCTAAGTCATCATTTAGAAGCTTATTTTTGGATTCTTCTTTTTCATCTATTTCTCAAAGTACTCCACAAACATTATCTCCTACTCTAATTTCTACAGCAGAAGAAAATGTTTCCTCGTCCTTAAGTGTGAGAAGTCAGAGTTCAAAAATGTTGCATCGTGAAAATGAAATTTTACTTTCCACCAGGAAGAATACTTCAAAGTACGTTCATTCGAGTACTGAGGACCTGAAACACAAAGAATTCTATCAAGGGAGTTGGCATGAAGTTACTCCTTTACTTCATGTACATTCTAATCCTGAAACCGAAATTGAATTAAGGACAGGAGTATGTAAACTGGAGTCATTAATAAAGAATAATAAAAGTTTTCTGAACAGAAAAACTATTCAGTTGGGATCAGGTGGTAGAATTGGAGGCGAAGAAAGCAAGAATATAGCAGAACTGTATCATAGTATTTTTAAATATCGGTCATTCAAGGATCAAAATTCAATTTTTAAGAATTTGAATTTTCCTTGGAAAAATGAGAGTTCTACTAGTTTTACAAGAAATACAGCAACAGCCTTGAAAAAAAATGAAAGATGTTTGATACTGAATGAAAAAACACTAAAAAATATTAGACAGAAATGTGTGAAACCAAACATAAAGCATTCTAGTAAAAGTGGAAGGAAATTTTATGAGTGCATTGGTAGTTCAATTTCAAATGCTGGAAAATTTTTGAAATCTAAGTCTAAATCAACTTCCATCAAGTCACCAGACCATATTCAGTACAATCTTTCTTTACCTCAAGGGAAAATATCACGAATAGAAACATTTAAAAATGAAGTTTTGCCTCCACATTATAGACATATTTCAAAGGAAGTTTTCAGATGTAACAATTTTTTGGTAAAAGGCAATGAACATTTCTTCTCGGAGAGAGGTAACATTTATACATGTATCCAAGAAAAGAAGACATTCATAGACAAGCAAAATAGTATTGAAGATTAGAGGAGTATGTATTCAATCTTTTATGTCATCTTACACTGAGTAAACTGAAAATAATAATGAAAAAATAGGAGAACCAACATCACATGTTTTAAATAATCATTTATTAACAAAATGAGTAATAAAATAGATTCTCAAAAAAAGTACAATGTTGGATTTTATGACCAAAATAAAAAATTTTCAACTTACAAAACCCTAGGGAACCAAGGTAAAGGAAGTAACGAAAAATACATCATATATACTAAGATCAGTGAAGGTTATAAATTCTCATGTGATAAAAAAATGCAATCATGAATAAAATAGAGAATGCTTTAAAAATGAAGTATTCCTCTGAAATTCCTATTCTACTGCATAGCTTCTACAAAGTGCTAAATGGTGAAAACAAGAAGAAATTAAGCCGAGGTCTCTGAAAGTAAATTCAATCAATGATTATTAGACAAATCATGGTTTTAATGCATCAGTTAAATAGAAAAAAGCAATTAAATGATCACATTGCAAAGAGCATGGTTCTTATGATTTCTGCATGCACAATTTGCTTTTTGAGAACAAAAGCTTGTTGAAGGCATGTTGATATTAAAGTGATTTTTCTTCTTCACTGGATTTTTTAACATTTGGGCCAAAACTCAACCTAATTAATTACAAAAATAAGAGTATTTTTATAAAGCAATGAATTTCTGAAACAAATAGTATTAATTTGTTTCTTAGAAACTGCTGAAAATGTTTGAAGGTAAGTTCTAGTGGACTTCATTCCATTGCTTGCTTTGAAAACCCATTAGTTTATCGCATAATCAAAAATTTGTTAAAACTGATATTTTACAAAAATTGAATATTAATTATACCAATATGAAAAGGTCTAGGTATAATGAAAAAATCAATAATTTGTTTTATATTGTCTAAAAATATTAACTTTCATGTTGAACTGGCACATAAATAATTGCCAGTCAGTTAATTTTTAAAAACTATTTTTCTTTTCCAGAAATCACTAACTGACATTGTATACTGACTTTAAGCAAGTCTAGTTCAAAATTAGAAAGTGGCTCATCCACATTGCTTGTTTTGGGGTATTTGAAATCCTGAAATTATTCATTATGTACATGGTTTTAAAAGCCTTAAATTAACTATTTGCATGTGCTTTTTCAGTGATTCTTGGCAAATGAAACTCAAAATCACAGGATACTTGATTAAATTATCTAATTCCGTATTATTTAATAAATGGCTTCTACAAGACAGGTGTTTTTTGGTTAATTTGAAGTAAGAAGGGATGTGTTGGTATTATGGTAATGGTACATGCAGATGATGTGAGGGGAAAAAATTGAAGTTGTAGTTGTGAAAGAATGTTAACAGAATGTGAATTTGACATCACAATTTGTTTATTAAAATATATTACAATAAATAAAACAGTTGAATGTGTGGGAAGTTTGTAGTACATTGTAGAATATGTTGTAACAAAAGTCAGATTCTACATTGTTTAGTAAAAAAAAGTCTAATTTTTTCTTCACAATTTCCAAGTCTATAATAATTTAATTGAAATGAGAGTTTTGGAATATCAAAATGCAAATACATTGTTGTTTCATTTGGTATTACTTCAGAGAAGATTGAAATAATTAATTTGAAAAACTTCATTTTGAAGCGTGTTATTTTGGCTCTCTTGTACACTAAAACTTTAAGCACTCCACAAATTTACTGAGAGTTTTTAAAATTTTAAAAGTTTCAATGGAACAGGAACTCTAGCTACCTCCAACTAGCTGACATTAGTGGTTAGCGACTGCTAGCTAACTAGCCCCACACCTGGGCCTTGTTGAAATCCCACACTTGGGGGGTAAGAGAGACATCTCGCAAACATGATGGATTCCTTTCTCCGCAACTAGCAAACTCTGCCTGCCTGAGCTTTTCTTTGTAACGTAGCTAAAGGAACGGAGACAATTTTGAAGGAAAGCTCAGCTTTATTTATGCCTTGACTGGAAATTGTACCTGGGATCACAGCACAGGAAGCTAGTATGCTGCTCATGGGCTCATAATACAATCAAAGAATTTTTTAAACTAGTGCTGCTCCAATAATACATACTTTCTCATATTATCGATACCACTTGCATAATATTACAATGTTGCCCCTTCATTTCTACTAAGGCTTCAGCTATCACTTGATAAATTTAAAATGTAACTCAACATTAGGCAAAACGGATATTTTGAAAAAACTTGAACATGAAATGATATACAGATCTAATATTGAGTAATAGATTGCTTTAAGAAAGAAATTGTTAGCATATATATAGGTGTAGGAGAGGTTTGAAACTAATTTGAACTTTGTCACTACTTATTACATAAAAATTACACTAAAACCAATAATGTTTTCAAAAAAAGGGTACATAAAATGATTTAAAGATCTAATATTTAGAAAGACATCACTAATTTGAAGGTGTAGGTCAAGACCGGAAAATGCCGTAGCCCCCATGCCTCCCCCTCTCCTGAATTCTCCATTGATCTGGCTTGTGTCATGGCCACTTGAATCTGAAACATATTTTCATTTTGGAACATACTTTACATTAAGCCTTGTCATCAGTTTCGAAACTTTCTCAAACCAGACCAGTTTTTTAAGAATTGCTCAAATAAATTTGATAACATAACATAAATTTGATAAAGATTTGCTCACATAAATTCTTTGAGAGCAATTCTTTAGTGGCAATAAAAATTGTGCAGGTCCAATTTACATTTGACCTCTTGAATTCTGAAATTCGCAAAAGTTGTCTGCTTTCTTTTCCCTGGCCTACTCAAAAAAATTCGTTGTGTTCCTTAATGTAATCCTTTCCTACAATGCATTACCAACAATAGAGAATTTTTTCTGTGAATAGTGTTTTTCAAATATATATATAATGTTATACGTATTTATTTATTTAATTTTAATTTCCAAACTTAAATATTTGCGGTGAACTTAAATATTTTGCCCCTTTAGCATCATGTCAAAAACTAAAATGTTTTTGTTTTCAAAATATGGTCTCCTTATTTGGCATAAAAATGCAAATTGTGTATGTGAAGCCGGTGAAATATTTACCATTTTGTAGATTTTGGTCGTGTGTACAGAACTGCAAGCTAGTTTATTGTGAATGTCTCAAAGACCCAAGCACAAAAGAAGTTATTGATTTGCTGTTTCACATACCATGATCATTAGTTCCGTAAGTTATATCCTGAAGGTGTTCCATTCCCGCAGGAACTTAAGTTCTGGCGCCCACTTAAGCCACCACGTCAGCTGCGGGGTGATAGTCTTCGAGATTTCCAGCGTGCACAGTTACAGCCGCCAAAAGTTTTGAGCTCCCGACGTTAGTGCCGGCGCTGGGCATGGGCAGACCAGACGATCGCCCGGGGCCCCGCAAGTCAAGGGGCCCGATGATGGCACTCATAGGAAAAAATTAATCAAAAACGAAAAAAGAAGTATCTAGCAAATCGTTATCGTAATTTTATACGTCTCGGTAAAGTAGTCGGCTATTTCATATAATTTTCAATTATTTTTTTTTACCTTAAATAGTTAATTATAGTCATTACTTGTACGGTAGGACTCTATGAAGCGAAAAATGTCCGTCAATCTTGAAAATTTTACAAAACAATGCTGAAAGCTTTTTAAGATTCAAATTTTATCCTCTTAACATCCAAGATATTTCAATACAGATTTTTGCAAATATTATGTTATGCAGATATTTGCCATTTATTTTCAATTAAGTGTAGGACTGAATATCCCGAATTGAAATAAAATATAAATGAAACAAAAACTCATATAATTTCTTGACACAATTTTCACAGTTTTAATTTTTTCTGGGGGGGGGAGGGGTGTACAGCATTGCCCCGGGCACAAAATTGTCTACCTTCGACACTGTTCCGATACATAAGCAGCATAAAGCTTACCTTTTGGGTAATAAAATAGGCCCAGTTAAAAAATAATAGTTTAAGTAATGTGTAGATAGTACACGTAGATTCTATATTTTTCTAAAATACTTACGCCACCATTTCTCGCAAAGATGTTTATTTTCTTGTTGATGTTATATCATTGCCATTACTTTATTACGATCAACAGTACACCAGCTGAGTTCGGTTAGAGCCTGAATTGCCGCTAACTCTGCAATGGTCGTGATCGGGAGGTTCTAGGATTCTATTTCCAACGATGGCGGATATTCGACACCAGTTCTGTAACTGGGTCGTATGCAGACGCTAATTGGTGGAGAATTCTAGCGGCCGTCTGCTCTGATGGGTAGTTTTTCGTGGTTCATTCTATTAAAACAAGACGAATGACGGAGCTTTTACCTGAACAAATGAGCTACGGACCACACGCGATATTTCCTTCCTCTTCCTTATCATATCCTCTACCCTCATACTTATACGCACTACTACACTGCAGTACTTGTCGGGAGCTTAGCGCTCAACTTGTCTGAGGCGATGCTCCGTTTGGGGGAGGTTCTTGGAGAAAATCTACCGTAAGCCGACATGCAGATCGGCGCCAGATCTCTCTCCGCTACGGAATATTGCCACCCCCACGATAAGCCTATCTCTACACCAAAGTGACTATTGACCATAGCAGTGGACGCGCCATTAAGGATCAATGGTTCCTGTAAATACTCCACAAAGGACCAAACATCAAAGTGAGAGTTCTCCACAAGTGATTAAGTAGTTGAGCACCCTGTGGAGTGCTTGCCTGAGAACAGTGAAAAAATAGAACACAAATATATACAAAGGAAAACTAACACGAGCAATAAAGTAGTTTTGTCATTTGAAGTATTTTCACTCACAATTGCAAAAATGTATAGGGGTAATGGGGGTCACAGGGTAATGGGAGTCAACGGTAAATTCGATAACTATTGTAAACAAACCATACTGAAAAGCAGAAATATATGCTTATACCTACCATTTGTCATAACAATAGAAAGTTGTTCGCCACAGCCAAATGAAGCTTACATCGACGATTATTGCGTTCCTACCAGGAAAGTGATTGGTTGATGTTAAATAGTGCACTCAGAAAATAAGGTCTTACTCATGTGAACTTGGAGATTTCTGAAAGAATTAAAATTTGTTGGAAGGGAAGTAATTCATCAAATCATTTGAGACCAATTGCGAGTTTAAACATTCTATAAAAGTTTATGAGTAGTAAACTCTGCTTGTGGTGTAATTTTGGTCAATGATTATCATTACCGTAGCATGACTGCATTGCCCCAAACAAAATAATTTATTGATATGAATGAGTTTAAATGAAACCGTTGCTACTATTTACACATGAATTAAGAATGACTGGATGGATGAAGAATTCATCGAATAGCTCGTTATGGCTGAATCCATTGAATGGCACTTTAAAAGCCTTACTTGATCAATTGCCCAAGACCCAGTGCTGCTGATCATGGACAAACTTGGGAGTCATATCACTTTACACTCTTACAATTACTGTAAACAAAATAAATACTGTTTGAAGTACTAATGTGTTCATTTTGCTTCATATTTCTTTAGTGACTCACATTACTTGCATGCAAGGGTAATGGGGGTCAAGTGCAAATTTTTGAAAATTTGATATTTGAGAGGGTTTTAGTGATTTTATAATTATTTTTTGCAGTGAAAACACAAGCTTAATAACTATACATGGAAGTTTACGAAAATCATACTTTTAATTATGAGTTTAAATGCTAAATATCACATGTCCACAAAACACAATCAAACAAAATAGGGGATTGCATATGCATATTTAGTCCATTTTGAGTTAATGCATCATATATGTATTACACTCAAGTTATTATTAATATTTTATTGCTTATTTGTTCTTAATATTGCATATTTCTCGTGAAATTTCAATTAATATGCATTTTTGTCTCCTCAAACCAAAAAATGTACTTCACAAATGTGAATGGGAATAGTATTCATGAGAAATCATAAGAATGTTTACAGAAAAAATTTGGAGTTTTCGAGATATTTGTGTTATTTTTTTTTGTTTTGTTTTTGGGCACATATTTCACACAATACAGTAAGAAAATGACTAAAATTTGTGAAAAAATGTGCATGACATTCACAAAATAACTAATTAAGGGAAACTTATTTCATTTGAAGGAAAAATCGCTCTCTTTAATTTTGTAATAGCAATGGACCCCAAAATTTCAAACTTGATATTTGCGAAAATTCAGAGAATACTGTGAAAAACAGACCTCTTCCATCTTATAAGTGTATTTTATGCTATTCTTTCAAAAATTGAAATAAACAATTTTGAGCCATTTTTGAGAAAATTTTGAAAGTTATCCAGGGGCTTCATCTGAAGTATTCTCAAAATTTAGAGAATGTTTTTCAAATTAGCAAAGCTTCAAATTGGGCCAGATCGACTGGGGAACATCCATTTTGGAAAATATTTGACACAAAAATATTTAGGAACAAGATATATCAATGATTTCTGCGTCAATGCCCAACAATATGAGTTTTTCTTTCAAAAAATACGTTTTTTGCTGCAGCATTGTGTATCTTTCTCTGGTACGTGTATTAATGTACTTGATAGATATGAGAAATTAAAAAATGCCTTGATTTTGAAAACCATTACGCAGTATTGTCATGCCAAGATTGTTGTTTTTTTGCCAATTAATAGGAGTTGCATTTGACATTGTTTGGTCATTGGAGGTTACAATCTATTCTTTTGAAGATTCAGTGTTAATAGATCTAATATCGATAGAAAAAAGGAAGAAAAAGAAAGTTTGACTTTTGTTTTGCTCAAAATTTGTATGGTGCTGGAATGTGAAACTAATAATGGCTTCTTCTTCGATCTCCAATGTACCGGTTCGAAAACAATGTCCAAGTTTATAAAATGTTCATTGAAGGTTAAAGTAATTTATACAAAAACAAGTTTTATTAAATAACAAGATACATCCATATCTATATTACCAATTTCCAATACTTACAGATATTCAAAGAAAACTATGCAGCCTCCAGTCATGTAAGAATAGCCCATGGTTTTATTAA
>BOPP01000022.1:9231756-9243118 GCA_017312745.1 Gryllus bimaculatus
ACAATTAGTTTTGATTTTGACTGAAAAAAAGATTTGATTTTGTTTTTGTGCCTATTCACATTGTGCACCTCAACTGAATTCATATACTGTCACTGCTTACGATACAGCTGACTTCATGCAACAGCCAAGCTCCCAACAATGAGGCTGCCTGTCATTAAAGATGTTAAGTGCCTAGGGACCTGCAAAACTGTTGCAGGAGAGTTGTTACCTTAGAACTAGTTATAGTTCAGTGCTATTAGCAATGTTTTTTCATACGTTTTATGGACTTTAAAGATCAGTTGTAATTAAAAATAACCAAATAAGGATCAACATTTATCTAAAATTAATGTTTATTGAAAATCGCCATTTATGAATATAACAAGTTGTTACAAAAATGCTCTTTTCAAAATTCTACCTGTAGATATAAAACTATTTTTTATTATATTTTGATTATTGCATACACAAACAGAGAGCATTTTACAATTGAGTATATTAGTACACATTACAAAAAATTTTACCACAAAAATAAATGGTTACATACATAGACCTACTTATGGAAGTAAATCTTCACCTGTAACTTCACCTCTCTTTTTTTTTTTCTTCTTCTTCTTCTTTCTTTCTTGTTTTCATTTGTTCTTTCTCATGCTCCATGTGTATACAGACCATTTTACTCACCAGATACAAATAACAGATATATGTCTAGCTCAGATTTGTCAATAATGACTTGTATCATTTGTTTCCTCTTACAAAGAGATAGTTGATGTTTGCTGATTCCATAATGGAATTAAGCAATGAAGCAAACATTTATATTGGCCCATGGCATTAGATTAGACTCTTAGTGTAAAATGTTGCAAATAATACAAAAATGGGTTATTCTCATATGATTTGTATATAATTGTTATTTGAAAAGTAACAAAAATAAAATAAAATTTTAAAAAATTCTGAACAAAAATACAATTTTTGTTAAGTGAGAATTTCATTTGGAACACTATGATTAAAGATAAGTCTTTTTTTAGTTAGCTTGCCTGTTATTGTTAAAACTATTGAGTACATTCCCTTATATACAATGGAATCTGGTTAAGGGACAGAATGTAATTTTTTCAGGGACTGAAAATTCTGAACATCACCGGAAAACTTGTTATTGAAAAATGTTTTGTTTTTCTTTTCCATATTTCCTTCTGCAGAACATCAGGAGAGGGAATAGAAACTAATTTTCATGTAAAACACACATAATACACTTATTAAATTACAAATAATAGGATAAGAATGAAATGACAATCAAATAATACATCAAAATTAAAAATAATGTAAATTAAGAGAAAAAATAGTAGCCTACGTCTATGAAATTACAATAAACATTTACTATCATGACGTAACACAGAACAAAGGTAGCAGAGGCTTTTGATAACAGTCTTACTAGAACATATCAGGCTCTGGGTTCATAATCAAATAGGGCAAAAATACCCTGAATTATTTAATTATATTACCTATAGTAATATAATCTGAATTATTTAATTATAGTACCGATTTTAGTTTAGTTCCTTAAGATGTACCTAATACCTAAATATTCTCTAAAACCTCTGAGGTACCCAAACTACTCTGCAAAGAACACAGATTGAAGACTGTACTGTTGTACTGGAAAAACTTGTCCTACAGAACATGTTATTGACAATCTTTTCATGTGCAAAACAGGATTGAAAAACATGTAAGAGTAATTTCAAACAATTGGGTCTGGGATTTGAGCAGCAAAATGTGATAAAAAGATTTCACTGTAATTAATTACAAAACCTAACTTATTGTACACTTCTAAAGTTCAGTTTGTGTATGTTACAGAAGTTATTTTACAATATCATGAAATAATGAAAAGGTGGACACCCATTTCTCAGAGGGAATCTCTTCTTCCTCATCCCATTAGAACGCAACATCTTACATATAAAAAAGAAAACTATAAAATTTACACGAAAACACAATTAGGTTATAAAATGCTGAATGCATGCTTTAGCAGTTTTACCAAACAACAATCTTATCCTCTTGTTAAACATCAGTTCTGATTGAAGTGAACTATAAATGATGAATCATTTATAGTTGTGATGGAGATGCAGTATTGATCATCTCATTCCGTAAACTCAGGACTGCAAAGAATGCCATAATAGACACACCTGTAACAGTATTTTTTCTTTTTCATTGGGATCCTCTTCAAGATAGTGTATTTAATTCATAAAGGCTTTCATTTGAGTAATTTATCATTTACAAAATAAGCATACAAAAAGGCAATACATTGTATGTGAACTTTTGTCCAATCTACACATATTTTCTTGAATTCATACCCTTTCTTTTTACTATAAGTAGCTGAATTACTAATGGTAGGAATTGGCATTTAACATTTGATAAGAAAAAATATCAACTCTTTTGTATCATAAAATATTTGCATTGACAACTGAGCAACAGATTTGACTTTAAAATTTTTCAGAAACAATAACTAATTGCTCCCAATCCTATCGTATTGAGCAATATGAGAATTCCAGAAAATATACACAGGTGGTGAAGGTATATTTTCTGTCAAGAAGCAATGCAATCTCTCATTCATTCAATGGATCAAGGAAAACTAGACATGAAGCTCACTAACATCATATGCACATGTAGGGATTCTGTTGAGCAAATGCAATACTTAGAGCAATGGTCACATCTGGGCGGTTCTGGCAGGATTCAGGAGTGAGAGGATTACGGTATGCAGTTGCCCCCTCCATGTTGAGAAACCATACTAACTAGTGGTGCTACAGAAGGGTATAGACTTTCCAATACTAGTTAGTTTCCTAATTTGAGAAACTTCACAAGATATCATTTGAATCACTTGTACTCACAAATGCATTTGGTGCTATCCTAACAAAAGGTTTTTAAAAAAATATCTCAAATTGATTTCACTCAAAAGAGCGTGAAAACTAATATTTTCAAAATATAAGTACTACATGACATTAATAAAAGAACTGATTGTGGTGAACAAATTTCATTTGAAGAAAAAAACCTATATCTTCAATACCTAGTCCAAGATAGAGACATGAGAGTACAAAACAGAGCCATGAGAGTAATAATTCAATACAATAGATACACTAGTGCTAGATATTTTAGACACTGAAATTAATGTCAATAAAAGAGAGAATTCATTACAGACACTAATTTTATTTTTAAATTAATTAAAAATCATACAACAGGAGATTTGGTAAACAAAATCCAAAGAGTGAAACCACAAGGGAAACTCAATATTTAGTAATTAATTTCAGTAAAACTGTACAGGCAAAAAACAGATTAGTTGACAAAGGATTTGAATTATATAATAAATTACTGTTAGAAATAAAAAAATTGTGAACAAATTAAAGAATTTAAAAGAAAAATTATAAAATACATAAAAGTAGAAAACTAATTTTGTAAATAGTTATATAGAGTGTACCTACAGATGTAAACAACGTATGTAAATGTATGTTTCAAATAGCCGAGAATGCTAAATAAACCATTCTATATATCCACCGGATGAAGAAAGTAGAAAGTGAGGAATTAAGTGTACTGCCACATACAATCAGATGACGCTGAGCAAACATTCTTTGTCTGCGAGAGATGTACAGCTGTCAAAAGGTCGGATTGGAGCTATTACCTCTGATAAAATCTTTCAGATGATACTTACCAGTAAGGAAGTTGGGGAGCGATATCTACCTATGTAGAAATGATACTCCACATCAAGAAATTAGAAGAAATCCCAGGCCAATAATATCTTTATTGGGTAAAAGAGGCTATATGAAATAAGCCGCTAAGAGCAACCCAACAGACGCCATTTCAAAGTAATGCGAAAGCAATCACGGAATGTTTCCTCCGTCTAAGGAACTAGTTGTGCTAAAACAGCATGCTCTTTCTCCCCCATACTTTCTCAAAAAAATTACCCAAAAAGTATTTAAATTTTCGAAAAATTGTACATGACCTTATTTCAAAATCTATCTTTAAGGAACATATTTCATTAATGGGCAATTAATGAGCAAGAGACCTGTACCATTCTCTTACACATCCTTCACACTATCCAACAAAATTTAATCAAAAACTATGGAGCCCTTTTTTTGAAACTTTCGAAAATGTCCCAGGAGCTTCATGTAAAGTACCCCCCAAAATTGAAATTTGATTTCTAATTCAAGGGGGCCGCAACATCAGCCAGAGTGATTGGGGAATGTCAATTTTGCAGAAAATCGGCAGAACGGTTTAGCCGCTCGCGTTGTTCATAGGCGGACAAACATTTTGCAGTCGTTCGATTTTTCCGAATCATGGATCCACAAAACATGGATTCTGGATACAGTACATGTTAGAGGACTTGTTTTCTAAATTTAGCAACTGTGTTTATCCACTTTTTCGATACCAGGGCCGGCCCTATAATAAGAGTTTTTCTGCCCAAAATGTTGTTTCTTCGCGCTTTTACATAACCTTCTCCCTACTCCTCAGGGAGAAAGTAACTAGTGGTGCCTCAGAATGGCACAGACTTTCCCGTTAGTTTCTTATTTCCTTTGATCTCGGCTAGCTATTCGGACTTCAACATATTCCTGCCAGCTGCCATCTATCGCTGCCCAAAGAACTTTTGTTTTTAATTCTTAATTTTTCGATTTCCTAATAGTAGAACGGAAATATTATTTTAAGAATATTAAAGAACAGTAAAACTTCGTCCTAAATGGCAATTGTCTTTGAAAAATTTGGAGCCATTTTTAGAAACTAGCGTTTAAGCGCCAATGTAAATTCGAACTTTCAAGTTTTTTTTCACAGGAAATTTTTGAGTTTTTGAAAAACTTCAATCAAAGTCATTTGAAGCATTTTAACTCACAAATACAATAGTCGCGTGGAGTCGCTTTTGAGAAAATTTTGAAAATGTCCGGAGGGATTCATGTACCCTCAAATTTCAAAGATTTTTTTATCAAAATCTCATAGCTTCGTTTTGAGCCAGATGAACAGGGGTTTCTTCTATTTGGAAAAAATCCTAGGCATGGTTAAGTGTTCATAGAGAGATGGACGTTTTGAAAAGAACCATGCTTTAGGTATCAGGGGACCCCAAAACGTATATTTCAGTTGAGATCTAGAAATCAATTTTCCGCAGCCTTACGTACGTATACGGGAAAGTAAAGAGGGGTCCTTGTTATTTGTGGGCGAAAGCCTTACACTACTCAGGAGTGCGCAACCTCCCGAGTATTAATTAGACTTCCCAGTTTCCCTCATTTAAAAAAAGCAAAATAATGTTATATTATTAAAATAATTGTTATTATTATTATTATTATTATTATTATTATTATTATTATTATTATTATTATTATTCATTCATTCATTCATTATTCATTACTGTTCTGGCACTTATACCGTGTGGACGTGTTCTCGTGTACCTCCCGTCGCTCAGATTATCGAGAGTTGTTTAGTGTTTTTGTGAAACCATAGCTCGTTTTTTCTATCATCACAATCATGAATATGTGCAACCTATGTGAAGAAGAAATAAAATGTAAAATGTATGGGATGCCAAAATATGTATCATTTCGGGTCGTGCTCAATATCGGAATAGACCCATAAGACGAAATCTCGTGATGCAAAGTCAAAATGGCGGTGTATAAAAATTGGGTCGTATTCGTACAACGACGCTCACGTATTGATAATTCTCATCCTAGAAATGAAGAGAGGAATCTAGAAAATGACCTCTTAAACTTGGACCACGATTTGTCACCGAGTATGAAGAAACTAATGCAAGAATTGATCAAGTCTGTCCAGCATATGTCGAAGAAATTCGACGAGATGGCCAAAAGCTAGATGAGAATACCAAAGAAAGCAAACTTCTGAAACAAGAAGTGAACATTCTGAAGGGAAACATGCCAAAATAAGGCACGGAAATAGCCAATCTTTCAACAAAACTAAACAAAATAGAGCAATACAAGAAAAGAAAATATGTGGAAATTCATGGACTACAAACAGCCGACAACGCCTCTCCCATGGAAGAGTATGAAGAAATTGCTTAAAAAAATAGGTGCCGATGAGGAATGTGAAGCGATGCAAGCAGAAATAATACCAATGAAGAGTAATAAAATTTAGTTGTAAAGTTTAAGGAAGAAAATCAAAGGAATGTTTGTAGGAAGAAAGGTATTCAGTGGTTGAATAATATGAACAGGGAGCAAAAATTAAACGTGGATCGCCTATATTTCAATGAAGCCTTGACATTAGAAAATAAGAATGTACTAAAAGAACTGAGGATACAAGCCAGGCTAAAAAACATTAAATATGTGTGGGTGAAAAACGGCACAATATTAGTGAGAAAAGAAGACAATGGCAACGTAATTGCAGCTACTAGTGTCAAGGACTTGACAAACGTTACATTTTTGTGTAGACTTGGGATAAACAACTTCGACTACTTCACCATGGATTGGAGCACTAGTGACATAAGACATCACCGTGAACTTTAAGCATGAATAACATTGAACAGTGATAAGATTTATCATAAAATTCTCGGTGATGTCTCTATCATCAAAGTAAATTGTCTGTTTTCATATCAACATTCGGTCATTAAAAAATAAATTATGAAGTGAGCTTTTCGGTTCATCTCAAGACATGCTCTTATGAGTAGTTATTATGGGATGGTCAACAGAAGCTAATCTAAAACAACAAGATGTAGAACTCTACTTCATAGCAGGCTATAAAAGAAGCTACTTGCTACAAGAAATTAAATCAGAAGGGGGAATACTAGTATTTTATAAAAACAATCTAATATTTGATCATGTAAACTGTATTGCAGACCCATTTGAAGCCATTACTGGCACCATTAAAACCGACAAAAACTCAATTATTACAGAAATAATTATAATTTACAAACCACCCAACACAAACAACATATCCTTCCTTAAAAAATTAAAAACTTAAGTGGAAGCCTTTAACGACCATCCTGCACCCATTATTGGTGGCAACAATATCAATATAATGGAAAGAAACAAAACAGTAAATGAGTATGCACTACTTCTATATAGTAATGTGTTTGTGAATGCTATAGATGACTTCACTGTAGAGGAAATCAGAGAAGGAATAGTACACAGCTCCATAATTGACCACATCTTTGTAAGATCGCAAGCTAAGGAAATTTGGTCTGCCACTCCTAAATACAAAATTTCTGAATCAATAGTCTGACCCAATCATTCAATAATAAAACCTCTACACAAATAGCAAATGCCTCTCTAATCGAATCATTACTGAGTATATGGTGTGCATAGCCTGGGGTGGAGGCATGCCAAACATACTTAAGCAAATTGGAAAATATACAGGCTAAAGTATTAAAAATAATGGCCAAGAGAAATCTCAGCCAGTGTGACCTGCCAGCTTGCTACAACTCTAACACCAAAAGGATTCTATATGTACCTCAATATAACTTGGAACAACTGATGCACCAAATGGATACAAAACAAGAAATCCAAAGTACCAAATACCATTAACATACAACAGTTACGGAAAAAGAACTCTTAAGTACCTGATACCTAAACTATACAACCAGATACCCAAAGACATTAACAACAAAGTTAAATCATGTCTGCAAATAAACAAACCTACGGTGTGACAACCAACAACAGTGTATAGGACACTATTGTCAATAAAAGAAAGAATCTAGATTGAAATTCATAAACAAAATTGAGTAACCACAGAATATATTCTGTGAAATTAAGCATGTTTATAATGTGTGTACCAAACTAATACAATATACTGTTATTGCAAAATGTGTTGCGACTATGTATTAATTTGCATCATATACAAATAACTATGTTCAGTCCAAACATGAAGTACAAATATAAAATATGTAAAATATTATATTGGATTGACAATCAACAACATTGTGTGCAGAAATAAAAGAAACACGATAGAGATTCAGAAATAAAACATTATATATGTATATATACACAAACTGGTGGTTAACTGTTCACTCCATACTTGTATACATTCACAAAATACTTGTATTAATTTGTTGTTACAAGTTTTATATGACAAAATTGTTTGAACAATATATGAATTGTGCGGGAACCAGATGACCCTAAACTAAAGAAGTTAATAAAATTACAAATTAATATTATTATTATCATCATCTTCATCGTCATTATTATTATTATTATTATTATTATTATTATTATTATTATTATTATTATTATAATTATAGTCAGGTTTCAGAAATAATGAGTCGTTGATACCAAAATCGTAGTTTATTTCAATATTCATTCACATGTTCATTCATCTGTGAACACTACTAGCGCCTAAACCATACGTAAGATTTTTTTGAGGAAAATTTTGAGGATAATTTCTTTAATACAGGAGTATTTTACATGAAGCCCAGAAAATTTTCTCAAAATACCTCCAAATTTTTTGAAAAAATATTGTATTTCAAAAATATTACTTTTGGGTATTTTGGAAAATCAAAATAATACATCGGAAAGGCATACATAAAAAAGGCATAAACATTGTAATTCAGTGTATTAAAACTATTCATACAAAAAGTTTTAAGAAAGAAATTTGAGTCACTTTAAAAAAAATGTTTCATGCATTTCTAAAACGGTGCAATTTGAGTTCATTTTCCCAAAGGAGATTTGAGTTTTCAAGAAAGTTCATAAGAAATCATTTGAAGCACTTGTACTCACAAATACATTTGATTAATGTATAACAAATACCCAAATGTAAATATTAACAATAAGAGTAATATATAAAAAAATTACACATGTGTAATTTTTGAAAAATCTAAATGGTACATCAAAATAGCATTTATGTAATTTTATCCAGTGCATTTAGCACTATTCACACAAAAAGTTTCAGGAGTATATTTGGAGACTTTGTTGAGAAAATCTAGTTTTCAACACTTTTGACTATTGCCCACATTTCGCTCAACATTACATAAAAACTATTCATATTTTGTAAAAAATGTTGATGTCCTAATTTAAAGATTTAATTTTATTCAGAGGAATCTTTATCTTTATCTTAAATCTTTATCTTCAATTGTGTAGTTGTATAATGATGCTGAAATTTTTTTTAACTTTTACAATTTTAAAAATTCAGATATTTCAATGAAACTGAGCCATACACCATATTTTTAAGCACACTCAATGCTAACCAAAGGCAAAGTTTAATAAATAAAACTTGCAGCCATTTTTGAAAAAAATTTTAAAATGGGTTTCAGACTTTATGTAAACTACACCCAAAAATTAGTTTCAAATTCAATGGGCCATGACATCAACCAGATCAATTGGGGAATATCAATTTTGGTGAAAATCCAACTTATGGTTATCCATTAGCATTGTTCACAGACAGATGGACATGTTTTGCCATAAACCAATTTTTTGATACCAAGGACCAACCAGTCATGGATTATGACTACAGAATGTGTTAGAAGAAGTAATATACTACATATAAGAACAAGATTTATCCACTTTTTCAATATCAGGGAACTACAATACGAATTTTGCTGCTGAAAAATCACTGTTTTTCACAGTAGTATTGTAACTTTCTTAATACCATGTATATAGAAATAAAAAAGATGTGGTCCAAGAAAGTTAGAAGATGAAGGAAAACAAGTAGTTAGAGATGTAGTTTGACTTTCGTCAAAGAAACTACAGACTTCTACTGCTACTGGTTTGTTGAAATTCACTATTAGATGAGACGGAAGATCAAATTGAATGAATCATAATCTGAATATATTAACGTTACACATAAGAGAATTTCATCCACACCTCTTCTCATGAGACATGTCGTTTGAGAACACTTTGTAAATATTAGATGCATATCTGTGGTGGCCTGACTAGGAGAATAAAGATGAACTAAAACTCCAATAGTCCTAGACAGCTTCTGAGTCTTACACATAATAGGGCCTTCTGAGTCTGGGTATTATAAATATTAATTTTTATAACATACTTATTACACAAATCTTACTTACCCAAAATAAATATTCCTAGCACTGATACCACAACAATAACTAGTGCTTGAGAAGTAGCAAACAGTAAAGAAACAGCTACAGTACAGTGAAGAAAAATCCAAGAAATTGTAACAAGTAGCCATCCTGTCACCCAAAACAAGATATTCTGCAAATAATTACAAGTTTTCATTAAAACACATTGTTTTAAACCAAACAATAACATTATATACAGCTATGGAGGAGCTTGTGGACTAAGCCTGGATAAAATGTGTGTATTTAAACTGTCACTTAGGAATGACTTATTAAAAAGTAAAAATAAAAAAATCTGTCAATCATCCCACCATTATTAATTCTTCACAGGTGAACATATTCGTTGGAAGGCATCTTTTTCATTTAATCAAGGTAATGAATGGTGCCAGAAAAACACTTTATGTGTAAAGACACAAACTATTAATAAAACATGAACTATTTAAAATTATTCTACTCATCTAATCTTAATCACTGTTTTACACATGTTCTCCAGGGGTGTGGTACCATACACCAATTTTTTAACTACCACCCCAAAAGAGTAGAATGCATATCACCTTGGTGTGAGGTCAGATCACACTCAACACATACATTCTCACATTGTTTGTAATGGTTACATAATACATTATTACAACTCACGTCCATTAAATATATGAACCATCTCTTGAAAACCTATTTTCCCCAAATTAGGTAAGGAAGAATTGAAAAAAATTAATAAATTTTTATAATTTTTTAATATTCAAATGAGTTTTAATGAAAATGACACTTCTTCCGTAGAATTCAGTGTATTCATTCTGTTCTATGCTTACAAAAAAGTTTAAAGAGAACAGTTCCTCAAACCTCCATTACTTGGAAATGTACACCACAACTACTGTTAGTGGCCACCTGGCAGTTATATGGGTTCGTAGGCTTCCGCTTCTGCTATGCCAGCAGTATAGCTCTTAAGAAGGCCACAGCAAGATGGCCGAAATGTCAGTACAATTGACAGAGACGCGGCTCATCCCGGATATCCAAGAATGGACCTGGCAGTTATTTTACCAAAATTTATAGAAATATTATTTTCTTCAGAGATACTCTCAATTTCCTTCTTCCTGTATTCTAAACCAATTTCTTCCGCATAGTTATTCCGCTTTTGTGGAATAATATAAAGACAGTCTCTTGATACAATGTCACTGCACTTACAATCACGATTTAATTTTAAAACAATTTTTTTGACGTCTTATTCAGAATTTTTAATACCGTCATACTAAAAATTCCTTTCTTTTTCTGTGTTAGGCAGGTTTCTGGCTTATCCAGTGTATTTTGGATTGCAAAATAGTCCATTGTGAAAATTTTTCTGTTGAAGGTAGGTTTCCACCTTGGGTGATCTGGGCTGTCCGGGTGACGCCGCGTCGAAGGCTGAGTTGCCGACGTTTCGACCATCCT
>BOPP01000022.1:9243140-9253892 GCA_017312745.1 Gryllus bimaculatus
CGCGGCGTCACCCGGACAGCCCAGATCACCCACATGACTCTGGTCGCGGAAGCCTACGACTTCAGGTTTCCACCTTATTCAGGTTACATTGTAGCCAGGTTTTACTGTAATTAAATCTTACTGGTAATATTACTCACGTTATTAAAATCCATTCACTATTACAGTATCGGCAGTGTATAAACAACTGACAGTTCTCTCGCCACATGCTGTGGTATGTCATGTGTCCTGCTGTGTAGCAATCAGCTTGCAAGGATGTGTTTTCTTTCTCATAGCCAGCATTCTGCGTTGCCGCTCATCTGACTTATAAGAAGTCGTGGAGACAATAAGGTTCGGCTATGGCAAAGGTTACGAGCATGATATAAAGACATATCATCGCCTGTCAGTAAGTGTTGTTTTGAGATTTAATTTATTTGTCTTGTAGGTGGTCCCTTGAGTGTAGTTATGTGTGGCAATGATGCATCGAACTGTTGCTTAAACCCTTCAGTTACTGTAGATATTCACTTTTAAGTCTAATGAAATGAATGCCAATGAAATTTAATGTCTCTAATCTCATTAATTATGATATTACTGTATTAATGAGTCATATTTCTGAGTATAACACTTGGATTTTAGTAGGGTTAGGAAATGTATTGAAAAATGTCTATTTTTGGCGCTAAATCAATTTTGTTTGTGGTATGTTCTGTTGTTAACATGAGAAGTACTAATACAGTAGAACCTTACTAATCCAAATCCTGCAAATACAAAATATCAGATAATCTGAACAAAATTTGGGATGGAGAAAAATAAACAAAATAAATAAAATGCTTATTTGTAGTGTAAAGGTGTGATTTTATAATTACTGTAGAACAGAACAACTAATTATTAAAAAAACAAGTTGTCAAAATGAAATGTTTACTGCACTGGTAACTATGTATGGTGTATATCACATGTTTATGTAGCTATAATTTTCACTTACAGGAACTTGCAAAATCGATAGTCTTCTTTTTCCGTAAGGAACTTAATCTGCTTCATTATGCGATCGCCATGCTCCTTCGCCATTTTCTCATTTCATATGGTACGTTGCATTGTCTATTAATTAATAGTAATAATAATATAACATTATTAGTAATCCTATAGATATTTTTTTATTTGTACGGTATATTTTTTCAAATAATTCGTACATTTCTGAATGCAAACACACACCACCCCCAATGAATTCGGGTTACTGGTGCTCTACTGTATATTGTTAAGACTAATGTGTATGTGTAATTAATGTAGTTTGTCAAGAGACTAGATTAGATTAGATTTTTATTCACACAAAACACTTGGTCAGTTTCTTAATTTGAAAACACTGATGTGTTGTCATTATAACAAAAGACAAAAGAATTATCACATAATGAAAAAGGCTTTCATGGCAGAGAGCCTGACCCCAGCCACTAAGAGAAACAAAAATCTATACGAGCTATATCAAGCATATGGTTGAATTCATAGTTTCATAAGTTGTCTGTTCTGCTCGGAAGTAGTTTCAGAAGCCACATTGTAAATTCAGTGCCCTGTTACATGCCTTGGACCATAAACAACCACAGCCATCCTTACTACATCAAAAGGCTGTTATTATCAGTGTAAAGGTATGTGTGTAAAATATTTTTACACACATGCACACATCCAGTGTCTTTATGAAATACATTGATATAAAAATTCATCTCAGCATTAAATTTTCTGACCTCACCCCAGCTTAAAATTAATTTCTTATGAAGAAAAAAGATAAAGATTTCTTCTGAAAAGGTCGTACTTTACAGGCACCCCAAATCAAGCCAACACTCATCACTACTTCCACAGCATTCATTATAGCCAGAATAGCTAGAAGATTGGACACCATTTTTACTGCTTCACTAGGAGGATTACATTTACGGGAACCTAAAACAAAACAAGACAAGAAATAATAATAATACTTTGAAACGTACATTAAACAGAGATGATTATCCTTGGTGGAATGTTCTCCAACTGAAGTTTCCAATTAATCATTAAAGACAATCAAATACAATGTTGTGAAATCAAACCACAGTTTATTCCGTGGTATCAAAGTTATACTTAGATAATAAATACTTTAAGAGGGGACAGTAGTACTTGAGAATTTTAAAAAAAATGGATTTTTCATATTTAAATGTCCTACATTATTCTGTATGTGTTGCTACTTGTTTCGTGACTATCAGACAATTAAATCTCTCGAAACTATTTTTTGAGTATTTGAAAGTTCTTGATGAACTATGTTCCCAGTTATTTAGCTTTAACAATTTTTTTTTATGGTTAAATATTTATTTTTCTATTGAATTTTGAAATTATTTTGTTTTGACTAAGTTTCTCCAGACTTGCAATAATATTGGTAGTTTTATAATAATGGTTGTTTCTTTCTGTTTGTGTTTTTAAATAAGACTTCTTTTATATGGTACTATTGAATAGCAGGACATCAAATATTTTTTCTTCTCAAAATATTTTTGCTTTATTTTGGAACCAATATCTCTACAAAATAAGCACTTGAAAAGGAGTAGCAGAATATAATTAGGAAAATTTGCCCCTGTGTATAAACATTTTTTATGTTGAAAATTGTAATTGAAGTTTTAAAAAAAGTGTTTTGCCAGATTGGAATAAAGAGAGATTTAATTTGTTTAATATTTAAATTACAGTAGGTAATATTATTATTCTTCCAATTTTGTTTTTCATTATTTACCTTTTCTAATAAACTGAAAAACTTGTGATGATTTTTTGTAAGGGTCAAAATCAGATATAAACCCCTGAAAATATTCTCAAAACATCTTTATCGTATGTAGAAAATTGCAAGGATAATTAAAATCAATATTCATAGGCGTAATGTTTAAAAAAAAAACAAATATAAGAAAATAAAACCAATTTTTTATCATTTGGATGCAGTATTCTTGATTTCAATCCAGCGAAAATCTTGTACACTTCAATTACGATATTCAACATAAAAAAGTTTTATTCCCAGGGACAGATTTGCATTTCTTAACCTGCTACTCCTTTTCAACATTTGTACCACACCATTGTGACTCTTTTACACACAATCATTACATTCCAGTATTTTTTTTGTTTGGATACTTCCACTGGGGCAATAATTCATAAGAAAATTGGGCCGAAGTCTAGTATATGGAAAAACTCACTGATGTCTTTTAGACCAGCACTTTGCGTTGCTCCGGCGGTAACTGTGCAGTTTGAATTCTGGATGCTTTCTTGAAAAGTGCTTTCTTATAAAACGTAATTGTGCTTGGTAATTATGCTGTGGATAGACTCAAGGTTGTTTTTAGTGAATGTGAGGGCCAAAGGCCTGAGCCTTGCCCTGACTTGGATCCGGGTGAGTGAAACAAGAAAAGTTGCCTTTGAAAGTAAATTGGCATGACAATGCGGTGGGGACAAAGCATATGAATGGCAAGACATGAAAATCGCCTATCCGTAAGTTTTATTCATTTCTATCAGTGTGCATGGCGTAATTTGAGGGAGGGCTTAAGGAGACACCTCCCCTGCGCAGCCATGCTTCTCTGAGGGTGCCCCGAGTGCCCTACTTTAACCGAAAATTTATATTAAACTAAAAACATTATTTAAAAAAAATTAACCATGAAAGGAATGAAGCTGAATCTGCATCAGTTTAAAGATAGATGTTTCCATTATAGGCCCAAGGAATTTGAAAAATTTCTAATGCATTGTTTCATTAATGAAATGAACCAAAATATTTAGATTATTTTACATGGGGCTTCTAAAAGTCTTCTGTCTCCTCTTTATTATTTTAAGTTTTATCCCTTTAAAGAATTCTGTATCAACTAATTTAATTTCAAAGGAAATGTTAAGTTAGAAACTCTTACATCTGTAATCAAATGCCAGTGAAATGGTCATGGGCCAGTTTGTCCACAAATTGCTATGACACTGCTGCCCGTACCTGTTGTCCCGTTTTTCTCAGACCATTCTTGAACCAACTGGCAGATTATTAAGATATGAAGCTCTAAGACCATAAGAAAGTAAAGAATTCTAGAACATTGCTAGTTTTCCATCAGATGGGACAATTTTTCAAAGCCAACTAAGCAACTCAGATCAGAAGTCTGCTTGATTTGGATACCAAAGGATAGCTGTTCAATATAAGAAGTCTTCCCACACTCAAATTTTAATGGCCCAACACAAACTAATGTTGGTCCCAAATAGGGAGCTCCTAAGTCTGTAATGCCAAAGGTATTACACTTCATTAAATGTAGAGGGATTAATATAGCTAATCTTTCAGGGAGTCATAAAATAGTAATGGTCTTAGTGCTAGTGGGGGTAGTGTGCCTACTAGTTGCAGAGGCAAATCATGGAACCTGGTGAAGAAAATGACCAGTCAGCAATTCCCTGTAGGTTCAACTACTAACCGCAGCATCCCATTGGGATAGGCAATGTCAGACCACAGGCAGGTGTTCTTGTATCATCTTCAAACAGCAATTGAATTTAATCTTAAATTGATATCAAGCAGGAGAAAACTGTGGAATATATTCAGTTTCAAAATATATCACTAAGTGTGCTCAAGAAATGAAAATCAGCTTATTACCCTATGGTTCCTATTCACTGCTAATATATCATTTATTGAATTGACTTCCATATTTATTTGCATTAAAAATACTCTATTGAGGAACATTTTTCTTCAAATTTAGTGGTGTCGTAGTAACGTGAAAGTTGTTTTTTTTTTAAAAAACTGATGCCTGACTATTTCCGAATTAATTTTTTAAAGATCATGCTGAATTTTAGCCTTGCCATTGAAATTGCAGGTGCTGCAGGAAAAGTGTCCATACTGACAAACAATTGTTTTTGGCACAAAAATTCATTGGTAGTTTAACATAGACCAAACTTGTTGTGAATCAGACCATTTTGGCCATAACTATTTTGGCATACAAGTATTTTGGAATTTGCAATTTCCAGCATTAAGATTATTTTCTACTGTTATTATTATTATTACTTTCTTTTGCAAACAAAAAAACATACAGTATCAACAAATAGTGGCAAAGCTAAAGTCTAAACAATGACTTTTCATATAATTTCAGATCAATATACATCCTACAATACTCCATTTTAAGAAATTCAAAATCCAACTTACAGCCTGAATCCGTACAGGAAAGTTCACATGAGATTTTTATTCCGCTACTAAATCCAGCAGAAAGACCCATAAAAGTAAGGGCAACAACCTGAAAATCATATTTATTAATAAAACATCAGTATGTAGGCCTATTTAAAATAATGCAAAATTTGCCACTAGTTCAACATTACAAGACAAACAAATATGCAATTCATTAAAGAAACTTTTGGAGTAGGAAAATGTAACAAGATGTTTAAAAAATACTGCATGCAATGAATTGCATTTTGTTCTTAAAATCACGGATGATTTGTTAGTCACATATGTTCACAAATCATAAATTTATATCTATAACACAATTATTAGTGTAAAAACTGTAGTGTTAGAAATTACGCAGATCTGTTTAACTAAAACAACCAAACTTGCAGATGTTGCTACTTACAACAGATAAAGTTCCCACAACAATGGAGGCCGAACGCACACTACAACAACAGCATTTGGTAGGCATAATGTAATATTTTGGTATGCCCTTTGATATCTGAAATAAAATATTAATATCACTTAAAAGAAAAATATTGTAATAGATATTTGGTTCAAGATTGACTCTTATACATCGCAATACTAGATGTTATTCTTGAAGTACTGATGTAAATCAATGCAAAATAAACACTAGTTGTCATATTGCAATAGGTCTAAGAGTTACCTGCAAGTCTAATCACGGCCTAGGGGCCTTATTGTCGTTTTGAGATGTTTCTTTCAGAAACGTTCATCAATCAACTTTTTTTTTCACTATACAAAAATTCAGTGTCGCTTCAAATAGATAAATTGGGTCCAAACGAGCAGAAACTAGTACAGATCTAGCTCAAAGACGCCTAGCTATACACGGGTTCCCAACTCACACAAAGACAAACCAAGTTGCCATACTCACATTAACCCACATCCGTTGATCCCGCCAGATCCCCTCTACATACGAAGGGGAATCCCTTGCTTCCGCATTGCCAACTGTTTTCTTGCTCGTTCATAACAACTGTATAATAACAAGTTAACAACTAACAAGCTGATGTAGCTTTATGAGGTAAATAATGTTTTTTAAAAAAATTATACGTCTTGATGATAGATGCAGGATTCCAGTCTCAAATCTCATTTTAGTCTTCTTATACAGTACGATTTATTTAGTCGTGCACTTCACGTAAATCATGTTGCAGTTTGATCTAATCAGGAGCTTTTATGTCGCTACAGTGACTGTCACTATGGGGACGTTCAGGCTTCCGATTAGATGAAGCCATGAACAGCTGATTTACTTCAAATGCGTAGTTAAATAAATCCTAGTAAAGTACGTTTCGAGACTGCAGAACTATAAGGTTGGTATGATTGGGGAGAGCCGGAAGGTGACGCTCCGCCACCAGGGCCCGGCAACTCTCCATCAAAATCGGGGACAAAGCTCGAGGTTGCTACTATAGGAAGCGCTAGTGTCGCCGGGTGCAGCTGCAGGTTAGGATCGCCAACTTCCTCACATACAAATTGGCTAATTTGTGAGAAATACGAAAAGTCTCTTCTAAATGTACAATTATTCATAATATATACTTATAAGAAACCTCTGAAGAAAGCGCGAACGTAGACGTTATCTTTTGTAACATTACGAGCCTGCTTGCGACCCGCGAACTCACGCAGCAGTCACGCACGTTTAAAGTATCGTTGGCAGTAGTTCCTGTTTTAGTTCATGTAAAGAAGGTGATGCAGCAGAGCGCGCCACCGTAATGGTCTCCACCACGTTATATGGGAGTTATAGGGCCCTGCTCCGCCACTGGCGGTGACAGGCTAGTTGGAGAGTATAGGCCAGTCAGAGAGGCCAGTCGCGTGAATCTAATAACTAGTTTATAATAACTAGGGAACAGATTTTCCAGTAAATATATATTTTTACAGGTAGAATATTCCTGCATTCAATATTTTTTAGTTTTCATCACAATGAGAATGCATCATAACCATTTCTGTTTTACATATTTTGGTGACTTGTAATCTGCGAATGTTAAAATATTTAACCTATTACTAGACATTTCACTACATTTTAAAATATTTACACGTCGAAATGGGATATTCAAATATGAGTTAGCAAACAAATATTCCTAGAATCGTCTTTCTCTGTCAGCGAAGCAAAATTAAACGAAAAAATCCTTTCCAGCCATTTCAACCTCCTGTAAACCACTCACCTAATAACTACATTGCCTTAGGGACTTATGACTATAATTTAAGTTGAAATCAGTGGGGATTAACCCTAACTTGTTGCCTAAATCCATTGAGAGTATTGTCGCTGACAACTTATTCTACACTGGAAATTGGCATACTTGGTAAAGAAATAGCGGGTTTTTTTTTCTTTCTTTTTTTTCCGCGCGACGGGGAGTTTTTGCGCGCCTTATCGGGCAGCACTGCAATCTCGATCTGCGGATGTGCAGATGCAGAATTTTTTAGCGAGTTTGTGCGGACGTTAAAGCACTATCAATTTTGTGCGCAGTTCGTTTCACATCTCTATAGTACATCTCCGCATGCGTAGAAGATCAATAGTGATTTCAATTAATTCGAGAGAGCAAAAACTCCCTAAAGTGAGAGGTTTTCCGTCTCTGGTTATCAGACGTAGGAAAAGACATGTACACATGTAATCTCACACGCTAGTAGCTCCGCGATTGTGGGCTGGTGGAAACCCGGGTGAGTGGCAGGGGCGGTTCTTTGTAAGATTCACATGTTCACGTAATACCCTCAAAAATTGAACAGATTAGAATATACTCTTCGTTATTACACTCCCATTAATAGTACGACCTTTTTCAGCTCTTCTTTTAATTTCAATACCAGTACTACATTTACGAACCGATGTGGCTGCGTTGCTGTTCACGTTTACGAAACAACAACTCGCTCAGACTTCGTTCCATAAGGACCATTGGGTGCCACCTGACGTCGCTTCTGAGTTTTCGTAGGGCGCTTTCATCGGATCATGCTCACACTTTCGCCGTGAACTCCGCTTGGCGCAGCACTCATCGGGCTATCGCGTCACCTAAATAAACTCCAAGTCTCCGTCGCGCCGACAGTAAAACAGTGTCCCCGCTATGGTACGCAGAAATTTTGCATCTGATGTGGATGGTGAGGGACGACTTAAAATCTGTGTATAAATGTGTTTTACATCTCGGATTCGACTAATGATTTACTTTTAGTGTCCGTGCATCCCGATGTTCAATTATCAAGTAAGAAGCTTGGTCCGGATTAGCCTGTTCTGAAAATTGAAACATCCAGTGGCGGCTGGTACCCCAACAGACTGGAGGTTGCACCTCCATCGAAAGATGGAAGTGTAATTTCAAAAATTCAAAATACGAATGGATGAAAATCAGAACGGTATTAGTGACATTTTATAAATTAGGAGAAACCTGTTTATTTAATTCAATATTACTGTAAAGTCGTGATGCTTTGTTTCATTATTAAAACCACGGCATTTCAATTGTTCATTAAAACCACGAAAACACATTTCCACGAAAATATAGCGTAAAATAAACACGTTTTCTCAGAATTTATAAAATGTCACTTATACCGTTCTGGTTTTCACCCATTCATATGATAAAAATGTAAGCAATTCAAGTAGAGTAATTAAAACTAAGTTAAATAAAAGTCTATATTGAAACATTACTTACATAATTTTATGCGTCGTGTTCGTGTAAAGTATATACACCTCCAGCGCACATGGTTCTGGCTTTGATTTCCACTAGACACTTAAAATAGACTCCAGCACATTGCAACAAGCACTATTGCTTTGACGTTTCTCACAAATAAACTTATTTTATTTCGAAAATTTCATTGCCCTAGTATATATGGCAATAATAAAAGAGCTTCGACACACATTCTTATTCGCAAGAACACTCGCAAACTGCTGGCCGACCAGCTGTATTCACCAGCAGGCACACTAGCTTCCGAAACCAGAACGGCCACCTTTACACAAAGATCTTATCATATGTACGTTTTGAATCACCAAACCTAATATAAAATGAAAACAAAATATCCAAATATCATAAACAACGCATTGAATACCATCAGTAATTGACTGAACGTGCGTACTTTCAATAACAAGCGAAATTCATAAAATTACGTTGCAGCGAAAACAGAATATTGGGGTTCCTCTGAGACTCACTCGGTAAAATCGCAGCACTAGACAGTACCACCAGCTAGCTGGGCAACTAAACCGGCCGATGTTGCCCTTGTTAAATCGAACGGCCAGAAAGTATATGCAGACCACCCAGTAATACAGTCAAGAGCCTAGAGCGTGGTGCAATACCCGGGAAGCCACCAAACACCGGAAAGAGCGCCAACTGGACGCTCTTTGGTTTCAAAATGATTTATATACATCGATATTGCTGCAATATCTTGAACATTGGATGATATTAAAAGGAAAATATATGCCTAAGATATTATGAGATCTTTTCCGATTATCTGGGAATGTGCAATCGTGCAACCTAAGCACGAGTCGCCACTGGAAAGAACTGTGAAAACAGCAAAACAAAAGTTTCATTGACGATTCAATGCTAATAGTTATACTATATACAAATGACTTCGTGAGTGTGAGGGAAGAAATGCACTACATTATTTTTCTTGCATCTTATTTAGCAAGGAGGAAAATGTGTACGAAGACCGGTTATAATGACATGAACCATTTGAGTAAGAAACGTAAAATCATCAAGAGACACTTCTCCATAAAAACAGTAATTTTGAACTGTCTTTACTTGAATATTGTGATTTGGCTTAGCGACAGTTATTGCCTCACTGTAAAATGACGATGAAGTGCGTAAGAACAAATATTCTGGACACTTATTGAACTGTGTCAAATTTTGTGGTGGGCTAGCTCACCTCCGTTGTAAATGTACGTCGGAAAACCCTGGGATATTTTGAGAGATAGTGGGTTTTGTTAGTACCGTTGACAGTGCTTTAAAAATCAACGTCAAATTCAGTACAGAACACTGTTGCAAAGGATGTTCAAGAGAAGCGAATTTAGAAATTCAACATGAGCGGTACCATTATTTCAAGTAATGCTGCAAAATGGAATGTCAGAGGAAATTTTTCGTGAAGTCTAAAAACGTCTTCGAATTCTTCTCATTACTCTAATGACCTCTTCCGAAGCTGAACGATCATTTTCAAAAATGAAGTGGATACAAACATTTCACCGAAATATAATGACAAACATGCGATCGTGCGCCATCGCAAACCTCTCAAGTATTAGTAGAGAAGCAACTTATCCTTGAAACCAGTGACTTCAATGAATTAGTGATGGGGAAATTTGTCCATCTGCAAAATTGGCGTTTGTATTTTCAATTTCAGTAAACAAGGTAAGATTACAATTTCCTCGTTTCTGGATAGATCGATAATAAATTGATAATAAATGTCTCGTGACGAATGTTGCGTAATTAAACTATTGTAAGAAGGAGACTACGTTCAGAAGGGTCAAGTTCAAAAGTAATATAAAGCAGTACATGAGAAAATAAATCATTAGTTTTCAAAGTTGGTTATTAATGGATGCCCGGCAGTTCAGGAATTTATTTTACCAAAAATAGGTAGGCAAATATGTTTACTACAAATAGGTAGGCATTTATGTTTACTAAAATAGGCATGCAAAAAAGGCATTTATTCTGACTAAAGTATGG
>BOPP01000022.1:9253900-9275293 GCA_017312745.1 Gryllus bimaculatus
CCAATTTAAAAGTAATTACTGTAAAAAATTAATAGTTCAATGATTTACATTTTTATTTTAAATCTAAAATTTACATTAGCACTAACATGGAAGGCAACTACCTTCTCTTTGTAATCTTTACCATCCGGTTGACTACTACGAATTTATTTTATTCGCGACCTTATCTCTACGAAATGCTATTGTGGACTTCCTTTTGAATCTTGAAATGGTAGCATTGAAAACAAATAGTAAATTTCGTTCTTCGCCCTTGTGTAATCGCCTAAAGGGAACAGCGAGCAACAAGGAAGTGAGAAGGGTACAATCATGTATAGACAGCTCTGTCCTCAAAAGGGAGTCGAGACCATACAGGATGAGATTTCTCGTGTCGAACAAGTCTATAAGCATCAGTGAAAAATATTAAAACTCTTCACTGTTATCATCTTCCTTTACCTTTTAGATTTTTAACACAACCTGACACTGGAGCCTCTGCGTTCACAGAAAGACAATACACGACCATACCTTCATGTTGTCCAGGATAGCAGTTATGTTTTCAAACTTGATAGAAATTGGTGCCAAGAGGAGGGGAAAGGAAAATAGTAACGTAAAAATCAGAAAAGGCCACAAATAAGTTCGAAAAAGGGCATAAATAAGGCAAAATGCCAGAAATATGCATCAGAAGGTAAAATTGGCAAAAATAGGCAAAATGAAAATCTACTAAAACAACTCCAGAAGTACAATTAAAAAATTTCTATTATTAAAAGTCTTAAAATCGTAACTGTTATAAAAAGGAATTTTGTCAAGCTTCTGGCTCTAGTCATTAATATTCTTCTTCTGCTTCTTCTTCTTCTTCTTCTTCCTTCTTCTCTTCTTATTATTATTATTATTATTATCTATTATTATTATTATTATGATTATTATTATTATCTTACATTATTCACAGATCTACTGGTCGGTATGTTTCAACACACACAGTATGATGACAGGTGTGTGGTTGCTTTACTGAAGTTCAGATGGCTTCTGACAATACGGCCATGTATTCAAAATTACTGTCTTTTGCATATTATATGACATTCCTGGTATCCAAGTGAAGACACTCTGTGCCCAGAGTGTCATTTTTCGGATGCAACTCCGTAGCTGATATTATTTATAGGCCCACAGTCGTCACTTACTGAAGTTCCACTGGATTTGCGACTTTCATAGGCGAGATTGGTATACTTCTGGATCTTCTCTGATATTTCTCCGGATATGCTTGTGCGGTATTGGGTAATTGATATATCGATTAAGGAAAAACCTGCTCTTGGTTTCTATCAATGTACTTTATATCGGGTCTGTTGCCGCCGGACATATGTCTGTCCAGTGATATGGAACGAATCCCAGTAGAGTGTGTGCTCACTATTTTAAGCAGCATTCTGAGCACGTATTTATATATGGCGCACGAAGGTGGCGAGTAAGCCCGTTCTCAACGCCAATTAATTGGTGTACCTGCTTCGCCACTTCATCATGCCTCTTTCTGTATTCCACCTGTCGTGGCTGCTAGCATCCACTTGTCACGTGTTGGATAGTTTCGCTTGCAGCCTCACATCTTCTACACGAGGTCGGAATGAATGGTAGAATCTGCTCAGAATGTGTTTCTGTAGTTCAATGTTGCTACCACTTGGTCCTCGATAGCTATCATGAGAGGCTTCTGTCCTCTCCGTGAAAGAGATCCCGTGCTGGAGCCATGCGTGCTGACGCAGAGATGTCGACTTCTGGTTTACTCAGCCGTGAGGGTACCTTCATGCCTGCTTTTGCTTTCCATAAGGTTTCTCTCTCTTCCGTTTCAATGATTGGTTTGAACAGGCGATCAAGCTTTTTTCAGTCAGAGAACTATATTATCAACCTGCGCTGCACTGCTTGCTGAACTCTCCCACAATGTTCAAGAAGTTCTTCTGAGTGAAGCAATTTTGAGAGCTGGTGTAATTTATATGAGATCTACAATACCTCGCCCTCCTTGCCGACCTTGGGAAAGGGTAAAACGGCTCGTACTTGAATGGGGATGCATGTTTCGGTGTTGAGTGCATAGCGGTTCGAATTGTTCTCTGGAGGTTGTCGAGGTCCGGTATTTGCCTCCATTTAATAACGCCACAAGGAGTATGTCAGCACTGGAATAACAAATGAATTGATGGCCTGCACAAAGGTTCTAGCAGAGAGGTTGAGTTTTTAAGAGCACATCGCATCGTTTACAACACTTCATTTGTAGTATTATTCTTTAGTAAGCAGTGTGTTTGAATTCGGGTGACTGGTGGAAAACCAGTATTTGAAGTTTCATGGGGTTCCATGAAATAATCTTTGGTTCATTATCAGCTTTCCAAATTTATTAACTTGGCATATGAACCCGAATGATATTCACTCTCCTAGCACTTATCCAAACCGAATTTCCATCTTTAATGTTCGTACAGTGAATTCGTCCGTCACGTTTATTAGTTGCCGCATATTGACTCTCAGTGTCTGCATAGAAGCTTCGGTCATCCATGTAAAGGAGTGGAGACAACGAAGAAGAGTTGAGTTCTCCCTTTTTATAGAGCGATTCCATAATTAGATGAATTAAGTAGATAGAGAAGGGATTCAAGGCTAAACAGAACAATAAAGGCTTAAAGAGTCACCCTGGAAAATCCTCGGCGGATGTGTATAAGTATCTGTGTGGACGGATTGTTTTCATTAGAGAGATACCAGTTTTGTATTCCCATCGACTCCTCGCAGTTTTCATGAAGTTTTGGATAAACGGGTGGAACCTTGTATTACATCCCAAACATTGAAGAGCCAAGAATGGGGCACGTGTCGAATGCTTTTAGCGTAATCTATGTAGCATGCGTACAAGTTCTTTGTTGTTCAGAGCAACTTGCCCCATACATTACAGAGTCTATAATGAGTGCTCACTTTCATCCCTAAAGATCCAGTCTACATCCTTTTCTGTTTCATATTGCTAAGCATGTCTGTTGCCTCATGTGTTGCCATCATATCATTGCAAAACACAGATGTTATGAGTTTGTTAGAAAGTTTGAAGACAGTTAAGGCGCCTGTACTTCGAGAGGGTCTTTAGTGTCACCTCCTTTGTAACAAAAATTGCTCTACTTCGTGTGAGGAAGTGAGGTAGATTTTCTTGGATTGTGAAGAAAATATTGAATTATATTACGCTATATTGAGGGTGAGTGCTGGTAATATTTTTTGAGCCAATAATTGTGAGGCCATCCACTGCCTGGTGCCTTCCAGGTTATAGTGCTTTGCTCAAAGCTTTGCTTGGCACAATTTCAAACGGTGATGATTGGTTCCACACTTAGAGGATATCTACGGTCTGTCATATTCATTTCAATCCACGTCATATCTGGGGTTGTTGGGACACAAGCAGATGACAGAGTAGGCTTTCAAAAGTCCTCTATTTGTGCCTTTGAGGGAAGCTGAGGGATTATTCTTTTATTATTATTATTATTATTATTATTATTATTATTATTATTTTAAGTATTTAGGCATAATGCCTGTTACGTGCCGCCTAATTTTTGGTCCCTCCTGCGTATTCTTGGACGCCTACATCCTTTTTCTCGCGGCTGATAATCTGCTCTACAGTTTTATTATTTACTACAATTTTTGAGCGTATCTGGTACCGACCTTGGAATGCCATCACTTTTGTTTTGATGTGTGATATTCATGGTTATATTCTGCCATTATCCGCTGCAGTCCATACGTTGCTTTTGTAGGTATCTTCTCCTTCTGCTATTATTGTTGGTCATCTGCAAAAGTATTGTTCATAATTTTGATGTAGTTAGTTCCAGGCTATACAATTTTAATCTGCTCTTCCACTTACGAAGAGCTTCATTTATGTAGATATCAAACAGTAGCGGTGAAAGACTACATCCTTGGTCCACTTCCGCTTTTTCGATCTGGGTTCAAGTAATACATATTTCAGATTTATTATACATATTTTCAATTACAAGGATAAGATGTTCGGGGATTCTTTTCTTTCTAATATTTCAAAGAGGATATGCTTGCCTACAGTGCAAAAGCTTTCTTGTAATCTACAAACAAGATGTGGGTTTCCTTGTATATTCTCTGTGTTCTCTAAAATTTGTTTTAAGATGAAGATATTGTCTGTGCAGGACCTTCCTTGACGAAAGCCACTTTGTTCTCCATCAACATTGTATCTGCAATTTTCTATAGTCTGGTGTCACAATTTTTGAATACATCTTATAAGCAACGTTTAGAAGACTATACCTCTGTAGTTTGTCGCATATTGATCGGTGCTCCCTTTAAAAAATAGGTAGCACTACGGCGAGTTTCCATTCTGCGCCGTGGTATTTTTCTTCTATTCCAGCATAGGTTGAAGAAGTGGAGAAGCCTTATTTTAAATTCTTCAGTTGTACATTTAAGCATTTCTGCCATTAGCTTTTCTATTTTTCATTTTTCTTAGTGCCTCTTCCAGTTCTTCACTTTCTATCTGATCTACGCTGTCTTCGATGAGGTTTTTATTTTTATCTTCCTTCTTATTCTTATCCCTCGCATTCTTATTTGTCCATAAGATCTTGTAGTAAGAAAGCCGTTCATCTGGTGTAATTATTTGTATATCTGCTGTGTCCTTCTCTTGTTTGTTAAGGTGTCTCATAATTTTAATATGCCGTTTTCTGCCGTCCATGTATGTCATTTTAGATATCAGCTATATATTTATCCCCTGAATCCTGTTGGTCTTTTCTTGTTAGGTACCTGACGTGGTTGGAAATTGTGGTGTATTCCTTCTTAGTTTGTGAGGATTTATTAGATAAATATCTCAAATATAGTTTCTTTTTCTCGTTAACAGCTTCTTCGATTTCTACATTCCATATTTTAAGCCCTTTCTTCTTCGTTCTCTTTGAAGTAGAGCCTAGTGTTTCATATGCTGTTACTTCAACTATAGTTTTCAAATTCCTCCACTCTTCTTCCACATCATTACTAATTTCAATTGTTTTATTATGTTGGTTCAGACGTTCTTGGGACATCAGTTTGACAAATTCTTTATTTAGTAGATATGTATCTATCTTTAAGGAACATATTTCATTCATTAATATTATAAATATTAATTTTCTTAACAAATTTTCCGATCAGGTCGCAACAGTCAGTTGCATATTAGACATTGTGCCCCTTGATCGCGCAAAAGCAGTCACTCAACCACCCAAATTCACTTATCAGTTGTTGCATACATCGACAGGAATATATGCTGGACGTGGGTGGCAACGGATGTGACACTGACCTCAGCCCGATCTCGGAGCGGCAGCGCGCCTTGCGCTTATTGCGCGTTGTCACACATGGGTGCCGCGTTCGAGAAACATTTATAATCAGTTTCTTGGAATGGAGAATGTTTCGTATCCTTCTTTCTTTATTAGTGGTTTTAAGTTTTCACACATTTATGATTAGCCGATAGTAATTTAAATATTTTAATTTTTATTTATATAATTATATTTTATATTTGATTTTAAGGTGAATGTTCTTAAACAATTTTAATAACTGTGTCCGCTAATCAATCGAGAAATATTGGAGAGGGAGACCCCCGCCCGCTTACTATTGCTTTTGACGCCTTTAAATATTTAACTCACCTACCGCCACGTGTGAGATGACAAATCGAACCGGTATGTCTCCCTCTTCCTTTTCCAAGCCACGCGCGAATCCACAGGGAGAAGACTGGGGGAAATCCACCACCCCCACATTTTTCAGTACCTATTAATTTTAAATGCTCATGGAGCTTAATTAAAAAGTGGTGCTAAAAACGTACTTTCTCGCCCGTATTTTCACGCAAAATTACGCATCAAGTACTCACATTTTCGAAAGCTTGCACATGAACTTATTTCAAAATCTATCTTTAAGGAACAAATTTCATTAACGGGAAAAATTCTTCCTTTAATATTTTAGTTGGAGGAAGACTCCTTAAACAATTTTAACTTTGGCAATTTTCCAAAAATCAGGGTTTTCAACGAACATGAAAACTGCACCATTCTTTTAAACGTCCTTCAATATGTAACAAAAACATAAACACCGATGGGGCCTTTTTTTTAAAAGAATTGAAAAATGTTCCAGGGGATTTATATCAAGGACCCCAAAATTAAAATATCGGTTTCAAATTTCTGGGGTCGTGACATCAGCGAATTCGATTGGGGAATATCAATTTTGCAGAAAATCGTCTGAACGGTTTAGTCAGTAGCGTTGTTCACAGACAGACGTTTTGCCATCATTCGATTTTTCTGTTTCAAAGACCCACAAAACAAGGATTCTGGCTACACCACGTGTTAGAGGATTTTTATAAAATTAGCAACTGGATTTATCCGCTTTTCCGTTACCATGGTCCTGTAATAAGAGTTTTCTGTCGAAAATCGCCGTTTTTCGCACAGCATTACATAACTTTCTCTCTACTTCGTAAAAATAGTTTTGGATGATCATCAAAACGAAACAAAAACGTATAACATCATGACCTGAGTTTAGCCTGCATGGTTTTTGATAATCTGTAGTATGGCACATTCGACCAAAACATAGTGTTCGCCAAAAATGGAACCGGCTCCAAATTTGTATACCGTTCTTTGATATATACGAGGCGAAAATGTTACGAAAATATTTCGAGCCGTTTTTGAGTAAACAACTATTTAATACTTTAAACTAAAAAATATATTTGCACTAGCGATTTTGCATGTGTTTTATAATACGAAATACTTGACGGAAATACGGTGGCAGTAAAACAAAACATAGATTTATCGAAAATTGTTCGATTTTTCTGTAAACTGCAGAATAAAAACGATAAAACAAATATTTAATAAAATGTAGATGGGTTATTGCATTTATAGGCACTAAAAAAAATTGAAAATGAATAAGAAAGCTAAAATATTGCGTTCTTCTTTGAAGAAAAAAATTGGCAAAACCCCGCAGCTTAATAATTAAAAAAAGGATGGTATTTTGATGATCTCAAAACAACACAATAGTAAGTATATATATAATAATATATATATATATAATATATATATTATATAATATTATATATATATATATTATAATATATATATATTATATATATTATATATAATATATATATATATATACGTACGTAAACTTATAGTAGTGTAGAGTAAGTTACGTAATGCTGCGGAAAATAGATTTCGAGATTTCAACGGAAATACCCTTGGTACCGAAAAAGTATTTTTTTCAAAACGTCCGTCCGTTATTCTGTTTGCCTGTCGTCTGGGAACACCACTAGCGCCTAAACTATACGTAGGATTTTTTTCCAAAATGGATATTCCCTGATCGATCTGGCTCGAATCGAAGCTTTACAATTTTGAAAAACATTCTTTAAAATTTGGGAATACTTTACATCAAGCCCTAGGAACATTTTCAAAAATTTCTCAAAAATGGCTTCTAATATTTTCTTTCAAATTTTGGGAAGCATAGAGCACTTATAAAGATGGCATAGGTCCATTTTCGATTGTCAACTCTAAATTTTCAAAAATACCAAAAGTTTTGATTTTTTCGCCGTCTTCCTACTATAATGAATTATATAGACACACACACACATTTGCGAGCGCAAGAGCTTCAAACGATTTCCAATAGCTTCTCAAGAACTCAAAATATTTCTGTCAAGAAAGTACATCAAACATCTGTAACACGATGTTCACCTCTTCTACAACATTCTTGAAGTAACACTTCAGTTCTACTATTAGGAAACCGAAAAATAGAGAAAAAAAATGTACTCGTACGAAAGATGGCAGGTGGCAAGAGGAGGGGGCCACATCGTAAATCTAGTCCAGACCAAAGATATTAGAAAACTGACTAGTACGAGCCTATGCTATTCTGTTGCACCACTAGTTTACTTAATGAAATCTGTTCCTTGAAGACAAATCTTGAAATTAGTTCATTTGAAGATTATCGAAAATGTGAGTAGCTTTCATGTAATTTGGCGCGAAATATAGGCAACAAAAAGAATTACCAATTTTTTTCTATCAAAAACTGCTTCAGTTTTTTTTTTTTTTAATTTTCCCCTCACATGTAATAAGGGGCCGTAAAATATTGTGCTCGTCCCATCTTCAACTATCTCTCCGGTTTTTCGAAAATAGCAAAAAGTTAACATTTCAAAATTGAAAATAAGATATTTTTGATTCAAAGTCTGTGGTAAAAAAACATGACTTAAAAAGTCATGTTCCAATGTTTTGAAAAAAAGAGTAGTTTTCGCGTAATTCTTCAATTTTTTCCGTAAATAGAAGGGATGCTCTAAATACTGGGTTTAAAATGGGGATATTCTTAGAATTGGTCCATAAGACCTGGGAGTATTCTAGGATAAGTGTTACCGGGAGATGCTCAAGGAATCACCTGACATCACAGTGTCTGTGACCGGGGACCTCGGAATAACTAGCAACCAACCAACCTAGGAAAACAGTTGTTTCTAAATTTCAAAACCATTTTAATTCTGAGAAGTTTAGGAAAACATCAAATTATTTTGTTCATTAATAAATTAATTACTGTGCCATAAAATATGGTGACTTATTTCAAGATGTTGATACAGCTATTTAATTCCAAAAATTCATTTTCAAAAAACAAATTACAAAATTGAGTGTGGAAAAATTTTGACTGGATTTGTTTTTGAATTATGAAGAAAAACCTTTATTTCTGCACAGAAGAAATCCATTACATACTCAATAATCCCTTTAAACCCTATTTTTTCAAAGCCCACATTTAAAATATTGGTTTTAAAAATAACTTCTCAATACATAGAGATTTTTATATTTTTTAGTAAATATTATATAGTTCAATATCAAATTATATGGTTCAAAATGTATTACATTAAATGAAGAAGATAGAATAAAAGTGGATGGAAATTAAAATGTTAATTAAGAAAAAAATTATAATCCTGGATCATTTTTATCTACAACATAGCTCTATGGTTTCCAATGTATATTCCTGAATTTTAGGTTCTTTTGGATGTCGCAAAATTGTAGGCTCTGTTAGATATAGTCTAAAGCTAGAAGCACCCACATTGAAAATACAACTTTCCATCATTGCAAGACAATTAAAATACATCCAAAATTAAAAGCTAATTTTAGGCTGTAGGATAAAAATTGATTCAGCCCATATTTCCAAAAATCATTGTTGTACAAAGAGAATAGATTTGTTTTTTGGGCGCTGCTAGCTTTACATGGCTGGTAATATAGTTCAACAATTCTAAGCCAGATATGCATATTTCTTGTGGCCTTGTCAACTATTCCTACTTCCCAGTGTCACGTTCAATAGAATAAACGTGACATGACTTCTCATTACCTCATTCCATCTCCTTGAAAAAGATGTCAGTTGATGTAATTCCAATTTTAAAAAAATGACAACTGCTATTTATCCTGGTTTGTAACTTTCTAACAAAACTTCTGTGTACTTCACCTTGGATGGGTGCCTTACCAAATATAATTTCATGCTACCCCCTTCCACGTTTCCCTTTCCAGTAATAGTCGCCACACTGTGAACTTTCCTGTTGCTCTGGTAACCTGTAAGCATTAACTTCACCCCCGTGGATGCATATAATAAAATGTTTATAATAATAAAATGGAGAGGATATCTGGACTCATCACAGTAGGTTTATACATTGTTCAATCTGTTTAATAAATTTCAAATAATGGAAAGCAAGCTAAAGGCACACAGAAGTTTAAACCACCAAAATCCTTAGCAAGAGAGTCATATTGGAGTTAGAAAATGAGAAGAGGATGGAGGATATGAGAGACAATACTAAGGAAACACCTTAATTTTCTGTTGGTCGTATGATACCATACTTACAGGACATTACCAAAGATTGGTTTCTAATTGTTCTTTATAATAAGAACAAGTTATGATTCTAAAAAAAAGTGCATTGCACAGTTGATACATTAGTTGGAATTTTGCCCCTACAGATGAACTTTTAATAATTGCGTGATCTATTTTTACAGGTTTATTCACATTTACACATTTATACACATTTTTCTCATTCATAGGACATTGAACACAATTTATTTAAAAAATATTACAATTAAATGTTTACAATACAGATTGCCACTCTAGGTCTATTTCAGAATTAATAATTCCTTCATTGAAATTCAATATGTTGAATAAATATAGTAGAATATATGTATTTGTAGTGTTAATTTACTTTTTAAATGTGGTGAAATAACTGTATAATTACAAACCATATTGAATTAGGCAAAACAGAAATTAATAAATAATTAAGAAAACGTATATTCATAACTATAAATTTATATAAATTATGTGTGAAAATAAACAATACTTGCAATACTAAATATGTTGCTGCACTTGCTCATCTTTCAATTTCTTCAAATTATATTATAATATTCATACATTTCAAATTTTATAAACTGGCAGCATTTCAT
Source organism: Gryllus bimaculatus (assembly GCA_017312745.1). NCBI lineage: Eukaryota > Metazoa > Arthropoda > Insecta > Orthoptera > Gryllidae > Gryllus > Gryllus bimaculatus. Next base: position 9,264,262 of record BOPP01000022.1, read on the forward strand.
TTCTTGCTTAGGATGTTTTCATAAGCTGGGGGAAATTCTTCAACAGATATTGAGGGTGCTGATGCTAGTGCAAGCGGATTTGGATCAAGCAATGTCTTTGACATCTCTTGATGAAAACTTGTCACAGTGAGCATAAACAGAAGGGTTGTTCCTGAAAAAAGAAATATAATTAATAATCACATAATAAAAGAATCTCACATGTGTTTCTAGACAACTGAAAAGATTTGTTCAATTATTACTCTTGATGTGGGAGGTTGGGCCAATTACATATTTTTAGTGAATTCTGGGATTATAAAGTAATTTCAGTATCGATTAATATCACTTGAGACTGAAATTAGTTTTGGTGATTTTGAATGCAAAGACATTGAAATACATTGAGAAGTTTGTCCACCTGTCTTGCACTTGTTATAGTAATAAAATTAATTAGGTAGTAATACTTATTCTAATCAATATATAATTTGTTAACATTATAAATATTAATTCTAAGTGAACAAATAAAAACACATTTTATATTTAGTAAAAATAAAAAAAATCTTTATAAACAAACATCAGGTCAGCTGACATATGCAACCTGTACCTCCTCAGTAAAAAATACAGGGAGCGCATCTGCACATTAACCCTTGAGCATGATATACCATCTCCAGAGGGAAATTCTCTTTCACTACTGTTCATGGTAATGCCGTGCCTGGATGGATTGAATTTTCCTTGCCTTTTGCACAAGTCATCTCAAGACAGTAAAGCTTTTAATCTTATTTCCGGTACCATTTACAGATGTTGGCCACTGTGTTTCCACTTAGCAATGTGTTAAAGCGATATTTTGGTTTTTTACTGTGTAGCTTTCAATAAAAATGTTTTATATTGTTGGTGTTGGTTTTAATTTCTTTTTGGTTGCAGTTTAAAGCAATTAATAATTTGGAAAATATTGTTTTCTACACACTAAGATGCATGTTACGTTACTTTGACTGCCAAACACACGTATTACTTCATTATTTAAAAATAAAACAATAGAGATAAAAATGTGTAATTAATATTTACGATTATCAAACTTTTGTTTTGCTTAAATATTGATGTTCATGACGCATGAATGTGGTACTTGTTATACAGTTATTTTTATTTCCTATTTCTTCAGTTTCCATATTATTATTCTGAAGATTCCATGCAATGGAATGCAGACATTTGCAGAGTTGGGAAGCCCAAGCCTAAATTGAGTTGCTCTCGCTGCATACTTCATAGAAAAAACTCCACTTGCTGCCTGTTCCAATGGTGCTGCTGACCATTCACTTAATCCACCTTGAAATGCTACCACACTCACCCAGGGCCCCACATTGAAAGGGATAAATAAGCATTAATTAGGGGTAGAATGCATTTTAAAGGTAATTTTGATTACAATCTGAAAGAAAAATTAATTGTAACCATTCTTGTAACATTTTATTTAATAAATTATTATTTATTGCTGTAATTATCAATAAAGAATCCCATATCACAAATTCTCACCACTTCCATTTTCCTCTTATGGATGCTAACAAGCATAGTATTTCTAGAAAAACACTTTTAATTAATCTTTAATGGAAATTGTTAATTATGTAAGTTCACAATGTTTCGATACAAAGAATGTACACTCCCTGCTATGCTTCAGGAAATTATTGGATATGTTTTAATTTTATATGTTCAAAAAATGAATTATATTGTTTATACATTCAAAATGGTAATATTGAAGAAATAATGAATTATAGTAATGAATTATTTTGTATCTATTGGTAATAGCATTGCAGAACAAACCATCTTATAGATGAGCCAAATCTATCATAGTAATGATGCCTTAACCTCAAAACTCTATTGTTAGCTGAATTGCTCAACTACACTGTGTGAAGTCATGGAAGATAAGTAAATTGAGACACACTGGTTTCCCAGTTGGGTGACAGCCTTGAAATTCTTGTTACTAACGGCACCCAGTCCCTGGCATGTCAGTCATGAATTTCCTCTTTTGTCATGAATTACTCTCAGCCATGAATTACCTTTTTTGTAAACAGTAAAGTTAACTGAATCACAACATACTCTTCAATTTTATTGTATGTTGGTATCAATATTCTGTAGTAAACTGAATTGTAAGCCTCTGGCCGATGGGATAAAAGGCATTGACTGACTATGACATTACAAGACAAAAGACCAAACTTAATAGAATATTACTTAATTGGAAAAAAAATAAAAGAGGCCCACAATTTTAAAAATTTCTTAGTGATGTGGACCATTAAGTGTTGGCAGATACATTTCATCCTTTATACTTCACATAGATAAGAGTGCCCCCTAAAAAATGTGGACCAAGTGATCATTAGTGATAATTCTTGAAACTTCCTTTAAGAAATATAATATAATATAAAAAAATACAAAGACATAGGAGAAAAACAACTGTGGAGTCCTGACCTGTAGTCATTAGAGTGGTCTTTTTAAAGTTCAACTTCAGTCCAGATTTCTTCTGGCACTCTCTGTAATAACTATTGGAGGGATTCCCTGTTTCCTATCATTTCTACTACTTTAGTATCTAAATCCAACATAAAGCACAGATATATTGCCACCTTTTTGATATGTGTTGGGAGACTTGGCCAACCATCTACATTACTGGGATCTGGTTCTTCTCCTGCATATTGAAACAAGTTGAAACATTTTTATACACTTAGTAAATGCTTGAATAAATTTTACTTTTATAAAATTAGTTTTTTAGCTTTATCATTTTAAGTTTTTCCACATGTAATAACCTTTTGGATGATTTGTTAGTTTTTCTCCTGTCCATTGCCCATATTTAAGTATCTTATTTTGACATGAAGTGTGGTGATATAATATATAACCCCCATTGAGGGAACAGTGTTTTAAAAGCCAAGTTCTGCAGAAAATGAGATTGTTGTGAAAATGCTGATCAATAGTAATAGGAAAAAATTGGAGCAATTTACTCACCACAATATTTGTCAAAAAAGTCTTGTTAGTAAATAATAATATTCCACTACTAACTGATAAGATTTATCATCATGGATGTATTAATTTTGCAACCTGTTTTTATACATTTATTTCTAGAAAGGAAGGAAATTTCTCATTCACCAAAATCATTCAAATATCACCAAGAAATTATCAATTTTCTTTGTGCTTTTAGTGGATGTGATACTTCACTCAGGGAAGGAAAAATTCTACAGAGCTTATCAGAAAGCGTGTGTTTTGTTTACAATAATCAGTGCAAAGTCAGAAGCTACAGCAGAAAATATTGTTGAAGAATACAAAATATTTTTCGTTGCTATGTGTGGTAGTGAGCATTAACATTCAGACATTGGACGATCTACACTACCTAGTATTTTCAAAATCAGTGATAAAACCTATGCTTCACCATATCAGACAGCCACCCACAGGAGACCTTCAGCCACTTGCACTCCACAGTTGTGGATTTCGCACCCACACTGATTTAAGTTTGGAAATAGTTAAGAATCTGTTCGTCATTATTTTGTTTTGTAGTATCTTATTTTTGTTTTTTACTCTTTAGTATCCCTCTCTACTTACGTATTAATATCATCAAACAGAAAATGAATACTATGCTGAAATATATGCATGCCAAACACTATGAATTATTAGTGAAAATGCACATGTGTAAAGGTCGAAGACCAGAGCTTTGTTGCTGATATGAAAATGAGTAGCAAAGTATCAACTGAGGAGCAGTGAGATTAAGTTTGTTAGTATTGTGTAAATAGCTCTTGCAGTTTTGCTCATTGGTGTGTGCTTTCCATAATGCATCCCCAGAATCAACTCCCAGTTGGGCAAGATTTTAGTGTGCATTTTCCTTGCAATGTCCCAGTATATGTTGCTGTGGGTCGATGAGGAAACTCACTTCTCAGATTGAGAACACAAGATTACAGCTTAGGGGAGGGTTAAGGGGGAGTTTACACATACCCCCTTAACCCATGGCCAGGATGCTGCTGGTAAATAGAAATTTATAGCTGACACAGTGGAAGTCAAAAACACACATCTTTTCTTCTATTAGCCTTCTCACCAGCAGACTGATTCCTGTTTAACACGTAATAGATATAAAACATGTCTAAAATAGAACCTGATGGTTCAAAAAATTTGTCGTTTTAACCATTTGTTTTGAATTTGTCTTTATTTCATAGTGCCATAAATTTAAGTTTTACTCACTTTGAATATTGCAACTAGGTCTTTTGCAGAACATTTGTTCTTTCCATGTTCTTCATTCTCATCCATTTTCTTTTGAAGCAAAAGGGTTTTGCATGTACATTTCAAGGATATTTTGACACACTAGCACACAGCTTTCTTACATTATACTATGAGCAGTCACTAAATTGTGTGGTCCACACCTCGTCAACCCTACGACTCCTACGCTAGGATGCGAAGTCTGTCTTCTGGAATTCCATTGCCAACTAATGGTAATTTTACTAAATTTTTATATCTATCTCATATCATAGTTATGTTATTAACAAATTGTGCTTGATGAGTTTAATAATTGGTATGCTCCAAACGTTCGTATATTAAACCTCAGTAAACATAAATTTATCATGTTTTCACAATCCAATCTTTGTTTAAATTATTCTGTTATTCAATTAACTTAGTACCGTTTGGAGAATGTTAATGTTATCTAGATTTTTGATTCAAAATGTCCTTTCGTCAATCATATCCGACAACATTGTTAATAAGACAAATCAAATTCTTGGTTTTATTAGAAGAACCTGCTTAGGTCTCAGTTCAATTGATACTTTGAATACCCTTTATTTGATGATTGAGACCAATATTCATGTTCTTATCTGGAGTCTGGTCTCCTGTTTTTCAATCCTACATAGCCAAATTAGAAACCTTTCAACGTAAGTTTTATAGAATTGCTGCCTCACGACTTGGATTGTCTAATTCATTTATTGATCATGATTATAGATATATAGCGGCGAAACTTAGTTTCTTTCCTCTAGAACTCTTTGAAATTTAAATAATGTCTTATTTTTATTTAAACTTTTGAATGGTATGATTGATTGCTCAATGTTTTAAAATCAATTGTAGTTTGGTTCCATTACTGTCACCAAGACAAAACAGCATATTTTTTCATAAAATGTATTCACAAATATATACAGAAAATTGCCTGATAAATAGGATGTGTAAACTCATGAATGATTGTTCTCTAGATGCTTTTCATATTGGATTGAATATGTTTGAGATTCAAGCTAAACATAGAACATTTGTTTATGAATAATTTTATCAGGAAATTCATTCACCTAATGTTTATCATTGCTTTGTAATCTTATTGTTAAATAATGGATAATGAATAATTGATAAATAAAAATTGAGTCTGTATATTTTGAAATAAATAAATAGAAAAATGTCATGGCTCTTTTGAGAATTGAACATGGTGCTGATGTTAAGGAATCGGAACAACAGCGATGACGTTGCACTGATTACTACCTTGAAAATCCAAGCAAAACAATTGCTGTGTATGCCAAAGATTGCCCAACAGCAGGTATAAGAGGAATAACTATCATTCATTCAATTTTCTCGTAATGTGACCTACACCATTCCAAAGATAGTGTTGGAAATTTAAAAATAAATTTCCTTCTTAGCAATGTAACAATCTATTTACATTCTCTAAAAACTATTTCATTTCCATGTTAGACAGGTTTCTAGCTTGTAAAGGTCATTTTCACCTATAAAATCGCTACGTTTTGAGTTATTTTGTCCGGGCTAGCAGATTTCTATCTTTACAGAGGGTCCGCCTTAGACAGGTTATACTGTATTATGTAGTATATATATTCCATGCCACCACAATGTACAGAAACCCTATCCACCTCGTGTTGGCTAATATGAGATTCATCTAGCCAAATTCTGAAATGTGCTTGTTTTCTTAGGACTTTATCCACCCATTTTGGATGATATAAACAATCAGCTGTTAATCTTGAATTAGCTAGATTAACACTTTGTACATACTACTTAGGTGAAGTATGTATTCACAATTAATTTATGCTTTATTGGGTGACTAGCTGAATACATGAGATTGCCCAGGAATTTATTTATCACAATTATTTATTAAAAAATCCTTGTATATCTTGCTTGCAGTGCTCATTCAGTTCACATTTTACATATGTGCATTGTGCATTGCATGAAAATTTTGCTTGCAAATTTCGCAATCTTCCCACCCTGATCTTTGACTTCAAACACAATCTTACATCCAGAGTATTGATTTTCCCATTATAGAAATGACATGTACCAAGATTTGACATGAATTTGTTCAGTGTTGAAATCTGGAACATACACATTCATCCATTTTTACTATTTTCTCTGCATACTCGAATATAGGAACAAATAGTTTGGGGTCGTCCATAAACTATGTAATGCCAAACACAAGGGGAGGAGGTTGGAGGCATTATTCTGCATTACATAGGGGTAGGGGGCATTACCTTATTGTTATGTACTACTATTATTTTAACATTGGCTAAAATAATTTTTTTTAAGTCTTATATTAAATATTAAAATATTAACTAATTATTTTTTGAAAATTAAATAGTTATTTTTTGTAAGATATTACAATAAATGGAACTATTTTTCATTAATTTTTTGAGTAAATCACTAAGATTTCGTAGATAATAATTTAAACCATACCTATGTTCTAGAATCCAATTAAATTGGTATAATAAGCTCTCCGCAAGTGACAAATACGAGGGCGAGTGAACGTCTTTATTGTCAAACCTTTTCATGCCTATAAAAATAACACAAATAATTTTTACTGTAATATAATTTATTTTTACATCTTGTAAAGGAGGGAGAGGGGATATTCAAAATTAGCTGTACCTAATTTATGGACGGCCCCTATTGGAATCACCTCAAAAATTTGATCGTGGATTTCTGGTTATAAGATATTCGATCCTGAGGGATATGCCATTGCATTAACTACTGTGTGTTGGGCAATATAGCATTATTCAAAATGTTTTTAAATAAAAACCATCGTACACATCAGTTTGAAATTGATAAAATCTTGTAGTATTGTCTTTTCACTTCAAGCCTGTGTGTATTTTATGATCATTTGATTGCAAGATGGTAGTGAGAATGAAATTCAAAGAAACACGTGTGGTCAATTTCATATTTTTGTGGAAAGTAACAATGTTACAAAATATGGAGAGAACTGCAGTGAACCTCATAAGACAACAATACTGGTACAACATAATTATATTTTGTTGAATTTCAGATATAGTTTCATTTACATGTCTATTTATTTCTGCCTTTATTTTCTGAAATGTACTGTGCTAAAAAATGATGCAAAATAGTCTAATTCAGTTGGGTCTTTACTTACAGAAAATTTTATTTCACTGCTTTTCTCAAAAACTGGTAATTCAGTTTGTATATCAATTTCACAGCATTCTAAAGGAAAATAAATCTCTTGAATTTGAGAATATTCCCCAATAGAATAATTTGCATCATTATTACTCTCCTCAATATAATTTTCATAGCACAAACTAAACAGTCCAGAACTAAAATTATTGTCCTCATCAAAAGAATCCAGTTTTATTCCATTATTCAAAAAAACTCTTGAATTTCTGAAGTTGAGAGTCGCTTTGAATTTGACCTATATGTCTTCTAAACAGTTGTTTATATCCCTAACAGCATGAAAATTACTCACGAAGAAGGACATTCTGAACGTATTCAACAATGCCTGCAACCATCTTAATGATATTCAAAAGCGTATTCTAGGTGCTTACAAATGTCTGAGAGGTATTTTAGTCTATTGATGACAATAAATACAGAAGAACTTATGACACATATATGTAGGATACCGCAGTAAAACAAAAATAAGTATCAGATACGTCCTTAGGATCAAAAGTGTTGGGGTTCTTTTCTGCTGTAACTCAGCACACAAGTCATGTTTAAGGTCTATTAGCACTGCTTCAAAGATAGTCAAGATTGGTGGAGGAGAGGTCACACACAATTTTATACCTGGGATGTCTCGATGTGTCACACACACAGATTACAACCTTTTGAGCTGTGTTATATATGTCAGGAGTACGATCTAGTAGTGGCTTTCTGGAGATCATTAAGATACTTTAATTTTTGGAGGTTTGTTAACATGCAGCCTTAAAACATTTTCAAAATTTTCTGGAAAATGGCTGAACATTTTTTCTTGTATAGAAGAAAGTACATTTACAAGTATAAAGATTGTGTTGATATTCATTAAAACCTCTGACATTTAGAAAATTACAAAAATCTTTATATTTCAAATAATAAAGGTTCTCGTTTAGACAAGATTTTTGAGCGTTCTAATCAAACAAATTAGTGATTTTTTCTTTAAATGAAAGGTAATGGGCCCCAGGTGTTTCATTGCTTGCTCTTATTTATTGGTTTTGTGGTATAAACACAAAATTTTATTATTATCATAAAATTAATAAAATGAACAAATATCTGTTTTCAGATGTTCACTATTACATTGTGCACAATGACTTGAAAGATTTGACATTTTCTCTAGAAACCGAAAGTGTAAGGATTTTGTTAGCAAAGCAAAACTTGTAAATTTTCTTTAATTTGAAGAACATTTATAAAAGCAAAGATGTCATTTTTTTTCAGGAAATACAAATAAATAATTCATTAGAAATCACAATTGCAGATTTATTTATTCTTTCTGATGAATATTCATGTATAATTAAATGATACCACAAATATTATTTAAGATGTCTTTCAGACATCAAGACAAAGCAACTAATGAAAATGAAACTTTTGATCTTTCTCTTTCCCTCAGAATGCAATACATTACTTATAGAAAGAGATTAATGAAACATACAAGAAAAAATTATGATAAAAATATAGAGATTGCACACCAAATTTTATTGTCATCAGGAGTCAGCAGTTCTACCTAATAATTATCTGACCCTCTAAATATGAGATAGCAGAGCTGTAGGTGAATCATTTATAGTTGAGAACAGTACAGCATTAGTCATCTCATTCCGTAAACTCAGGATTGTTAGGAATGCCAGAATAGCCATACCTGTAACAGTTTTTGTTTGCTTTTAGAGATGCACCACATTACAAAATATTATTTAATTCATAAAGGTTCTTGCCGGCTTTAGTTTCCGGAGTACCGAGTGATATTGATTGCATGCAATTGCTTATATAAATTATAATATAAACATATACAATAATATACAACCAGTTTTCTAATACGGAAACCAGGCATCTTTAAAGAAGTATTACTTTTGATTTAAAGAAATAAACTGAAATTTATAAGACACGATTCTAAATGTTTTCAATTTTTCTTGGAAAAAAACAAAATCAATTGTTTAGAAAAAGCTATGAAAATGAGAAAGTCCCAAAATCCCCATTTGATATAATACCTTTCAATCTAAAGGAAGTGACTGGACAATAAACATTATTGATGATTAACCTTATCAGGGAGCCACTAATTTAAAAATATGGATACATCTGTACATTTTCTTGACAAACCATAATTGGTTAAATTTTTAAAGCAAATAAATAGCAATTTAATATAAGAAGTATACAATATGTTATTCCATTCATGTAAACCATTTCATATTTTAAACCAGATACCTACCCAAAATAACCTGAAGATGAAAGTTATTGGTTTGTGGGAGTAGGCTGTGAGAAGAGAGGAATGGAGGCAGATCCTAAAGGCAGTCTTGGCCCACATTAGGCTTTAGAGCTTTGGAAGAAGGAAGACTTACCTAAAATGATTATTCCCAGTACTGATACCAAAACAACAACTCCTGGGTCAGAGGAAGCAAATAGAAATGATAGAGCTATGGTACTATGAAGCAACATCCAAGATGCTGAAACAAGAAGCCATCCAGTCACCCAGGGTAGGATTCTCTGTAAACAATATCGAACGTTTCCTTATAGAAACATTTTTTTTTCCATCAAAATATAACAATGGGAGCAATATACGAATGTAAGAATGATAGACTTGTGGTCATATTTTTTAATTCTGGAAATCAAAATTAAATCAAATTTTCTTGGTTTTTAGATTCATAATAACTACTATGAAAGTTAGGAGTTTTAAGAGCAGTGGAAGTAATTAGAATCTGAATTTGAAATGAGAACTTTTGGGTTATCAGTCTCCAGCTTTTGTATTGACTTCGTTGAATTAAAAAACAAAGTATGACACAAGAAAAGCACTTCATATACAAGAAAATTGTATGTAATATTAATGATGGGGAAAGAGAAAGAGAAAAAAGAAAATGATGCTCTAGTTATAGTCACAATATACTAATAATTTGAAGTTTTTCAAGGATCTTACTTTACTGGCACCCCAAATCATGCCAATACTCATTATGACTTCCACAGCATTTATAACAGCCAATATAGCTAGCAAATTGGACACCATTTTTTCTGCTTCACTAGGAGAAGTACATTTACTGGTACCTAAAATAAAATAAGAAATGATAATAATAGTCTCATTTAGAAAATAAAAAATTAATTTATTATATTTTAGTACAGTATTCTGCTACTGAACTTTAATGAATTCTTACACTGAAATTTTGAAAGACAGAATTTCTTGTATATGTTTAATCATCCTAATATGTTTAAACTCCCTTGAATTAATTTGCACCAAGTCTATTTTATCTCCAGGCATAATGATTACTTTTCTCAAAATATTTTTAAGTTAAGTTGGCAAAGTGACTCTGAGACTGCAATCAAACTGAGGGAAATTACTAGATTTGACCAGATGGTGGCAGAATTTCAACTAGAATTAAGCAACTTAGTTCAGAAGAAGTCTCAGCTGAACTTTGATTGTGCCAACCAATTGTTTTTGATCATTGCCTACAGTCAACTCAAATCACAGTTTACAGTTTATATAAGTTGGGACAACAAAAACAGTTTGCATTAAAGTGAAGTTAAGAGGAAATTTTAAACACAATTCAGTAGTGAAGCAAGTTACATGAAAGCAGAGTTTATCATACTGACACCTGTAAATTTCCAAAACCCATGAAAGTTATATACAAATTATCAAAACATAGAAGACTTTCATTAATTGATATATATATATATATATATATATATA
>BOPP01000022.1:9275317-9301090 GCA_017312745.1 Gryllus bimaculatus
TAGACATACATGTATGTATGTTTATCAATACCAAAATGCTTGCATTTATAAATTTGAAGTTGAACTTACAATCGTAATTCATGCACGTAGTACTACATGAAGCTCTCCCTAAACCATTACTGAATGCTGCAGTCAAGCCCATAAAAATTAGGGCAAAAATCTGAAAAACATATTTATTAATAAGACTTTGGTATTTGTTAAAAAGTAACAGATATGTAAATTAACTACTTGTTACAGATAAACATGTTTCTGTTCATGCTTCCATGTTTTTGTAAATTTTTGTGATAATAATAATATTTATTGAATATTACAATCAATACAATTACAATCATGTGTGATGAGTCAATATAATGTCTCGGGTGGAGAGAGCGAAGTTACATTACTGTTCAGGAGCAAACAAGGGATCATCTCAACATTTGTTCAAGGGACCTGGGAAACTGAACAAAATCAGATCAAGATGGGGTCATTAGCCTAGAAATTGTACTACAATAATGCTACAGGTAGATTAGGGTATTATACAATATTAGTACATTCTATATTTAAAACTTGTAATGGTGAGGAGGTGGCAAGTTTTGACCTGTATTTTTCTTCTTTCAATTTGTCCACATAGTCCTACTGCAGCCCCTAAGTGTCTGGGGAATCCAGAAAGAAAGTTTTTTTTCTGAAGTGAAATGTTGTTCATGTTCTTAAGCAGGAAAGCTTTCAATTTACTTTTAAATGTATGAATTGTGTTTATGTCTTTAATATCTTTGCCTAGTTTGTTGTAAAGTGTAATGCCCTCTATAAGGGTACTTTTTGATAAAGTGTAGTTTGAGAGTGGGGAACATGTAGGTTATCCTTTTGAGGGGTGTTGTAATTGTGTATATATCGAAATTTAAAGTAAAAATGTCTTTGTTTTCCATGATAATTATCTTTGTGAAGACCACTATTTCAAATATATACATGCATGGTAGAGAAAGAATCCTTAGTTTATTGAACAAGGGTTTGCAAGACTCCAGCTATGAATGCTGGCCTTTGTTCACAATATTCTTTTTTTGATAATAAATGTGCGAGTGATTTCAGGGGCATTTCTGAGAATATTATTGCATATTTTAGGTGTGAGTGCACATTTGCAATATACATTGTTCGAAGTGTCTCAATGTTGGAGCTAGACCTGAGGGTGTATAGGGTGTGATAACCAGGGCTTGGATTGTGATGATATGTCTTTTCATTGGCGCATTGTAGACGTATCTTATTTGTAAATGTATGTTTACCATGACATGTAGGTGATAGATATGTGTAGTTTTCAAATTCTAGTTGTTGTTTTTTTACTCCATATTTTTTTGTTAGTGAATGTTTCATGAATTTACAATGATTCACAAAAACAAAGTTTTTATTATATCATCAGCTTATGATGATATTCACTACTGCAATGGACTGTTTTTCGAACTCTGGAAAATACATGGATCTTCAGTAAATTCCTCGACCCTTTAAAACAGTCGGAAGACTGGATCGAAGGGTTACATTTTCTCCTAATATGAAGACTTTCTATTAAACATAAGTCTATGTAAAATCAATTTTTTTTAAAAATTGTAAAATTCATTGAATAAATATTTTCAAACAAATGTTTGAGTATTTTTAAAAAGTGATGTCATTTCCCCCTTTTTCTTTTAAAGATTTTTAGGTCATTTTCCTCTTATTTTTAAGTCTTTTTATAGACCTTTTTCAAAGAATGTTTAGGTCAACAAGACCCGAGCCATATTGATAACTGTTATTAAGCAGTCAATGTATTTAAAATACATTATTTGGGCTGCTTCAATCCTTTGGTTGTCTCTTTGTATTAATACCCAATATTTAAAAATAAATAATACATTTCCTAAAATAGAGAATAATCCAATGTTATCAGATGCACAGAACTACTGAATCCAAAAAGCAGACTTAAATCAAGATGGCCTCTAAGTCAAGATCAACAAAACAACCAAAACAGGTACACAAATCAATTTTGGTCAAGTTCATAGTGAATGAAAAGATGTATTCCTACATCCATTTATTAAACCACCTGGTTTAAATCTTTCAAGAACACTGAGTAAATCTCAATAGTTTTCAGACAGTACATGTAAGATGTAAATACTTAATAAACTAATGAGAATTTAGTGAATGCTGCAAACTATGGACCACTTAAGTACACATAGTGTTCCATTCATGCTTTCAAGGGCGATGGGGTTATAATAATAATAATTTAATGCTTATCTAAATTTATTTTGGTGTGAATTTAATGTATTTAAATCTTAAATTGTATTTTAGCTATAGAAAATATAAACCACAACACTTTTATTTTGAAAAGAGGAATTAAAATTTCTCATTCTGTCATGACCTTCTATTTCATATTCACCATTCAAGTTGTGACTGCATCAAAAAATCTGGCATCTCTTTAATCTAATTGCAGTAACGCTGACATAGAAGCAAAATATCCTACCAAAATCTTGTTCCCTTCTCCCATGATTGTTCATTACATTAGATGTTATCAGTATTGTTGTAATGGTCATTACATTGTATTGATACAGTCATATATTATTTCAAATATGTTATCCATGATCCAGTTTGAATAAGAAAGATTCTTTTGTGGGCAAATAAGATAAGAAAAATTAATCTAAAGAGGATTTAATTTTGCGGAGGCAAAGGATACCTGATAAAGTGTTAACTGGTGTTTCTTTTATGTCTGAAAATTATTAGTCTCATGCCCGGCTGCTAATCCTCAGCTATTTGTCTTTGTAATGTTTACATATTTGTGGTAAGAGTTTGTATGTTTTACATGTGCTTATTAAATGACCTGTTCCACATTCAAAGTTACAACCACTTGGATGAAATAAATAATCTAATTTAATCATCAATAATTTTTAATAATAAATTACATTAGAAAACTGAATTGGTTGTTTTTGGGTCATAGAAGCTCAGCATCAATGAAGCTGATCCTCAAACAGGTATCTCCCACCAGTGTAGCACCACCCGAGCCAGGAAAGCTCAAAGCTCCCAACATGATAGTGTAAGTGTGTTTAAGTAAGGGGTGAGGAAAGGACCTAAAGGAAGGGAAGATTGTGGTCCACGGCCTGTTTGTTCAGGTACTGCCCGGGCATTTGCCTGATTTTTGTTGGAGAAAACACAGAAAACTACAGATCAGAACAGCTGGCCACTAGAATTCTTCTCTAGACAGCAGCTGGATTTGACCTAGCTATCTAACTAGGGGCTAGCCAATGTCAGGACTCAAATCTGAGGTCCTCCCAGTCAGAGGCAATGCAGCGACATCAGTTGATGTCCTGAGTCACTTTTGCCAGTAGAAAGAAATAATTTTGTGGCTTCCATACAGCAGACAACTGATGATGATGGCTATGCCATCAAAAGCTGCTATTGTAATAAACAATATTGTTGGCAATGATGACTCATATAATTATTTCATTGTAAATGCCAATGAAAACTCACCACAACACCAATATACCAATTTGCCAGTAGGAATAATTAAGACCCTTCACTATACAATACCCTTTAAAGACTAAGGTCCCAATCTTTAACACTTTGAATGTATGACAACAATAAACATCTCATAATGTTTGAAGCAAAGATACATGGAGATAATGCTGCCAACCTCTTCCATGTTAAAAAAGTGAAGTCAGGAGGAAGCTATAGTAGTGTTCCAAAAATACTGCTGAGAATGAACAGCTAATACCCTTTTTAACTCTCAAAGAAGTCTATTCTCAAAGTATACTTCCAGAAATATGAAATAAGCTAGGTTTTATAACATGAATTGGTTGAGAGAATATAACACTTACATTGGTTAGTGTGTATCTCACATTAAAAATTATAAATTCTAAAAAATTAAGCACTACCTGAATTACACTCATGATTCTCATTTATCTGCAATACTTGATATTATTTCATTTCAATTTTTGTAATAAAACAAACTACATTTGATGTTCTAGAGACCAAGTGTGTTTGATTTTGAGAGAATTCTTTTAAGGTATTTGAAGTTCTTCTGAAGAGATGCCATTCCATCTGGACCCAATATCATCACCATTTATTACCAACTTGACGCCGCCCTCCTTTTGTGAAGGAATACATCCATGTGGATGGAGAGATGTAGTAGTCTTCCCCCAATACAAGAAGGGTACTCCAATATTTTTTTACGAACATTTCGCTCACCTCCCACATTGTTAAATGTATGGCGATAATTATAGTTCAATGTATTATTAACTTCTGTGATGATCATATCGCCCAACAACATCAGCATGGTCCCAAAGAGATCAGCGAAACATCTTGACAGTATTAGACACTGGACCAAATCATTCAAATGTGATATCGACTAACATAATTTACTATAATATCCAAAAAGCTTTTGAGGGGTCTCAAGAATTATCTACAACATCTTAGAATAATAGATTCCAATAGGGAATAATAGGTTCAGATCCTTTTTAGGAAAAGAAAATTTACACAGCTTAACTCCCACTCACTCACTTAACTTCCACTAAGAGGTGTGTAGTGGGGAACTGCAGGGATAAGTTTTAGGATTTCTTTGTATTCTGTACCTAATTGATCTTTACAATTTGAAGGTAGCCCCCAATAGTTCACAAATGATGTTCAGTATGCCTACTATGGCCATCCTCTGGCTCATGGAACTCCACTCAGATCTCTGAATGGTGAATCCACATTGATCCACGGAATGGTTCTTGACAACTAACCCAAACACACCCATGTAGGAACTAGTACTCTCTACACATTATTTTACATACAGTGAATTCACTATTTGATGTGAGTATTCACATTTTCTTTGTTCCCAAGAGAGAGTTCACGCCCATATCACAGCCAAGAAAACCAATAACTGAATTTATAGTCACAGAATTGTTCAGCAATATGCTTCCTACACTTTTTTGTCAAATTTTAAAAACCGAAGTCAGACCAATACTGGAGTACTGGAGAACTGTTTGTTCACCTTTCTTACTCAGTGATATCTACATTTTAGAAAAATGGAACACAGAAAAACAAAACTTCCCCAAGCACTGAAAAATTGCCTACAAGGGCATCAGTGCAGACTGTGCCAAGACAATTCTTCTAAGAATCCATAAAAACATATTTGTTTTACTCATTAGGATTAAGGATCATTGGTATCATTTTTCTGCAGAGAGTGAAATCCTTAACTCTCAAATAATGTAAACGTAAATTCACCGATTTTTAAACCCTCAGTTTAATCGACATTCATCTGACTGAACTACAACCAATACAATCCAATAACTGCACACTCAACAACATTCAATATTAAAAGATTTAATCTGTTTCTCATGCCATATGAATGAGACCAAAAGATGGGTAAACTGATCAATGCTTTTAAATATTAAATATATGTCAGAAAATACACCTTAACACAACATGTATCAGAATTTTGATATGGCACTCTGTTGCTTCCATTGGTTTCTCATTTGCAATTTCACTCCATCTCCCTGTATTCCTAGCTCCATATTCTAACCACTGACATCTGGGCCATCACAAACACATGTTTAAAATCTTCAAATACAAATATAATTAAATACAAAGATGTTGTATTTTTATCCTTAAGGTAAGACTACAGAACCTACAGAATACAGACTAGACAACTACTGTAAAGAAAACTATTTCATATCAACTCCAAAACCTTACATGATATGACTTTTTTTGGGTTTCCACTTATCTCCTTTATCAATACAAATGTCAACCTTTGTGAAGAAATATGAAAAAGTTGCATCTTTTACTAAAAAAGATATTTCAATATTGCACTACCATTGTATTTCTTGAACAATGAACATGCAAAATTAAATTCTGTTGTTCAAATTAAATCCAAAAGATAGAAAAACATTAACCTTACCAGAGAAAAAATTCCCACAACAATAGAGGCTGTTTGCAAGCTACAACAACAGCATTTGGCAGGCATTATGTTATATTCTGGCATTTCACTGTATGTCTGAAATAAAAATTAAAGGAAACATTAAGTGAATACACGGGATACAATAATTTTTTAATGTTAACACTAGAAAATTAACTGAACACTCAATTGGTGTATTTGCTATTACACATAAGTGTAATATACTGGTACTGTACTGTTTTGATGCAACAATATCAGGATCAGATCTTTTTAGGGTCTTTAAGCACAAACTGTAAAACCAAACTTTTTAAAGTCCCGTAATCCAAATAAAAATATTTAACATTTTAAATGAAATAAATGGTGTTGTAAAGACAGGTTACTATTGTGTTGTGCTTTCATTGTCCCAAAATGGAAAAAATACTGGAACATATGTGCCACCAGATTATTGCTTCAGGTTCATACAGCCAGGGCCGGCTTTAAGTAGTGCGGGGCCCCAAGCACAAAATTGTGTCGCCCCCCCCCGAAAATATAGCTCCATCTTTATTAAATAATAAAATGTATTATAGTACAAGTACTTTCTGTAGACAGATACAAATGAAAACTGATATTTTTTATAGACATATTTTTTACTTGTGTTACATTTTTGTTACATTAAATACATTTTACATAATTTTTTTTTCTGCTCTTCACTTGCAGAAAATTGGTTGATGATGTCTTTCTAAACAAAGATTTCTTTCTCAGCTTATCATGTTCCATACTCAGGTTTACTTAGGTCTACTAAATTTTCTTGTAACAGTTGTACATTTTGTTACACAGTAGACTAACTTGATTTAACAATATATTTCACAGACACAAAAATATGGTATGCGTATTTTTCCTAAACGCGGGGCCCCTTGTGAATGGGGACCCCCAAGCAACAGCTTGTTTTGCTTGTAGGTAAATCCGGCCCTGCATACACCATCTGGTCTGTTAGAATCACCAGTGCTAAGGAAATCAGAAGCAATTACCTCGTAGCATGCATACTTCAGGTCCTTTTTGGATGGGGAGAAAGTAATGCCACATCCTCTAACGGTATGTAAATAAACCTTTACAATTAAAGCAATTTAAAATTTGTACGGAGTAATTAACTTATGTAATACGCAAAAAAATTATTGGGGCTCCCTATAGAGCAGGGCGACTCTCGAAGTGCGTACTTATTGCTTATAAGCCTGCTTTTTACATAACTCCCCCTTCCGTATTCTATTACAACTATTCAATACGACATAGTTACTACTACTATTACATAAATACCTTGTCCTCATAGGTGCATGGAACTGCAGCTACAGCGAGGCTTTATTTCCTATAACGTTCGTCAATCTCACACAAAGTACCAAAGTACTTTCCTTCTTCGCCACTCAGCGCCACAGCCACCCACATCCGCATCCCGCCCACATTCCGACTCTCCTTATCGTCTGGAGAGAGGGGCTTCCCCAGGGCTTCCCCCGCTTCAGTATTGCCAACTGTGTTCGATTATCATAAGTGTCAGTTGTTCCTAACCAATAAAACGTTGTCATTACCAACTATTTATGTTGGTCATGGTTCTGAGGAGTTTTTATGTTTCTATTCAGTGTTATTCTTTTTCTTTTCGGCTTTTCTGAGTAGGTTGAAAACTTCAATTGGCAGTGGTATTGTAGCGATTGTAGCCCGAACCAAAGAGTATGGCCCGAACTGCCGAATAGCCCACACATATGGCCATTGATTAACAATTATTATTATTATTATTATTATTATTATTATTATTATTATTATTATTATTATTATTATTATTATATTAATATTCATCTATTCCACTATGATCCAAGCGAAGTCGTCTATACAAAGCGTTCAGGGCAGTAAACGATTATAACACAGTGATCACAGTAATATATTGTGATTATAATGACAGCTTCTATAACAGATAAGCGTTGCCTAAGAGTGCATCGCTCTCCGCTAAATATTGTTTCGCCAGTCAGCTGAGTATAATATTAGTTTGGGGATTTGCAGAAACAAAGCAAATAGTTCGTTCTTTCCAGTTCTTTCAAGGACTGGACACTGGACAGCAATGTGGCGGAATGTGGCGTGAGTAGCATTAACAGCTGGCAAACAGTTGACTGAATTTTGTTGTTAAATGTAACTTTGATCGTGTGGAGGTTAGAAACAGTTTTCACGAGAGATTCATTTAATTCCGTATCATTAATGATGAAAAATTATACTAAGTGATTCTAAACATTTCGAAATACTGTTGAGAACATGTGTGATTGATTGAATTAAGCCATCAGCTACGAGAATGAAATGGAATATACTGCAAAGCTCCCACGTAGACCTTGTAAAAACTATCAGAATTCTGCCGGTACTTTTCGATCTTGCGTGTTCAGATGATTCAAATTAATGTGCTCTGTATAATGTTTTGTTGTTATATCTGGTGTTTATAATTGCGATTTCATTTTCACGTTGCTAATCTTATGACTGACAGCCAGTGTATCAATTATTGATCAGTGACTTACAGATATGGTTAGTTAATTGTGAATTCATATGTAATTAATACTAAAATGACGATAATAGTAAGTATTAATACTTAAATTACTATTAATTTTGTTCAGTGATTGGACTGGTAAAACAAGGCTTAATTGAGATTTGTTAGACATGTTATTAATTAACATAAAACCTACATTAAATTTGCTATTTCTTTTATAATTCAGGCTTCTCCTGATTGTCCAATCTTGGAAAATTTTCACACCACATTCATAGATTTCTATGGGGAAAAGGGTACAAGTTAGTACATATTCTGGAGTGCTGTTTGGCAGAATTCTCAGTTAATTCAATTGATCAGTAACTTCAGGTTCATTTCTTAAATATGGAAATCAAGTTGGTTCTTAAAAGTAAGATAAAAAATGGGTTAAAGAGTGCTATGAATTATTGTACTCACCTGTCATTCAAAGGATATTTAATAATGTATTCAAATTAATGAGAGATGGTTTTTCATGATCACAGTGCAAGTTTTAGCCTTAGAAATGAAAATTGAAATGTTTCATTCCTTCAGTAACTTTATTACATAATATTAAAGTCAATTAGAAATTAGGTGAAAGGTAACATAAAAAAGCAAACGTATAAGTGAAAAAATAATTCCCTTTATTTGCATATTTATTTGAAGGATACATTTCCACCAAATCCATTTGAAGTTCAATAAATTTTATCGACTTAGATAATTTAAAGTCAAACAATACAAAATCAAAATGTGTTTCCTAAGTACTTTTAGAAAATATTCATTACCTACTATTAACATCTCTAGTTTTAGCCTACCACATTTGCCAGGGTGAGGAGTAAAAATTTTGAAATAAAAATTATACATTTGAAGTTTTACAGAGAGGATAAAACAATGAACAATTTGTATCTTCTTATATGACAACACTTTATTGGTTATCAAAGCACACCTAACAGCTGATTTTGATAATTTTAATGTGTTGCATTAAGATATACAATACAGAAACTAACATACTGCTCAAAAGATAAAACTTTTCTTTTCATTAAATATGTATTTCTAATTCTTTTTTATTAAAATAACTATTTTTTTTATTACTTGAAGTTAATTTTTGATGAGTATAAATGAATGTTATTAAAATATATTTTCAACCCATTCATTCACTATCAAACCTTTACTTCACATACTTTCAGACACAAATCATTTTACATACCTGATTCATATATATAAAAAATTAACTTCATATAACTGAAAAACTTCTTTCTTTTAATAAAAAAATTAAAATTTTACAATAATTACCAAAAAGAATTTACAAAGGAAGTTAACATGCGCAGACATAATGAAGTGTCTAGTTATATTTTCTGAGAAGTACACTTTAAAAAAACACATACCCATACGGAGGACAAAAAGCTACATTACTTCTGGGAAGCAAGCAAAGGAGCATTTATTTCAGTAAGCCTAGATCAGCTTAAAAACAATAAAGATTCACATTTTCACGTGGAATGTAACCACTTACTTGCCCTTTATGGAATAATGCAAACTTTTAATTCTGCATCTGAGAAGAACAGGAGATATGTCAAATCTTTTTTCCAAACCTATGAAATATACTGCATTAAACATGTAAAGGTACTGACCATATCTCTCTTAAGTAGAGACACCAGAGCCCAGGCATGGGAACAGCATGAGGAACGTTAATCATCATCAGAGTCATCCTGAATATTTACTATGACAGAAATCCCTGAAACATCCTGCCTAACTTATACTTTCCAATCTTCTTCTAAAATTTTCTCTATGTTTGTCATCATAGCCAACTAAAGCAATGTACAGACTGAATAAGTACTTTATATTAACAAATTTTCTGGGGGGGAAAAAAATTTTTTTTTTTCAGTTTTTTGTCGCCCAATTCATTTCTTTGATCTCAGGTTCTTATTCGTAATCATCTATATTTATCCACTACTCTATTTGTAAGTCATTATCATATAACTTCTTCGTGTATTCCTCCCATCTTTTCGTGATCTCTTCTTTTGTTGTATTTATTTTGTCGTTCTCATTCTTAACATTCGCCATTGTTGGTTTATGCTCCGTGGTCATATTTCGGATGACCAGGAAAATTTATTAAGATCTCCATTTGTTGTTATGTTCTTCCACTTCTTCGCTTTTATTCTTGAATAAACGTTTCTTTATCTTGCCTTGGTCTGGGCTGGAATCCCCGAAGAGTTTTCTGACATTCGTCTGGTCATTTGCTTTCTTTGCAGAGAAATATAATGTTTGAAGAGAAAGAAATATAAGAACTCCGTTATACATAATAATAATGATGATGATGATGATAATAATAATAATAATAATAATAATAATAATTAATAATAATAATAATAATAATAATAAAAATAAAGGCACCTACAAGACAGCAATGACAAAACAATACAGTTCTTGAAAGAAGCCAAACTTTTCTTCCAAAATTTAGATTTAATATATGATTGAATCATGTAACATCGATCAGTAAAATAGGCTAAAGGCCTTAGATGCTAAGCCTTTCAAACTAACAAAATAATATAATAATAATTAATAATAATTATAATAATAATAATAATAATTAATAATTAATAATTTCCCCGTTGGTGTCGGGATTTTAGGTAGAATAGCACCACGGACCTCCCCCTGTCGTAGGAAGGCGACTAATCGGAGCAGCTGTCCGCTGTTCACGCCCCTAAACATCCGTTCATTCCACAAACTCTGTGTGTCATTGACTTCCACTTACTGTGGCACACATTCTGTTTTCTGTCCTGTAGGCCAAATCTTGTATCGGCCAACTCTTGTTATGTTTCCGCCCCGACGCTATTAGGTTGCGAGGGGCTAGGGAGTCGTTTCCATTCTACCCTTCTATGTTCTACTCTGTCTTCTCTGTCCCCCCTTGTTCCTTCCATTCCTTAAGCTGGCGGTAGCTAAAAAACGCTAGGGAAGGTGACCCTTGAAGAAAAAAACCCAAGATGGAGGATCTGTCAGGATCGACAGTTACCGTGCAGCGGGATCGGAGCCCCAGTACCGGCGGTCGGTGGTGCGCAAGCAGGCCCACCGGCGTCGTCACCCAGTGCGACTGCAATGCCAGGGGCGGATCCACTCGGCACCTACTGGCAGGATAGTTGTACGCAGTGATAGCTAAGCTTCGCGGGAGCTGTATGGAAGTCCTGCAAACTAGGGTTGAGGCGAACCTTAAAAACCCTCGTCCAGAAAAAAGCCCGGAGTTCAATGCCAAAACAGAATTGAAGTTGGATAAATCAACAAACTATGATGACCTGTTCAAGACACTCGCAGCAGTACTAAGTACTCTGACAGTAAAAAGAACTGAAGGAATTTCGATAAAGTGAGCCCGTTTATAATGAGAGAGTATTAAGCACCTGCGCTGATCTGCCGTAAAAGACATACAGAAAACTTCACTGACTCTTGTAGAAACAGTATAATGACAATCAAGGTAAAAAATTACGAGAATTGAAAAAAAGGCCTATTAATGTTGAAGTAAGTGCTCACGGCACACTGAATACCTTGCAAAGTGTTGTAGTTTGCAGTGACTTACTAAAACTGCAGTTGAAGAGGAAATAGCTTTCAAGAACTAGCTTCTCAAGGAGTCAGTTGCCTGTCGTAGGCTAACAATGAGGCGCAGACTGGACATTATAATTCCTCAGCGTCCCCATGCTAACGTTTCAAGCGTTTTACGTCTACCAGAGAAGATTAAAGCAGGCATTCATCGTCTAACCGACGATGTTTCATTCCTCAACCAATGCAGTGTTTTCAATGTTTACGATTTGGGACACCAGCATCTAGATGTGCGAGAATGAAAAGTATGGTCATTGTTGGTAAGCCATTTTCATAGTGACTGATCCATGCCTAGATCCTTATCAAATTGCATTAATTGCAGTGGGAACAATCATCAACGAGGTCAAGAGGACTGCCCTATAGTATAAGCAGGAGGCACGCATATTCAACAAGTTTAAAGGCCAGACAGAAAGATTCAGCTAATATGAAGCAAAAACTGTAGAGTCCTGAAAATAAAGTAAATATCTACATACGGTGAAGCAGTTACTAAAACACAAATTACCTTCTTTTAGTAGTGAAAGAACTAATGCCTGCAATAACCGATGACAGAGAAAGTACTTCAACGAAATTCACAAGAATAAAATCAACACAGAAAACTTAACCTCCAAACACTCAAAGTGAAATGTAAATGGAAAAGAATCTTAAGACCCCCACCAAATGAGGCAGAAAGTAATCCCAGTAGCTGCGCTGCAGCCATACCCAGCAAAGAAGTATCGACAACAGGCTATCGAAGTCGTCGCCTCGTTCTCTAAGAACACGAGGACAACTTCCTCAAACAAAAAATGAAATCGATGACCAATGATCAAGACACAACCACTGGCTCTGAGGCAAGTTCGATGGTAAGTGCTGAAAATAATGATTACCAATCCATCGATCTTATGCAAAACTCGCGTAAGAAGAGAAAAGAAGAAAGGATGGCCAAAGGAAAACCAGAAAATAAACAAGATCCACGTATTCTACAGCAAGAAAAACGCCATTCCTACCATGGAAAATATAATTCAGCTGGAATATCAACGGCTGTATCTCGCATTACTGTGTAGCTGAAATTACTAACTGGCCAATCACACAACCAATGTGTGTGTGCCTACAAAGAAATCATTTTAAACCAGAAGACCGTTTCAATTTTAGAGGATATAAAACCTTTCGCAGTGACGTAGAACCTGATAGACGAGCTAGAGTGGTGTTGCCATATTGATCAGCAATACTCATCCTTATCTCTTGATCTCGACACACCTCTACAAGCAGTAGCTGTAACCCTACACAAGCCATTGAAGATGACGGTATGTTGCATATACTTACCCGATGCCTCATGGCGAAATGAAGATCTACAAGACCTGCTCGATCAACTACAGACTCCATTTCTAATTCTAGGCGACTTCAATGCTCACAGTACCACATGGGGCTGTTTAGGACAAATGACTCCGGTCGCAGAATCGATGACTGCTACTTAACAACGGAATACGTACTTTTAAACACAGGAGCAAGCACTCATTTTAATGCTAGAAATGGCTCATTCTCAGCATAGATTCCTCAATATGTAGTCCAAATCTTGCAACTTCGGCTGACGTGAAACCACTGCCAGATCTTCATCAGAGTGAATCACTTTCCTCTGTTGATATCATCAAATCATGCCAAAGAACACGTAACCTTACCAAAAACGTTGGTGTACCAAACCGCGCAGACTGGTCCGCTTCACCAACATACTACACACCAATAAAAAATGTCAGTGGAAACTCAGAGGAAGACGTACAGGATTTCACCCAACACTAGTCTTATCTTCCGCTTGTAAAATACATTCCAACAGACTAAGTGACGCTCTATCTAGAGGATTCCAGTACCATGGTGGAATACGAAGACCAAAGAAGCAATTAAAAAAATGGAGAAAAGGAAAAAGCCCTACTAATAGTATGAGTATAGAGTGCACCAACCCAAGACAATCTTATATGCTTTTCAAGCGTCTGCGTGCGCTCGCTCGCAGAAAAAATATAACAGCAAACGATCAATGCTTGGAAAAGTACGTAACAACATAATCGGACGACCAAAAGTCACGAAATATGGCAGAAGAAAATCGCTTCAAGTAGCTGGCGAAAAAGTTTTAGTCCAATAACATGCATTGCAGAACATGAAGGAAACTAATAAGCACCCTGACGAAAATAGCAGGTGTATTAGCGGACCCAATACCCAAAGCCAGTGACACAAGTAGCTTATCCTAAAGACTTCTCAGACAAAAGAAAGAAGTAGAAAGAACAATTACTATGACTTTACAACCAATATAGGATAAGCCATAGTAACGCTCTTTCACGTGGAGAGAATTTGCAGAGCTCATAAATGCAGCTGGAGACACACGCAGCAGGATCAGACAATATCCTTACAGATTAACTATCGGTCGATTACGAGAAAAACTGTCCACTTTGGCTAATATATACAATAACATTTGGACCACAAGTAATGATACAACCAAAGTCTGGAAAGAAGCGCATAATAATTTCCAATTTTTAAAAGGCAAGGCAAGGACTATTAATCCTGAAAATTATCGCCCGGTATCGCTGACATGCTGTCTAGGAAAAATATTGGAAAAAATGTGTCAAACCAGCCGGCCTAGACATGTAGTCTCGAAGAATACAACCTTCTAAACTACATCGTGCGGAACAGACAAATACTCTCAATCGACCAGCTATAATATACTCTGGAAAACGCATTCAGAATACCTTCATCAAAGAAAACATATGATATACCGATTCTTGACCTGAAAAGGCTTCGATAAGACCTGGCGACATTAACATTCTGAGACAGCTATATAACTGGCAAATAAGAGGATTATCTACCAAAATTCATATCAGCTTCCTATAGGTACAGAGATTTTCAAAGTTTGCGTTGGGCAGTCCTATCTCAGGAAAGCCACGTACTAAGAGAACGGTGTACGCAAGGTTCCATTTGAGTGGCACGCTCTTTATCATGCGATTAACAGGATGTTTTGAACGGCATAGAAGCGTCAATAGGAAATGCATTGTATGGTAGTGACATTGCTATATTTTACTCAGCCAAATCACGTGGCATGGTCAAATTCAAAAATTGCAAGAATGCCATCAATAATAGTAGTTACAGAAACGCTAAAAACCATTGGTTCTCATTTACACAGCCAAAAACGAATTGCTCATTCAGTCGGAAAAAGAAAAGTTACAGAGATCCTGAGCTGGACGTGAATGGTGTTTCACTGGCATCCAATAAACGGCAAATCCTTGGCTTGATTTTGATAGGCATTTAACATGGAAACAGCATATTATGAATATACCTTGGTAGATGCAAAAAGCTCTGAATGTAATAAAGATGTATTTCCCATATAAATGTGGGAGCAGATGAGACATTTTACTGCGCTGTACAAATCCATGGTTGAGCGTTCAAAAATAGATTATGATGTGCAGTGTATCCTTCAGCCAGAAAATCAAGTTTAAGGAAACTAGTCCGTCCGTTCACAATGCAGGTCTCTCGATTATGCATGCTGGCGCGAAATTCGTCACTAGTTTCTTCTCAGCCTCTACTTGTGAAAGCAGCCACATGTCCTACATCACCGACGACAACCAATGCTACTGAAATTATAGATCAAATTGGCTGTCTCTACTCGAAAAATTTTAAATCATCATGATGACTCGACCTAGCTTAGTAATATTTACGTATCAAAGACCTTCAGCAACTCGTCCGCACAACATCCGCAGCAATCGAGAATAGCAAGTGCTCAAACTCGTTCCCTACCACCAGCTTTGCAAACACGAACCATATGAAATTTCAGTTAGGATGTTGAAAAATGCCCAGAAGTCTGACTCGAATACTACTAGTATAAAAAGAACAACCGAATGCTCCCCATATACAGATTTAAAGGTTCAGATTCAATCATTCGAGAATACATGAAACAATCACATCATAATCTCCACAGACTGGTTAAAAACAAAACATCAGTGTCGGAAGCGCATTTTGTACTGAGAACTTTCGAGGGCTTGGTGCAACTTCCACCTGAAGCAAGTGTGTACACTGCCGAATTATAGGAGTATTGCAGTTCCTTTGGAGGACACTGTGAAACTCTCGATTAGAAGGGTTCAGTCACTGCACAGACTCTCAAGTCTTTCATGCAATAGACAGGCGCCAACTGTAGATCGACTTGGCTCATAATGATTCTCATAGCATGCCATATGAATTAGAGCAGCGAGGAGATCAGATTACGTCATCTGGTGGCCACTGGCACAGTGGGTAATCTGGCAATGAAGAAGCCGATTCTCAGAACGAAATCCGGGAATCATCAATCAAAATGGATATTGAAATACAGCCTCAGGTATGTCAAGAAATCTGTCTCGAAGTGCTCCACCAGAATGGCAGATCCTCGTGGAACAGTCTTCACACGAAAACTACACCCCATTAAACAAATATATCAGTAATGGTCACCAAATTCAGCTACCTCCGAGAGAACAGTTGTGTTTTAAACCCCTTACAGACAAGCGCCATGCAAGAATGGACTTTCTCTTCATACATGTTAAGAATGGAAGAACAACATCTGCACTCGGAAGAACTTCTGACAGTGAAACATATTCTGACAGGACTGCGAGATCTCTCAAGACTTAGAAACAGATGCGGCAGGAGGGCAACATGAAGATAGATCTCGGCACGCGACAAGAACATCCAGAACTGACAAACAATAGAGTTTGAGAGAAAGCCAAACTTTTCTTCATAAATTTAGATTTAAATATGATAATGTCATAAATCGTCAGGTAAAAGGCTAAAACGGCTAGATGCTAAGGCCTTTCAAACACAAATAAAATAATATAATATAATAATATAATAATAATAATAATAATAATAATAATAATAAATATAATAATATTAATAAATAATAGGCACGCGTTTGAGTAGAAACCAAAGTTATGTACACTATAGTATGGCTATATGTACTATATAATACATCGTATTCTTCACTATGATGTCTGTGTTTCAGATTTTTTGTGAAACTTCTTTATATTTCACGGAAAAAATCTTGATATTCTCGAGGGTTCTAATTCAGCCTGTCATTCGTAAAGAAAACTATTGAGGAGGTTGTTGCTCCGAATGCTATCGGGCGGCTTGGTTATTCATTCGCCACCTGCCGGACTAGGCACGGATAGGGCACGAGCGGTCTGGATCGCGTTAAAGTGGGGCCGTGGGAGGGGGCCCGGGAATTTCTATGTCCGAATATGGCACTGGGCAGATGGATTGCAGCATATAACAACGTGGAAGAAATGCTCACACCAAGTTCACTGTCGGCTCGCTTACTCGGTGTTTTTCTCCCCTCCTATACAATTCCTGCTGCCACGTCCACATTGTCACTGCGTCTATTCATTCCCCAAGCACCTCATCTTTAGTTGTGTCGAGCTGACTGCTATTGCGAGCTAGAGGAATCGCTCAATGTTCTTGACGAAAAAGCTCATCCGCCCCCGCCGTAATTGCAACTACTAGCTTGTCAAATATTACCGCAAGTATTCCATAGGCCAAGAATAAAACATAAAGAATAGAAAACAATAATAATTTAAGTGTAGTACTGCAATGTGGAATTTTTTTATCCATCTCACAATAGGACTGTTTTCTTATCGGGAGTACTCAGGTGCTGGCCCCAGGCTTCAAATTCTTCTTTTAATTTGGATGTCACAGTTTGAACAGATACTTCAGTATAGTGTACTAACGGACCGTAAATTGCTGTTATGCAAGCGTGTGTTGAAGATACGCCCGAATCTTCTTCTTTGTCACATTTCTTATAACGAGACGTATAATTTCACAGTTAAGCTTAACTGTGTATTTGTTTGGCCTTTCTACGAACCAGAAGCCATACGTTCACCAAAAGTCACAAACAACTATAAATTAAATACGTCTATATCACTGTGTTACCGGAACAAGAAGCAATCAAGATGTTACTTGCATCATATGATTCATGGTCTTTCAGAACAAGAAACAATTCTATATTAGATGAAGTGTAGTGTGAATCCTCATACAAATGTGTCAAAGCAGATATACTATTCTCGAGCTCGCGTGATGCGGAATAACAAAACACTAAAATATGCTGCCAATACTACTACTGTAGGTCTCGGCGAATTCTTTAGTTAACTCGTATGTAGACAGAAGGTTCAATATTTAAATACGTGCGTTTTTCGTAAAGTTTTGAACATATTTATTCGTGTGCAATGTATTTGAGTTTCCCTACTTTTCAAAGATATTATTGTCAAATTGCCGCCTTTGCGATGGAGAGGCGTCAAAAAATCATTCAATGTGTGAATTCTTTTCAGTTTTCAACGGTCAAAAGTATTTGTTGAGATCACAAGTTTTAAGTGGCTTTTAGATGTACTATCTTCAGGTACTAAAATTTCTTTATTAGAGAAGTAAGTTGCCTAGGTAATTCAAGTAGAACATGTGTCAATGAACTGCATCACTCTTCAAGGTGCGAAGAAGTCGCAAGAGATCACAACCAGCTCATTTGCATATTTACTGTCATGTCATGGTTTCATGTCATAAACAAATGTACAACTTTAGAATTACGTTGGTCAGTGCATCAAAAGCTTTGTGTTATCTCTTTTTAATCTGCCTTTCAGTCTGTACAACAGAGATTCTGAAAGTATGCATGTCTGTCCTGTGACCCGAAATGCTCACAGTCACACTTGCTTTTCAGTGCTTTTGAAATAAATGTGAATAGAAATTAATAAATAATAATAATATAAATAATAATATATATAACAAAAATATTATACTGTGATAAACTGCGGCAACATGCTTAAAAGAACCAGAAATGCAAAATTATAATTTTACTTTTAGTTTACGAGATAAACTTCCCCACTGTTACCAGTAATTGCAGCTCGCGTCATGAGAATTCAAGTCTCCCCTCATCGTTCGCCTCTCCTGAAGCGGTGTCGTGTGAGACGCAGATTTTGTGCAGGGACCTGCGGCGCTTCGGATGACCAATTAGAGGGGTTATGTTTTGCTTCCGCTTACGGTGTTAGGAAAGTGTCACACAGGAGCGGATCCAGCCATTATTTTTCGGGGAGGTTGTATATTATTTGTGATACATATATTTATGTAAATTAATAAATGTATTTGTTATTATATTTGGATATTATTAGATATTCACAGATGAACTCTTTAAAGCAGATAAACGTCTTTTGAGATTAAAAATGAGTGGATAAAAGAGTCGTGCGTTATACTCCGCCATTTTTGCGGTATTTGCAAAAACGGAACATCA
Organism: Gryllus bimaculatus; assembly: GCA_017312745.1. Taxonomy (NCBI): domain Eukaryota; kingdom Metazoa; phylum Arthropoda; class Insecta; order Orthoptera; family Gryllidae; genus Gryllus; species Gryllus bimaculatus. The sequence goes on from BOPP01000022.1 coordinate 9,294,515, forward strand.
TAGAGCAAGTGGACAGAAACCTTTAGAGCAAAATATATCTAAAATAAGATGTGAGAAGATGAATAATGGGATATTTACAGGAATTGTATTTTTTAAAAAACCAGTTCCAAATCAGACACGATATTTTGAGTAATGCCTCAAACAATTTAGATGTTATTCGAAGGAAGACGGGAACTATGTGAAAAAGATAGTAGTATAGCATCTCTAGTTCATTATGTGGAAAAAATAGATTGAGATGCCAAAGTGACGACGCATAAAACGACTGTCTGCTTGCGAATTCCGCAAGTCCCATGAATCCGCGGGGTGTCCACGCCGCCACAACAGTCGGTGGGATGACGCAATAACGGCGCAGAAGGGGAAGGAGGAGGGGAGTGTTTTCTCGTAAATTTTCTCTTTACGACGCTCGCCTAATTCGTACCAGGATAGTTGCATGATTGTCACGGCGTTGGATTTCAGGAAGCATGTCGCCATTCGCGCTATACAAGCTCCACATTTTTTTACTTTGTTCTCTGAAGTTTTGAGAACAAATTTCAATTGGCGTTTTTGCTAGATTTTTGTGAAAAGGTCATCGTTAGCGTGAATTATATTTTAAAAAGGCGTCAAATGCCGTTTACAGATAGAAAATCGAACCATTGTTTCAGACGTTATAAAACATGCAGATTTCTTCTTTGTGTAGTATCATGGTTATGAACTTCTGTGTTCAGAGTAACGGAATCCTTGTTTCTCATAAGTGTCTTCTTTGTGAAGATTAATATTCGGGTGGGAGTAAACATTTGCAAAGTGCACCATTCGCAGTGTATCGAAGTTTGAATTTGACTTCGGGATGTATATGGCATAACATGACTTGGTAAGCTTGTTGTTTAGATTTGTGATATGGGAGTTCCATTTTAGATCATCATTGAATAGTCAATCCAAGGAAAGTTGTGCATAAACTGAAGAACAAAAGAAGAAAATGAGATGCCAGAAACAGGTTTTTTTAACTAGAAAATTTATTGAAAGATAATTATTTGTTATTGGTTTTGATAGTACAAATAATATCACATTTCCTTGAACAACATTTGAATTACATGTTTGTAATTAAACCAAAATTGAAGTGATTGGTATCAGATAAGTCCCATCCGACTATTTGGCAAAATATTGAGGTGTTACACCCTATTGAACCCTCAGCCTTCCAGTTTATTACTGTTTAAGATTTAAGAAACATTTTAAAATAAAACAAGCTTTCCAAGTACCTTTATCACTTCTCTGATAACCTGTTTTCTATGAAATTCAATTCAGTTTCTACTTAAGAATTCAAAATTATTAATTTACAATGGTTTTTGAAAAACACACAATCATTTTAGAAGTCTTCCATGTAAATTTGGATCAAATTTCATGAAAAACTTTTTTAAAAAATGGGTGAGAGTGTTAAGTTGTTCAGTCAACATTAACTAGGGACACCTAAAAAAATTAATCTTTTGGAAATGATTTTGAACATTTGATGGTTTTTTGTATGTGTAAAATTCAGAGAATTCAGTTAAATTAACCAACATATCACAATATAGGGTCTTTACAAGCACAATACGAAACATATTCTGAGAATTCAATTAATTAGATTGATAAAATTAACACCAAAATTATTGTCTTAGACAATATTAAAATGTGAAGAATTCTTTCTTATTTTTAAAAACAATGATAATTTGAAGTACATTTTTTAATTTTATTTTTATTTACTCCATGATGTATATTACATAACATACAATTATATCACAGAAGAAACCAAAATAACACAAAAATCTTACTTCAAATTCATTATTTTCTTTAAATAAAAATGATACTTCCCCCTCTAAATACTGAGTATGTACCAAACTGAAAACTGTGTTAACAGATGAAGTTTGACAGACTAATGGGACTTTGAATGATAAGAGCACTGTACATAATTCAAGTATTCTGTATATAGTCATGTTTTTTGACACAATTCCACAGTTGTCTTTACTGTTTTTATTTTTCATATAATCTGGTAGAAACTACTCATAATTTTGCAGATCCACATAGGCTTATAGTACACAATAGATTTCCTTTCCTCCATACAAGACTCAATTCCATAATTATTTCTTAAACACTCATTCACATACTTCCAAATTACGTGCCAAAACTTACATTCAATGGTGGAACAGTTGAAATTTCAGTAACATACCTCCATATTTCATTAATTCAACCTTATCTCCATCAGGACCACAAGCTTTCCTGCTTTTTAGGAATTTTAATGCATTGACAAGCTCTTTCATATATATCATATGCCCTTTTTTTTGGTTCTTTTTCTTCATTCGGTGTATAAATTTCTTCAATCCCACTCCATAATTTTACAAAGTAATTAAAAAATAATTTCTTTCCTAGAAATTATATTTAATCTTGCTGGATCTATTTCTTCTAAATTCATTGCTTTTAATAATTAATAGACTATACTTTGTCTTTCGAAAACAATGTTGTAACACTAGTGAAATATTCAATGTATATTTGATTTAATTGATGTATAATGTTATTGCATATCAACTCTCAAAATGCATTAGTTTGATAAATTCTTAAATAATTGTTTCAAAGCAGACCATAGAATTTGAACAAAAACTGTAGAACAGATGAAATTTATATGATTATGGCTATATATTTCATTACAGTAAAGTGAAAATATAGTGGGCTGACATGTCCAAGCCAATGAACACAGAATTGTCTTTCCACCAAAAACCTAATTTTTTCAACCGCACAATTTGTTGATATGATACTGCTTTGGCATTTGCCTGGTGTTCAATGGAGAAACCTTGGAAAACTACCAATTAGAGCAGACAGCTGCTAGAATTCTAATCCAGACAGTGACTAAATACAACCTAGCTGACATGTCTTTTGCAAATTGCAAAAGCTGAACAGAGTATTATTCCATAATGCTGCAAGGCTTCATCCATTAGTGCAGTGTAATAAAATCTCAGCAACAGTTTTTTATTCATTATCCTTTTATATTTCACTTACTATAATGCCATTCATTAGAGATTCTCTCTTTACCAGCCAATTAAAAAAAATTGGTCTGAATCATCTGGCGAATGCCCAGAATACGTCTGCATATGTAATTAGGTATTACAGACTTGCATGTTCATTACCACCTTTGCAGCTTATTGAAACATTGGCATTCCTGTTTTCCGAAATGGAAAGGCAGAGTTAAAAAGATAGATCACCACAACAACGCTTAATCTATTTATATAAGACAACCCAGCATTTTTCAAATAAATATTTACGCAACAACTCATTTTATAGTCAAGTAAAAACAATATTTTTCACGATGGGTCTATCCTTCATGGAAGGAAATCTACCCGAGACAACTCAATGTATGTAATAAAATATTACATTTTGTTGTTTATGATAAAGATTGTCAGTATGTGCTAAAATTATCCACTGATCCCCCATATTCTTAGTGTTTATTTTAAAACTTGCTTAAATAATGAAGTAAAACAACAACATATTGAAGAAGGCAAAACAGATTTATGAGTATGCTCATGTTAAATCTTTGCATTATTTTATTATATTTTTGATTTTACAATTCATTCATCAAAATTTCAATTGGCAATATTATATTTCTGCCCTTAAATCAGTTTCAGAATAAGGCAGATGCGGTTATTCAGCAGATCTTGAGGGTCCTTGCGCTGATACATTAGAATAAGACATTGAATTAATTATTTCTTGATGAAAACTCGTAACAGTAAGCATACACAGAAGAGACATACCTGGAAAAATTATCATAATTAATGTTTACAGAAAAAATCCACAATGCACATTCTTAACAAGAAAAGAATGGGAGGAAACATACCAACAACAAATTTATTATTTGAGGGGGGGGAAAAAAGAAAAAAGGAAAGAAAGTTGCCTTTGGAAATATCATACTGTAGACACAGCTAGGAGCCCATTGCTGTAAGCAGGGGTGTATTGAGACATATTTTGGGAGGGAAATTCAAAATGTTTTCAGCAAATGTGTCATATTACATAATATGTTGTAAAATGTCGCAGGCTACTCTCAGCTCGTGCTGCATTATTTTAGTCATTTTAATGATTATTGGAAAATATTTTTCCTTCAAAGTCTTGTGACTAGTTGAAATTAATAGTTACTGAAAAATTTTAGGGGAGTAAATTCCCCTTCCTTTTCTCCCTGTGAATCTACATTTAATTTAAACCACTAACGCCCCCACACTGTCTATGGAGGTATTGAGGACTCATTTGAAAGCTTGGGGAAAGGGTCAACCATTCCTTTTCTGCTTCTCTGTTTCAACATATATAAATGGTGTAATCCTCTGTTAAAATTGCCTTGTGTCTTGTAACGTCGCAGTCATGGTCTTATAACTCTTCGGAAAAGGACTCTGCTATTAGTCACCAGAGTTTCCAGATGAGACAACCAACCAGGAATCTAGGAGAGAGAGAAAGAGAGAGATCAAAACTACTAGAATATTCCAAAAAAATATGCACAACCCAAATTAAGACTAATTATGGAGAACACCTGTCATTTGAAAGAAAAAATATCAAATCTCAAATTTTGTAGTTTGTAGGAAGATGTCGAAAAAATTTCAAGACTTTGGCAATTTTCAAATGTGTAGAGTTAAGAGTGAAATTTGGTCTTAAACTGGGCTACTTTCACTAATAGAACTAAAAAAATATCAATAAAAGCTAATCTTCCAACCTGTAACAATCTACTTATTATTTTAACAGATTCTGAAGGAAAATAGGACTTGCTACAGTGATATGAAATAAACAAAACAGTAGAAGGGATTTCTTTTTACAAAACAAGCCACTAAAAAAGGTATATTCCTCTGTAAATGAAGGTAAAAGTAATATCAAAATTAATTAAATTTATCGCAAACTTATTTGTAAAAATTCATTTCATTTCAACTAAATTGAATCTTTTTAATCACTTCAAATAATTTAAATTTAAATTTCATTCACGTCATAAAGTATACATGTGGAACATAGTAAGGTGTGGAGGGATAATTTCTATTCTATTCAGTAAATGTCGCTGCTGATTGGCGGGATTAACAAATCTGGGACATCAAGGTCACTCTCAATGCTGTGGAAATGTGACAAGGAATGACAATACACACCAGTAAGTTGGAGTTGAAAACATACATATACATATGTTTCCCATTTGTAATTAATCGACTATTGTTCAATCCCATAAAAGCTACTAGGCATGATGCAAAGTTTATAAATTGTGAACTATTCACAAAGAATTTAAGTTCATTATTAGTTGGTATGTATTATTAATTTCAGTAGTAATTTACAAACTTATGAAAAGAAAGGTCTTCCCTGCATGAATTGTTTAATTTCTATAGTGACCAGGTGGTGAAAAGTTAAGTTAATCTGCCGGAGGCAACTATTCCTTTTAAGGTTGTTTTAGAGTTGACTTACTCGTTGCCTCAAGTTGGTTAGAGGACAATGGGCAATAATATCATTAAATGTGGGTTTTACTGCCTGGCTGTTGGCAGGTCATTTTTTGAAACAGTCCAAAAAATAATTTATGACAATTAATTCAAGCTTATAATTATGAGGTTGCAACAGTAAGTTGGACAATAAGGAAAGGGTAACCATATCCATATGGTTGTTAAACTTTCGTGTGTTATATATAACTATTATTTAACAATATTGTTACTACTATATATTAAACGATTAGATAATGACAGATTAAGCTGATATATTAAAATTTTAATTACAAGCTTGTGTACTAATGGTGAAAAAAATTTTCCTTTTTCAGTTAATCCTTAAGGTGGTGAGAAGCGATGGCTTGATTAGTATCTGCATCATGGAATTTTGTGTGCATAGTAATGTAGCTATTGCTTATGCATTTCACAACCACTGATGATCGCTTTACAATAGTGTACTAATATCGGATAGGTTATTTAATATTTGGTAAGTTTTGTTAACTAATATATAGATTTAGTACATTATATGAACAAAACACTCATAAAAAACAGTTCCTCTACTTTATCGCATACCAACTGACCCACAAATGATGCAAAGTATTGGCCACTAAGCTCAAATTATCTTCCTCCCATACCTCCGTTCTCTCTCTCTCTCTCCTCTTCTCTCTCTCTCTCTCTCTCTCTCATCCTCCTCTCTCGTCTCCTGCTCTTCTCTCTCTCTCTCTCTCTCGCCTCGTTCTCTCTCTCTGCTCTCTCGTTCTCTCTCTCTCTCTCTTCCTCCTCTGCTCGTTCTCTCTCTCTCTCTCTCTCTCTCTCGTCTCGTTCTCTATCTCTCTCTCTCTCTCTCTCGGGTTCTCACGTCTCTCTCGTCTCTTCTCCCCTCCGGCTCTTATCTCGTTCTCCATCTCTCTCCTCTCTCTCCTCTCTGCTTCTCTCTCTCTCTCGTTCTCCTCTCTCATCGTCTATCTCCGTCTCTCTCCGTCTCTCTGCTCTTCGTCTCTCTGCTCTTCGTTTCTCTCTCTCGCTTCTCTACTCTCTCTCTCGTTCTCTCTCTCTCTCGTCTCTCTCGCTCGTTCTCTCTCTCTCTCTCTCTCCTCGCTCGTTCTCTCTCTCTCTCCTCTCATCTCTCTCTCCTCGCTCGTTCTCC